>JAPWLS010000084.1:0-141527 GCA_028551675.1 Tineola bisselliella | reverse complement strand
AACAAAAAATATGAAACTGTTAAGAGCAGACACAAAGTACAGCAAAACAAAATGATAGGCGCCACAAACAATTCTCTGGCACACTCACAGCTGGAAAAGTAAAAAAAGTATAACCGAGACGAATTCAGTTCTCGACTCATGATTGGTTAATTATAGACTTTGTCTCCGCATATAATGAAAATATCCAGCAGCTGTTAATGTCATTCCTATTTAGTAAATATATTTTGCTTTCGTTCTATTAGTTATTTTCTAATATTTATTTTAGTTAGTTCGATTTTATGTAGTTTTCAAAACTGACTTAATTTTCTGGTTTTAGCTTAACAAATATTAGTATATCAATAACTTTGGTTCTACTCTGCCTATACCTGTTAGAATGGTCATGAATATATTTAAAAAATAGTTTCATAATTACACAATTAATTTCACCTATAGATCTTTGGTTGTTCACAATTCATGAACCTGTATCGATATATAGCTAACTGTAATTTGGTATGACACATGCGTTCATATAAGATCTCAGTAATATGGCGACTCTCATTAACAATGTTGTAAACAACAATCTATTCTACACTTACGAAATAAGGTTGAAATTTAAATACCGTATTTTTTATTAGTAAATGACTTCTTAGGATTAGACTTACAATTAGACGGAAAAAACCTAAGATATAGATTAGATCTTACAAAACATATTCTGAAGAACTATTTAATTAATTCATGTTTTTATAGGTCTAAAAATAGCGGTAGAATTGTCTAGAATAATCGAATGACGGGTACGAGGGCTCCGTGTGTAAAAACGTCTTTATCATAGTAAATCTTTAGTTTCAGTTCAATCAGTCGAAAATCTAATAAGATTTATACCCAATTTTATTGTAATATATCACGGATTATGATTCGTAACGAACGTCAGCATGTACTATATATTATGGGACTCATCGCGATGATATATTATGAAATTTAATTAATTCATGTTTTTATAGGTAAAAATAGTAATAACAGACGGGTACGAGGGTGCTCCCTCTAAAATAGGCTAATGATATACCCAAATTATAATATATCACGTTATGATTCCGAACCTACATCTAAACAATATTCAAAGTTAACAGTATAAACAATATAAACAAAGGGTTATCGTAGGACTTTTATTAATGATTATTATTCTGTTTATGAAATTGAGAAATAAGAAGGTTTTTACGCTTGATTTGGCATTGCTTATTCATCTTGCTATTTTTAGGTTATGTTTTTTTCGCGTAAAAACTATGATTCAATGAAAAATGATGTTGCGAATGTATAGATGAAAGTTTAGTTAACAACGATCGAATAGAAAGTGTCTTATTCACCCAAAAAGACCGGGTAATGCAGTAAGTACTCGACTAAAAAGATTTATTATGTATATCGCTTTTTATATTATATTCTAAACTAACCCAAATAATATTCTTATATTATGAGAAATCTAAACAATTAAGCTTGCGATTGGAAACGTGTTAATAGATTTTGAAGAGAACATTTATCAAAACGAATAGTTAAATAAGTGTTGGAATAAAGGCAACAGCCTACATAGTTATCGCTTCATTATGCACTCTAATATATGCCACACCTATTGGAATACAAAGAACAATATCGGATTGGTTTCATTGTACATACGAACTTTTGAATATCATTAAACCCAGTGTACAAAATGACAAGGCAATTTTATTGTCATTGTTTAAACAAAAAACGATTTAAATACGTTTCAAACTTTTTTTGTTATGCCATTTTAATGTTAAGGGCACTTTTTCTAATTAACCTTATTGTGTTAGATAATAAAGGCACCAAGACTAATATATAACTGCCTTAGGTGAACATAATTCATATAAAATTACATGGTGTTGACGCTACCGGCCATAAAATTCCATATATTTTTGAAATAATTTTAAAATTATTATTATTATCTCCAAACGCAGGAAAATGAAAAAAATACTGGCCACCAAATGTGAAAGACAAGATATCAAATTTTATTAATTATTTACAATATGAATAATGTAATGATACACTTACCTACAGATGAAATGTAATTTAGTATACCTACTTATTGTGTTTGTTTCTCGTATTACGGTATGATCTGTGACAATGAGTGAGGAACCATATAAAAGAACCAACTTGAAAGCGTACAGTCAACAGTGACCCAACCTATTGACATTGATATTTCCATACAAATGTTTCTAAACTTTGGGAACACTGATTTTATCAAAAAATATTAAAGGAAAGTTTTTAAGAAGACACTGTCATTGCCTTTGACAGCATAATGCAAGGAAAGTGTATGCATAAGCGTAGTAGACAATACAATAAGTTTCCGACTGGTTACGATGTCATATAGTCGAGACTTGAGATTAAGAAACGGCATTCATTAACTATTTTAGGAAATTAAGTAGTTGTGGGAACACTGTCACACGAGTAGACGTTAGACGGCTTATTTTTTCTGTAAATATTTCTAAATAATTAGATAAATATATTAATTATAATACCTATAGTAAATAACATACAATATAGAAAGATTAATAATTAAGTTTATGAAGAAAAAAATCGAATTTTGATTGTTTAACATACAATTTCGTAATAAATGTTCTTTGTGGTAAAACAGCAGAGCAGTCGGCCTTGACTCCACAAGTTGGCGCCACCAACATCTTTTATCTGTTCTACTAGCTATTAATTTCTTCCAAGAATAAATATGCATCGACTGACATTTTTAATGGCTTGACTTTTTATTGTGCTGAAGTTTTAAATTACTTCGAGGTTTTAATTTTGATATGATTTTAAGTCTTTACTTTTGCTTTCTAAAACAATATAGAAATATCAGTATGGACAAACGGTAAATTCAAGTCAACGACCACAGTCGCCGCAGTACTACATACCGCAAATACCGCATTACTAAGTTTCTTAATCGTTAGTCCGCTAGTGATAGTGCAGTCAGTCCGCTCTAGTACCCAACCTTGAAACTAATTAAGGGCAATGGGAGCATAAATATACCTTTGTCACGCATTTCCTAGAGATTTTGATGGTGATTAAAGTCAGACGACCACATATCAGATGTATCTTCAGTCTCAGAGATTATACGCACTCGTCCCGCATGACGCGCGTATGTATGTGGTCTGACCATTAACCAGAATTTCTTCTGATATTTTTCGTTAATGTTAATTTGATATTACCATCAAGGATTTTCTTATAAGGTAATGCCAGCAGGATAATTGCCTGATACACAATAATAAGAAAAAAATTAAATATTACAACATAAATGTCGTTTCCGGAGAGTGTCAAGGGAATTTCCTGATGTTTGTTGCGACTGTGTGAAATATCGCAAACAACATGATGCTATAATGAAAATCATGCAATATAACATTTACACAATTCTTGTGCGAAGTCGTCAGCGAATCTGCGAGGCGTGACTATAAGTAGTAGTTATGTGAACGGGTTAACAACAAAACGAAAATTAAGCTAAAACATACACTATTTTTGATACATATTTTAAATTACAATTCGCATTATATTAAGTTGAAACTGCATCATTATTTCTAGCAATATATGTGTTAAGTAAGTAAATAAGATCATCCATTTCGATTGTGTGATAAAAATAGCCGTATCAAGTCGTCGAATGGACAATAGATTACATCCGTGCTCGTTTGTACATGGAATCACGGAAATTGTTAGGCAACAATAGTTTTTATATCGTCACAAATATATTACATTTGTACATAGGAAAACGCATTTCTAATTTAGTATTCATTGTAAACATCACATTTGTTTTATAGTATTTATTATGCGGGGATAATCATTTTTCTGCGCGTTAATTTTCTCAAGATCAAGAAATAAAAAAGTACAATTCGTAGTATTTTTTGAAGTAAATATTTCAACAATAATATATTACAATACATATTATGTATTTACATCGGTCAAAAAAAAAGTAGCATACTTAAACCTATAATATTTAAACTTATCACTAATATATATTGGCGCGGGGAAAAGCGTAAACTAGACGATACTAAGATTATCTAGATATACTAATGATCTAGGGATACGTCGATTTCTTATCATTGAAATAAAATTTCAAGTGTATACTTGATACTTTTGAGGTCTACATAACTGTATTAGAATCCTGTATAGACGTCTTTCTATTATACAAAACATTTTTGTTTAAATGCAGGAAAACAGTCGACATTCTAGGAATATCGAATGCTGTCTTTCTGAGAATCTTCTAATGCATGGAATTCACTAACAATCCCTTATTAACGTAACCTGGATAAGATAATTTATAATGTGCACCTATAGTAAATTATACTTGAAATAATCTTAAACAAGAAATTTTACCGGGCTAATTAGTTTTATTACTGAAGTAATACAAGCCTGTAATTGATAAAATCTACATAACCATGTTTGAACTTCATCTGACTAAATATTGCTATAGCTGTTTGTAGTTGGTGCTAAATAATTTGTATGACCCAGATATTTTAAATTATTTTGACTTTTTTGCAAAATGATATTTATTGAGCAGATGAAACAAATTTGCATTTACTGAGTTTTGTAAACTCAGTATTGACACATTCAATGTTATCGCTCCAAATTTCAACAATAATCTATTGTAAGAATTGTATTGTGATTCAATGTTAGACTAAATTGTATTATTTTAAACTCGCCGCAGTCTGTGAAAAAATACAAACGGTAATCGACGTTAATAACAAGATTTGTTATAATTAAAGTGTAGAAAATTATATGCAAATTAAAAAGTACATTTAGACTATCAGATGGTAAAAGTCAATAATCTAGTTCACCCACGCGCTTCCACTAAAGGAAGCAATAGCATTCTTAAAGGATGACTTTCGCCATTAGACAGACCTGCACGAAAATAACTTTCACTTCACATTTGTATTTGATTATTGTCATTAAAATTTATTCAATTTAATTATATGTGCTGAATGCGATTGAAATTTGTTTTTAAAAAAGTGTTAGTCATTGTAATGCGACTAGTTTAAGACAACTTTAATTAGTCGGATTATGCGCCGTCTGCTGCCATCCTACAATGACATTTGTAATGTATGAAATTGACATACACGGTTACACTACATTTCCTAAGATGAACTAAAAACTGTCATTAAGACTTACTACCGGCGGCGTTTGCATCCGTGACCAATCACAATGGACTACTTATATATATGCAGTAAGTATTTTTATTTACATTGTAACTGGCTTATACGGAGGTAAATAAAGCTTCGATACATATAATCAATATTGGCACCCACAGTCTGGTGTCAAATCAAGGCCCAAAAGATTAAAGGATTTACCGACTAACCTTGTCATTGCAGTCCAATAATTGTATCTGCCTTGATCTTAATATCTTAATGAATGCCACTTATTGCATATTATTGAAGGATAGCGTTTAGAAGTTAATAACATAACTCCAACGGATAATGGTCCTTAAACACATAATGTGTACGCAGTCTAAAATTAAAAATAGGAAAATTATTTAGACATTTATGTTGGGTCCTAAATATTTTTATACTTCTGTCTAATCTCCTTTTTAGCTTTTTATATGTGATTGATTTATTATTGACAACTGAATGGACGTTCATTTTTAGAATTTTGCCAATTCTAAAACCTGCGATAAAAATAACTCAGAGTTGCTTTGTTATAAAGACCGTTATACCATAATGTATTCAAATGGAACAAACTTCAACATATGTAACTTATTTGAGAGACGGCAAAGAGAAGAAAATGCATACAACAATTATTAGAAATAAATTACCTAGTACTAAAATGAAATAGGCACTAATCAGAATATGCCACAACCTAACGTCACGACGTCGATGAGGAATTACCTCACGAAAACGGTAAACCCACTTTGGAACCAACTTTTGTACAATCGCATCGCTTTACAAATACTCACACAAATGTAATCGCAAGATATATGCGCTTATGGTGATGTTCCACAAACAATTGCCCTAAATAAATAAGTGACAGTACGTAATAGGAATATTATTTCGTCACTGATTGAGATTGTACTACATTTTTCTATTAAATTGATACGCTGTGGAGATGTTGAAATCAGAGACTATAAAAAGAGACATACTATATGCCTAATGGCCGATATCATACATAATAGCAGCTGACGATGATGTGGTCAGGAATATCATAAAATGTGGTTAGAAATAATAATTTCTTTTGTAATTTATTTCCAAGTAAAATTTATAAGTAACGGCTATTATATAAAGAGAAAATTTATATTTGAACTATAACAAGAACATTAAATCACGGAGATGAAATAAGCCACTTGAAATTTGTGGATAAAACTGTACTTAGCAACTCAAATAAATAGTTATTAAGTACTTAAAATCTAAAATAAACACTTCACTGGACAAAAGTATAATATGAATCGCAATTTACGGAATCGCAAATACTCATAAATTCTTTATCTTGATTGCCTCAATTCGTATCAGTCAATAACACCCACGAGAGTGGCCTAAGTGATCAACGATCTAATTGTAACCATATCATTAAAGTCAATGAAAATACAATTAATGGTTTTAGTCATATGTGCATAACGCGCACAACGCGTGTTGTTTGCCAAGTGTGAGTACCACTTGTAAATGTAAACGTCTGAGGTTCGCGAACACTTTAAATTTGGTTTACTATCAAGATTATTTTTATTAATTACTTTTCGTACATTTCGAAAACTTTGCAGCCATGCCCCGACCACAATATATAATCTTCACAGTATCGAGAGATCCATTTCTATTCGTTTAGAGAAAAACTTACCTGAAATCAAAGAAAAATATTTTATTTAGACATTATTTTAAAATTTGTTTGAGAGTTATAGTATGAACAATAAAATACAACGCAGGCTTTATTAAATACTGAAATAAAATAAAACTTTAAAATGGACAAAGGTAATAAATATAATAAATTATTATTTGTATGTGAAACTCTAATGAAAGCCAATAAAGTTTAACTTAATAAATGTCATAAAAAACTTGATGGAAGCTTTCGCCAATAAACACTAACATGTATTGATAATTAAAATAGTAATATTAATTTAAAAGATATTTAAATTAGCAACTGTTGACATTTCATTTTACTGTCAAACGTTTGCAAAAGGTTGATTTGACCACAATGTTAGCACTCAACCCACTAGCAAATACCAATACCGTTTTCATTCATTAAAAATAGCTTTCTCTATACCGATATTATGTGCATTATTATAAAAGAAAAAATATCCTAAATTGCATGTAAATAAAATTGTCAATAATTGCATTGGAAAAGTGTATACATATGTACATACATTTTCACTATAATATTTATCCTATTATTTTGCCATTGACGCTTCCCTTAAAAGATTCCAGCACCCCCGTTGAGATTAAATATTCTATAGGCTCCTTCCTATCACTTAGATATATCAACAATAGAAACCGTTTATGAAATGAATCTACCGAAGTAGTTTATTGATAATTGTATGATTGATAGAATTATATATTTAAGAGCAAAATCGTATCCATACATAATGTATCTATTATGTATGTATGAATAAGTAATGTCATTATGAAGTAATAGTGACTGCGTGTCATCGAATTAAAAGTCAATGTGCTAGTTCGTAGTTCGGAAGAAACTGGTTATATTATATTTATTGTTACCTCAACGTCGATGATTATATAAGATATTTTATAATCTTTGAGTATTGATCTCTTCCGACTTTACATTCTTAAATTATTAGCGGAAGCTTCTTATGATCTTAATTATCTATTTCCGTATTATAATAAACTCACAACGTTGTTCGTCAAAATACTTTAAATAGTAGCTTTATCTAACCCGGTTAATTTGTTTCACTTTGCAAATTGGACATATTTATTTCAGATGATCATTTATTCAAACCTTCGTTAATTATACACCTAAATTTTCCTTGTGAATAATACAGTAGAGAGATTAACATTTAAAAACACAGTCGTGTCGCAGTTGAATTTGTTTTATAAATGCAATAATTTAAAACATAAAACAAAAAATAAAAGCAAATAAAAATTGAAAAAAAATATATCTTACCGAAACTAATCTAAAACGGTTTAAACTATTTCTCTTGGGAATGAAATAAAAGTTTCCAAGAAATGTATTTATTCCCTTTTCTAATTAAACTAAAACGCTAGAACAGAGTGAATAATTTATCCGTTTGTTAGAGCACCGAGGCGACAACTGGCAACAGAACTGCATAATACGACCTTCCTCGAGATACTATTTCAAGGATATTCTGGATCGTGAACCAGTTTTTAAATGGATCTTTCTAACACATACAATTTATTTCACAGGAATTTAGTGTTAATTACTTTTAGTACTAAGACTAAAGTGGCTTGAGGTGAAGTCGCTGCGCACTAAGATGCCACTGAATACTTTGCAGCAGAGCGTGAACCGTGTAACTTCGCAATTACTTGAGATGATGAAGAAGTTAAGATAATAGTTGGAGCAAATAATATTTACAAAAAAGATGTATAGAGCAAAAGCTTCATGCATTGAATTGAATTGAAATCATTGCATCTTTATTATTAAGGCAAGATACATACATACATATGTACACGCGTGCGGTGCGACATGCGTACATTTGCAATGTACAAGACTGACTGAACTATCTAATAATTATGTCTATTCATCCATTCATCATTTCTACATACAAAATTGACAACTAGGTGACCTAAATTATTATAATTATTTTAGTTAAAATATACAATTGCTAGAATATAATATAAAAAAACACTATCGTCGAATACGTGCACATATGAACGCTTTCATACGATGAAACAACACGCTAGTAAGTATATCATATAATTGTCCTAACTGAATGAATGTTTTTATATGTCAATATAAAATATAAGCAATACCAACGCACACATTTTCTTATTGATATCAGTTCGAGGCAATTCTTTGAATCAGTGTTATTAAATATCATTTAGTATTAAAAAGATCAAGTCCTAGAAAATTAACCAAAAGCCATTTATTTATTATGCAGTTATATACATATACCAACTGTTGAAGTCTTTGAATACGTAAATAAAATGGCTACAAAAGCCTCTTTATAACTCAATACAATAACTTCTTTATAAGTAATTTAAAACCTATCAACAATTAACGGGGCGATGTCAGTTCACTTAATGGCTCCATTCATGTGCATAAGAAGCTGACGATCCGAGACATTGAGCGTATCACCAATGAACTTTAACAAAGGATTGAAGAAATACATTTGAATAGTAATAATGCAGTGAGCAATATACGACGTTTAGTTTTTTAATCGTATCACATGGAAGAAGAATAGTAAGACCTTTATATGGCTATGAGATGCCATATTTAATTAAATTGTTTCATGTAAAAGTAAACCAAAAATTATTTTGACAAAAGTAATTTACAATTAATATGCCTTTATAGACTGATACTATAGTACATAAAATTGTGGCAAACAAAATACATAGATAATAAAAAAAGACCTACATTATAAAGATAAAATGATTAAAAAAAACAAAAGAAAATAATGATTAAATTTTAAATCAAATCCAGGTCATCCAAAAAAACAGTAATATAATACACTTCAAATTCTTCTTCAAAGAAATCTTTTTAACAGGGCTTAATTTTAGTTTGTTCAAGTCAAGAGACGTGTCCTGGCATAAAATTAAACAACCTCTGTAAATATTGATGGAAGAGGTCGTGAACAAGATGGGTATTTCGCAAACAGAAAAATAGCTTCCGCTTGTCATGTAACGATAACCATAGTGCTAATATGTAAACATTTTCTTAAGTGGGCGCTCGTCCACCATTGTTTGAGGGAAAGTAGCGAATAGAAACAAAGGACATTAAATAATGTTAGTTTTGACTGACATTTGCGTCGCAATAACAAGAATTTCCAAGAATAATATTATTACATTTTTTCCTTTACATCACATGCAAGTTTGAAAATGGAATTTAGAGACTTTTTGCGGCTTACTGTCACCTTAATTTTTATTTATTTAATGTCGAGCTGCGATTGGATGAACGATGGTTGTAAAAGGTTTTCAAACGTCGGATTCAAATTATCAAAAAATCTTTCGCGATGGCAAGACGCAAAGTATTTTAAATTAGCTAAAACATGTTATCTAATAACCTAAGACAACATTACAATTAAATACAAATTATTACATATACCGCCTATTAAATAGTGATGACTACAGGAACTAATATATTACAGGCATGCAGCAAGTAAGTCAGACAGGTCATACACGATTAATTTTGTTGTTAATTTAATAAATATTTATCATATATTAAATAAAGTATTGCTGAATGCATAAAATAATAAAACAATTAAAATGTACAGGTAATTGACCCAATAACACAAATAAAATCGAAAAGTTGTAACTCCTCTAGAAAATACAAAAACTCGTTTTGACTAATTGATATGTACACGTAGTAAATGATTAACCGATTCTATATTTCAAACCGAATGGAGTGTTATATCAATCCTTTTAGAGATATCATAGAAAGCCGATCATGTGAGGTAACTTTTTATACAGACTACCCGTCGATTGCCCAACGAACTAGCCATGCACACTTTCAGAAGGTTAATTAAAAACAATTTTTTACGGCTAACACATAGGGTCCACTTTTGAAAGCAACACAACTGCTAAATGTCCACATATCACTTGTCTCCCATTTACGCAGTTTGAGTTGAGCTCTCTCCTTGATAGCTTTCACGAAATAATGGCACATTTCTCATATTACATTAATGTAATATTTATGTAGCGTTACGTAAGATAGAAAATTGACTTTTCACTGGACTGTGATTTAAATACATTCATAACAGGTAGATAAAATGCTTCTCAAATAAACTCCCCACGATAATCCGATTATACAATAAATTATATGCCGCAATGTCAGAATTATACCGCTAAGACACCAGCAATCATAGGCCAGCATAGCGGGGGCTACGGTCATATGCTTTCTAGCTTTCTTTAATCTACAGAAAAATAAAAATAAACTTTTATAGGTCAGTTGGCTAGTCCATACGAACGTAATTCTAGTAGCTATACATTTGAGGTTACTTCTATTGTTTTTAGAGTTTTATGTGAAGTGTAATATAAACTGATTCTTGATAAAAACTCAATGTGTATTTTCTAAATAAACATATCAATAACTGGATACAAAACCGGAAAATGTTAACCGTAAATCAAGGAAATTTGTAGAAAATAATACAGAACAAATGTGTACAGAAAAAAAATATTTAATATTAATTTTGCAAAATGAAGGTTAAAACAAATGATTTCAACATTAATAAAAAGATAAACAATATACTTAATACAATTTATATCAAAGAAATACTCGTTCTAAGTAAATGTTAAAACTGTCAAATTAATGTAGATACGAAACAGGTTAGAAAGGACGTACTAATCAGCTCTATTTGCAAAAAAGAGCTTATTTTAACAACTTCACTAAAAGGACTGGTTTGATACTACATATATGTATACAGAATATACAAAAATAGCAATTGTAAAGTATTGTTAATAATAGGAGGATGTTTGTTTTAAATAAAGTTTTAATCTTTAAATAATATTAAAATAATGTATCTTTTTAGACTTTTGCTGTTATTTAAAATGTAAGCAAATTAATAAAATAAACTTCATTAATAAAAAATGACATAAGATTGTCGTAACCTAAGATCAAATTGCGTAATAAATTAACGTGACAATATTAATCAAACTTTCTCTTCATCAATTCTAAAAAATATTTTGAATAATGAATATTTCAAAGAGGACGCATCATTTTGAAAATTTAACCAAATAGAACTATCTGACACGCCTTGACGAATTTGAATGTCTTTTGTTTCATTCTAATTTTAGCTATGTTCTTTTTTTAAAAAGATTTTGAAATAAAATTGTTTCCATGCATGACTATAAGGAAGTAACAATAAAATATTTTGGAGCTTATTTGAGTAAATTAACTAAACTGTAAGAAAATTATCTAAACTACTTGACCGTGTCTAGCAAACTTACGAAAGCTGTCCGTGTTCATCCTACAGTAACGATGTTAATGGCTTATCTATCAAATTAGAAACTGTCGGAGTAGATGTCACTGATAATGAATACGATGGTTAGCACACGACATCGGTCTTGTTAATTATACTGACATACTTTTAATACAAACTTTATTATTATCTGTGCATATTTTTACTTAGATTAAAATGCAATACAAAAATAACGTAATCTTAAGATAATTTTACACCATGGCTGAGTGGTTAGGCAGGTGGGCTCATGATTGAGGATAACGTGGTCTAATCTGAAATAAGCCGAAATCTCAGCTGGTACATAAAGCATTATTTTTTTAAAAATTAATTGATCATTGCTACTAATACAATTTGGTATTTTAAAAATATTCTAACAATATTATAAATTAAAAAATAGCGTAATTTCTGTTACCGACTGTACATTTTCCATAAACTTTTTAGTCGAGCATACAAAGAAATGTTACACTGAACATATAAACCCTGTTTAAAATACAAATATAAACATCTAGTAAGACCTTAGAAAACACTCTTATCAGTAAAAACGAAATCTAATACTTGGAAGTCAAAAGAAATCATTATCTTATCTAAGTAGTAAAAATAATGCATCTTACATTCAACAAAAATATGTTTCAAGTTTCTAATAGAAAAATGATATCATGCATTGAATCAGAATTGCTGCCTGCCTACCATTTGACCAATAACCGGATTCAGCCCACGCGTTATCATATACAAATGCAATAACAAAATTAAAATGGTAATAGTAATGAAATAAACTAACTAACAGACTGGCAATGATATAAAGCAAGTTTGCCTGGATAAACATACTAAGAGAATTGCAATTCCGCGAAATAAAATTTGGTTAGAACAAGAAACGGTCGACCAAATTCGACATTGTGCGGTTGTGACCTTAAAAATGTTCACTCTACCTTGTCCAAGTGTTACGAGAATCAATTTCAATTCGACTGTCATGACTGATACTGTTACAGTGCGTTCACATTACTGTTTCGCAGTATATGTTAAAAATATATTGCTGGGGATGTACTAATATTTACAATGGCATTATACGATATGTGATTTAAAAAATAAACAAATTATTTCCATTTCGATGTATTTATCATCTTATTAATTTTAATGCAGCGTTTGAAACCCCTTGATTGTCCTTTATTAATATTAAAAAATGACAGCTACATAGAAAATTTAAAACTCTAAAAATAAATATGTCTCAGTGGTCCGCCCCCTCATTGGTACAATATTCACCTTGGCAGTTCTGACACTTGGCATCTCCTACGTTAAAAAGCAAGCGTACTGAAACGCACTCAACAGCTACAAAGATCAAATACAATAACTACAAGGTAAATGAAATCATTTAGGATCTAAATATTTCATCATTAAAGTCGATGGTTACGAAAGACGTCAAAAATATCTTGGTTATACATGCTGATGCATATAAAATAGTAAGTGTAATTGTAAGTGATAAAAATCTTCTTGAAAACAGGTTTAATAGATTTGAAATACTAGTTTCTTTAACTTTACCCGGACCATAAAATGCAGAACACGTACAATGAAACAAATCCGTTTTCTTAAATAATCTAAACATAGTCCTAAAATTAAATAAAAACTGCAAGAGCTAAAGTCTTTAAAATAGTTCGGTTTGGTTTCTGTACAAAACCGAGTTTTAAAGATAAATTTTGAGGTCATCAGCACAAAGACACATTTTCATTAGCATTTTAAAGTTTTGTTAAAAAATAAATATTAGAAAATTATATTAGTTTAACCTTTTTTGGCTTGTAGTAAATGGGTCAGACATTGATAGACTATAAAAAAGGAGCCCAACGAGCTATTATCCTTGTTTCTATATTTGGGACAACAAAACCATGATAATATATTTTTTAAAGAATATAGTATGAGGAAACATCAACCGGTTGTCCGAAGGAATTACAAAAGAAAGTAAGTTTTTGCAGCAAATGTACATATTAGCTGAGCACGTCTTGTTTTGCAAAGACAAACAGGTTCACGGGAAATGTCACATCCTTATTTGAAGAAAACATTTTGAAATATTACCGTAAAATTTTCCATATGATATTATCATTTTGCCAATTTGTTGTCCTGAAATTGCTACAACATAATCAGCAGTAAAATTAAAACAATTATTTAACTTTTAAATATAAACAAATTAAAATTAAAACAAGCATCGAAAATAAAACTAATTGGGAAACAAAGAAATTCTTCAAACGAACGTTAACACCTAATAACAGTCCTTGTCAGTAAGGCAGTCTGTTTTCTTTCGTTCAATAGCTGTTGGCAAACGAATTCTTGACTTATTTTTAAACTCGATTGTAGAAGAATATCATGTAATAAAGACTTGACACAATTCACACTTCATAACTAAATGAGGTAATAAAGGGGTTTTTGGTCGCTTAAATTTATAATAAAATTTATTGTAATCAATGAAATAATGCACAATATAAAAAGTCGTCATTTTGACAGATATGTAGTCATGCCAAAAAGTTATTTTTTAAGAAATAAGTATTTTAATTAAAAAACAATAGATGTCGTTAGTGAATAGAATGGCTGGTTTTGGTTAATTATTTAAGCCTCGCTCACGTTTACACCATATTTCATGAAAGGTCGTTTACTGTCTATTCTAAATGAAGGAGAAAATTGGTGTTTAGGTTACTATATAGTATATAGGTAAAGCCTACTATAATAATAAAACTTTAGTGTTTATTTTGCAATGCTTGAAATTAGCGTGAAATTATATTCAAGAACTGTTTAAAACCACTCGACCAATTAAAAACGCAATTTTACGTGTAACACCAATAAGTTGAATTTAATTCAATACCTAAATATTAAATAAATAGCAAAACTGACATTAACGTGAATACCTTATAACGTAAATTAAAACAGGGGCTATGAAATTTGACGTTATTTACTGCATTTCATATTTCTTTATACAAATCTGATAATATAATTATGGTTGACGCAATCGATAAAACAGTACACCGTGTACTTATGTTACCAAGGATACAACCATGTGCAGAATTGTAGAAAGTGTTAAAGGTGTACAATGTTTTAGCAGTGTTGTTTTTGGCAATTGAAGGGCAAAATGTGATTAAAGAATTCCATAAGCGGATGAAACGTGTCTTTATAACAGCGGGTGTACTTGAAATTTTGTTTCAGAAATAAATATGAAAAATTGAATATTACTATCATAAAAATTTATTCTCTAATATGCACTTTAAGGATTAAAACTATACTTTAAATATTCGCTACACTTTTCGCTAGGTGGTCCGTGAGCGCTTTCTAATGTATTGAACACCAAGCTACTAGCAATCCATACAACCTGTGAGTAAAATTGGCAATAAGCCAAGAAATGGCCCAAGTATTCGTATTCTGATGTGAGATTTATTGTTGGCAAACGGCATTCTCATTTTTAATTTATGAAATCAATTTCTACAAATAAACAAATAAAAATTTTCGAAGCCGCTCACATTTAGTTATTATTTTCATTCTTATTTAACCAATCCAATGTTAACTCATAAACTTTTATAATTACAATTACAAACGCACATAAATTACTTTAAATGGCAATAATAAACAAATTATCCTCTCGATAACAGTAATAAGTTGATTCAGTGTCAACGAATTAATTGCCTTTACATTTTTAATCGAAATTTTTATGTTATATCGTAACATGATTTATCTTACTGTCCGTATAAAGTTTTATGAGCAAAATATATTGTAATATGAATTAATTTCTTCTGAGACAGGCACGCGATACGGGCCCCTCTGTCTACGTTTGTCGTTAACGAGCCACAACGAGTACAATCTGCCTACTCATCTAAATTAAAAGTCCTTTTAATCCTCATTGAGGGTTGACTAAAAGACAACATGCGTTTCCATATCACTTTATGAGATTGGAAAACAATTCAACTACAATGTAGGTTAGTTTTTTTTAAATTCATAATTTAATGTGGTAGAAATTAAATGGACCTCACGGGACTTCATTGAAATAAAAATTAAAATGTAAATTTCATTATATAAAACACGATTTGTGTCGACAAATTTGATAAATTGAGTTTCATAACCATGTGATGCGATGTATAGACGCGGTCTAACTACGCAATATTCTGAACACCTATCTCGCGGGGACAATATCGACTCAGACGAGGGTCGGAGGGGTCGATTCACCCTCTAGCTTTTAGGGCATTCTTGGAAACCCGGCGTTTAGATATACTAGTCACTGGTATATATCGTGCAGCCTATAACAATCTTTTCTTATGACATTTTTATTACCATTACCAGCTCTTTATCGTTTCTATTTTTGTTAACAACCTACGAATACATGATATACAACATTATAATATTTCAACAAAGATTAGTATACTTAAAATGTGCATTATATGATTTTTGACGATAGTTAAATTGTACTGGAGCGTCCCAAAATTCGAATTACGAAATCGTAAAGAAACTATAAGAGAAAAATGGGGTTAAATATAACCATTACATTTGAAGCAATATTGAGAGTTATATACTTAAAATTTTCAAATATCGTATTACACAATTACAACATATGGTATCGCATTCATTATTCAATATTCGTAAAAATGAGCTCGAGAAAATATATTTTCCAAATCGCGTTAGAATATGAAATCTCAATTTAAAAATTCGGAATTTCAAAACTCACGCCCCGTTGTATAATTAAATTAAGATCTAGACGAGAAGTTGCGAATCGACGTGTTCATAGATAGACATCTATAAAGTGAATACAGCAGACTTGCAATTTTGCTTATGAAAATCACAGACAGTTTTATTTGTTATTCAATTTTAGAATACAAAGCATTATGCTCGATATAGTAAATGATTCACTTCTTTATTCCAAATAAACTAGATAGCAATTTATCACAATTCCTTTGTTTATGCATGTAAACTGACTGGCATAGAATCTGGTAGAATATTGAAACAGTACTACTACTATAAAATGAGAGGAATATATACTGACAGTGAGTAGTATGCAAACTTGATCGCTGTATACAAATATTGGCTCATAAATAAGCCTGCATAGTGCAGTACAAAATAAAAAATCACGTCGAGTCTAAAATCTCAAAAACTGACGCATAGCATAAAACCTAAATACTTGACTTGCGCCTTAGGTCGTTGAGGGTTAGGGAGTCACGCACAGGATGATTCATCGTCACTAGGGAGCGAATACAGGGTGGTAAATTCATTAGAAAGGAATTTTATTACATTCATTAAGATAAAATTGTGTTTTGAATCCACGCATATATAAAAAGTCTCCCCCTTTACACGTAGGTTAATTTCCTTGCAGCTACATGTATGTATATGTTTTGTAATATACATTTATGAAATCTCAAGCGGTTCAGTTAGTAATATAAATTTTAGGTCTGCATGAAACATCTGTTGCATTTAAGGTGCATCTGCTTTAGTCCAATTTGAGGTCAATAACCATATTTACATATTGTTAATGCTAATGGCTGATTTGGCATTGTTCTGATAGCTTCATTTGGACTGTCGTGTCGGTTGCGATGAAACAGTAACCTATGAGGACGAATCAAAGACGTAAGCACCTAATAGATGCAGTTTCACTTTCCAGTGGTCAGTGAAGTGAGACCGCTATTTGTATGGACAATGAATACAAACGCAACATTAAATAAACAAATCTGACAGACACGGGTACTTGAATTTTGAATACACTAATGAAGCATATTCTCCGCGTATTCTTCAACATATAAAATACCATTATTGTGAACTTTTGCTTTTACTGGTAATTCTATTTGTTCACCTACATACTTCATTGTTCATAATATATTTTTCCCATTGTCCGTGGGATTGCATTATTTTTATAAATTATATTTATTTGGGACTTTTGTCTGTTGTGACATGTCATATCATTGAACTCGACAATAAGCAACATGGTTTGAAATTCAAGAGAGAGAAAGTCATTCTATCAAATTTATTAAACAATAAGCACATATTCTATGTGGGTTTAGAGACAGTAAATTAATAAATAAACACGTACACACGTATATAGTCCTGACCCCAAAGTACTCTATCCTCTACAAGTCTACTATCCCACACAAATCAGAAGTTAGAATGACTGATGTTTTTCATCAAAATACATTTGCCTTCGTTACCAGTTGGAGTAAAATTTAATCTCTCATTTGATTTGTAACTAACTACAAATAGATTTATATAAGATAGAAGCGTCTAGCTTGTGTCTACGTGCTTATTGGATCTTATATGTATAAATAGGATTTGAAGCTTCATTTGAGACATTATTTCTAATTTTGAATCTGTTTGCAATGAGAATGGCTTAAGGAAATCTGCTATTAGTTAAATTTTGTAAGGAATAAAATAATTTGCTCTTATTAATTTTTCATTCGCAAATTGCGATATCCAAAGTGGAAGATGAACATAAAATCTATAAGTTATGTTATGCAACAGCCATACTGTTTCACATTACACAACTACAACTGACTATCTACCAAAAACTTTCGCTACAATGCGATCAAACACGCGATGTTACCATTTACTAGTTTGATGACGGACTCTGTGGCACAGTGGTTAGCGCAATAGTTCGTTACGCAGAGATCCCGAATTTAATTGGTTGAAATAAGTATTTATTAATTAACATATTGTTATAAAGTAATAGGCATTTGTTTCGACTCTAGTCGGGTGTTGCTCTTTTCCCAATATTTGAGTATCGTATCATAATTTGGGATCAGAGCATTGAATGTAGATGTATATAGTATGTATTCATTTATCGATTATTTGGATTTAAAAAAAACATGCAAGAGACAAGATACAAGTAAAGATACAAGATTGGGTTCATATGTTACAAAGCACCTGAGTCAATATTTGTTTCTTCGTGAACGTGGTGCGAGGAAAATCGATTTATGTAGGAAAACTCCCCTTCGCAAGCCGGCCACTCAAGGGTAGCAAATCCGTAACTTTAGCCGGTTTTTTTTTTGCGAGCATGAAACCTTTTACTGACGTACTTTGTTGATATTTGCAACGTATTGTAAATTTTGTAATTTTTTTCGACTTAACGTTATGGGGCTTGTAAAGCTTTTTATGTTTATAAACAAGAATTTGCTGCCTTTGTTTAGCAATAAAATATATAAGTATCACAGGAGTAGGTTTTTTATTGTGGTAATTTTATCCCTTTGATATAAAATTCTTGATCTTCAGCCCTCTTGTTTATAAACGTTACTAAAGAATTAGTTAAATTATGTTTTGTCTCTTTCTATTAAATTTTAAATAAGATAAGATAAAAAGAGATATACAAATCTACTACTTTAAAAATTACTTTCTTGTAAATTAAATAAATATATATATATACTAACATTTCTTCATTTCATGGTAGAGTAAAATAACCTATGTGAAATAAAGGTTTTTGATTTTGACAAATAGTTCTTCAAATTAAAAGCAGTTTTACTTCGTTTACATGTATCTTAATTTTAGTTATTATGACGAAAAAGAATGTATTTTATCTTATCTTAGAATTAGCCTATTAATATTTTGGGTTGCAATTAAAAACACGAACGTATTCTGCTCGCAAATGATAGTTACCTTTATAACATATTTTTGCGTATAAGTTGCATATACACAATAATAGATGATAGGAATATTAATTGTCATATTAGTGGCCTTATTTGTATAAACATTAAAGGACATCTACACTATTAAGGAGGCTGAAGTACTCTTTGTAACACCAATTATAAATTCGACTGTTGGACGTTCTTAACGCGAAATTAGGCTCAAAACAGACTAAACAACAATACTTGTAACAGCTAATTAGTCTGGATATCTACTTGCTTAAACGCTAATTGAAAACTACGATAACCATTTTATATTGAACAAAAGTTTTTTTATATACTATTTACTGTCGCCTTTATCGAGTTACCACGAATTAAAACTGTTAGAACCAGACGTGGCCTCGATGATTTCAATTGCGCCAAATGAGTGGATCCGCGCCTGACTCAGTCACCGCAATTTAAAATATGTTGATACTTCCTTAGATTATGGACAAAATTTAAACGAAATGAGTTTAAACGTAGACACAGTGCGCTTTTTCATAAAGGATGAAAGTATATTTTAACTTGTTTAGTTATCTAAAGTCTAATGTAAACCTTTCAGGTTGATGTTGAAAACTTTAATGTTTATGACTTGCTAACTGCTGCAATTGCCTCGTAGATCCTCTGAGCAGCATAAAAACGTTAACACATTAATTCTTAACTATTTTGATAATTCAGAACATTAATTACCGTATTAATAATATAATAAATATAATTACCATTCGGGCGAAATTGATTGTAAGTCTTGATCCGCATTTTCTTTTCCCAATGTATCCTTTATTTTAATTAATGAATCCAGCACTATTTTATTTCTATCAACATCACTACACAGATATCACAGTGAGGGTAAGTAAACATACCTTCACATTATACATATATGTGCCAATTATTAAACAGTTTAATTAAAAGGATATAAAGTTACTTAGAAAAATAATTAACAACCACTTTTCACATTGTTTTTGCACATGACAAAAGTCAAGAAAAAACACTAAAAAATAAATAAATATTTTATCGCGTATCACTGGATTTGACAGCTGCTCAGCGCTATCCCGATCCCGAACGTAATGCGACTCGGCTGAATGAACGTACCGCGAGTGGGACGCCTCACGGTACGAACATAGCCGCGAATGTTCCGAAGGGAACGTCAGGGAGACAGAAATAGAATGGGAATTAATCAGAGTATACTACGACCGGCTAAATTTAATTGTTGATAATATTATATTTGTAATTTTAGTTGGATCACGTATTACTAAATATTAAAGTTATCTATTACAAAATAAGACTACAATGCACTATGACTCAATCAAATAAAAAATTCAAAAGAATAATGTAGTAACAGCAAAGACAATATTTGAAAAAAGAAAAAGTAAATGGATAGCGAACAAGTCAATACAAGTGATACGCTTTACAAAAATAATATTGTTTATGTTAAAAGGAAAAACATAAATATATATGATATAAAAACAAACTAACGTTGTTAATCGGATCACGACTGCTTCACCGCCGTATAAAGCGTCTATCGCGCATGCGCAGCGCGCGCAACTGGCAACTTCACTCCGATCACCAACTACGTCACAGATCGTAACGCACTTTTAAAACAATTATTTTAATAAATAATCCAATTAGTTAATATTTATTATTTTTACTATGAGAATATTATGATTAATATATTGGTATATATTTTGAGAAATTAGATAAACTGTTGCTGAATATTAATTTAGTTGTTTTTTCCATTAAGTAGAAATTAATCAAAATAAACGCATATGTAACCCACGTAAAATCTATAAGAGAGTTAAATTTTATTACTAGGTATTTTAAAACGATACAATCATACATAAATAAAGATATGTTTAAGAAACCACAATAATATTGCCATAAAATCACAGAGATGTACATTTCAAAAATACATCCGCTCAAAACATCGCCTGAAGCTATAACGGTACTTGTGCCAAATACTGCCAAATCTAACATTCGCGATACTGCGAGCTGGGAAATGTTAGGGTAATCGTGTTAACGACCTCCGACCATAAACTACACGTTGAGTTAGTAAGTTGCAATTTAGGAAATTCTATTTTACTAATGGCCCGACCACATAGCGCATATGCGACCTACAGCTGCGTTAGTTTCAGATGTTACTAGTACGTCCGCGCATATGTGGTCTAACATTAAATGTTTTATTTTGTTCAATACTGTTGTTTCATTCGTCCAAATGAATACTAATTTGTCTATCGCCTCAAAAATGACAATCAAGCGTGAAATTTACGGTTTTTGCTATAGTACAAAATTCGCCTTTAATGTTCTGTTATAATAAATATTAAATGTGTCATTTGCATTTCTCTTAAAGCACAAGTGTTATACATTTCAGAAGTGATTAATTTAATCAGATTTTATTTCTTAAAATATGTAAGATCTTTCTATATTTTTATAACTGAGTTAATGATAAAATAAATATTTGTATGGTTAAGATTTTATGTTAATATTTATACAGGCATTTGTTTGACACACCTTTTGTAATGACAGCTGCAACTGCAACGCTGAATACAAAAGTTTGATTATAATCAGGTAGGTGTGTAACTGAGATTAATATACGAATTGTCCCCGACACAACAATGCCACACGTGTTGGCATTGCAGAAAAAAACATGCGGGTTTATTATGGTTTCATTACTTCTTTTATTTAACAATATATTCTTCTTTTCATATATGTATATATATTTGATATATATGCATAGTATAGATTCCTATTATTTTAACAGTATTCTAATATACAAGCTAATTTTTTTAATGATCAATCGAGTTTATAAACGCCACCTAGCGATAAAGTTCTAAACTAAATGCACGCCCTTTATTAACTTTCGCACAATTATAATAGATGTCGCTGCAAGTAGATCATTATATTTCCTGGCGTAGAATTTTAAATTTAATGAATTTTATGATTGTTAAATTTGTTAGAGTCCTAGTTAAATGTGGAATAAAATTATTATTTTAATGGCAAAATTGAAAATGAACGTCTTACAAATATTTCTATATTTCAAAAAAAAAAAGAATATTAAATCGGATAAATCAATATTATTGAGTACACATGATTTTATTATTGTTAGTATTTCGATGAAATTTATCGCCAAATATTTGCGTTGTAACATTCTGAGTTATAAATGATTATTTGTTATTCTCTTATATTTTCAGGGCAGCACCTCTGACTTTCAAAATTTTGAAAATGTTTATTACCTTCTCTTCGTGATCTAAATTTTATTCTTCCGCATCTCTTACATTCCAATTCTTCTGCACTTCTCTTGTCTCTTCTAAATAACTCCACTAATTTAAACATAACAAACGTCATTATTCCAATCATTGTTCACTCAAGTTATTCTGTTTCTTTTGTTCACTTTTAATTTTATAAGTCTATCCAAACTTCGATATATCAAGCCGCTATCTTCTATCAGACTCGCTATCATAAAGAACATAACCACTAGACACTTTAACCAAAGAATGGGTTACTATCTGATAAGTCAATTTATGGTTAAACAAAAAAGTCTTTATTATATTGATGGGTTATCGTACACTGACATTCACATCTAAACTGGAATGTCTACAAACGAGTGGTCTCAAAGAAAACATAGCTGAAGCCTTGACTGAGTGTCAACATAGTCTAAAAATATGAAACGGTTCACTCAAATATATTATATCTCGTATTTAGTTCAACAAGAATGTGTTGCTTTTCTGCACAAGACTAATTTTCGCAAAGAATTTTAATGAGAACACAGTTTTATCTTGATTCGTCACTGTTGTTTGTCTTCTGTCACTCTGAACATATTTTTAAGAATTGATCGCGGTCTACATTTTCCAGAAACTCCTTATTAATTACGTATAGTGTTATTATAACTGCAGTCGATAACTGACTAAAGGGCACGCATAGATAGAAAGTACAGATTGCATTTTACTATTATAAAGTTGCGTCCACATTCAATATCAATACAAAGTACAAGAAAAAAATGTGTAGAAAATAATAATTTATATTATTAACAGAATAAACAGTAACACGCAAAAATGAGTGTTCTTTAAATCAAAATAAAATATTTTATAATATTTTATGGTGTTCGATATATGTAAATAAATCATTGATTATTCTAAATTAATAATTGATTACTCTAAAGAACATTTTATAAAATTTATAAACCTTTAAACTGTGTACACGTATTTATAATTTAGATAATTTATTTATAATATTCCAATGTGCCGACAAGCATAATTAATAAGCCACTACTTCGCTTACGTGGATCGAATACATATTTTGTTTATATCATTATTTTAAAGCCAATTGAATTTCAATAAATAACAATTATTTTTATTGTATTCATGTTTGTCAATTGTTTAAGAGAAATCTATTCTAGAAGTAAACTTTTGGTAATATGTAAATATTACGTCCTACACCCAATGATAATCACTGTCAACGAATTCAATATACAAACAAATGACTACTTTATCGATACGTCTATCTTAGTGCATTTGTTACTTGAGTGATTGTTGTGAAAATGGTGCAAATTAAAGACCTTGAGTCAACTTTGTACTCGTAAAAGTCCCTGAACTTAAAATATTTACGTACAACCAACTACAGACATGCAAATTATTACTAATAATTATGTGTCTAAGTACGTTTTGTTTAGTTACTAAAAGTGCTAAATATCAAATAATAAATGTGCCGGTAATTTTCCTACGCATTATAATAAGAAATACGCGTGAGAGAGGAAGTTAAGTATAAATTATGCATTGGCTATAAGAGGCATTCGTGATATCCGCCGTCGTAAATGAAAATAAAATAAAAATTTTAAATATAATTTTATTATTGGCCTCAACTGGCATTTTGGTAAACTTCAAATAATAAGTATATAATGATCTAATCTAATGAGCCATCCAGAAAACTTACCCAACATTCTGTTAATTTCAGCTTTTTCACTCATCTTCGTCATCCAGGTCTTGCATGTTTTTTCAAATTCTGAAAAGAGATAATACATTTATAAAATTAATTCAATAACGAGACCACAATATACACGCTTACACGTTGTCATCAATAAAAGTACATTGTACGCTCTCGTAACAACTTCAGGTAAGCTCAGGACTAGTATATGCTGTACTAGTTAGCTGCATGCATTTCTCTACTGTAACATTTATGTCCGTTCATGAACTATAGTTTAACATCAGACTAAGAGTGCTCACATGTCAGGTTACTATAATATAAAAAAAAGTTGTGTCACGTGTTGTGCCTATAGAAAGTACTCATATACGAGAATAAATGTTTATTTATTAAGACATTTCCATAACAAAGTGGCTGCTGGGGAGAAACTTACAAAAGTACTATAAAACCGGAAAATTATACGACTATTGTTGTTTCGCACCCTACATCTAGGAACGCCCACTTGAAGTTCAAGTTATATTACAACATACGTGTTAGAATTCATTGTTTTACTTTTGTTTTTCGTATAATGTGCTTTTAAAGACAGATAATATGATGGTTATTAGCTTGGTAATACGCGTGTGTTTTAGTTGTGTTTCGGTACCAGCTTGGAGGTAGCCGGATATAACGCGAGCAGAGGAGTGAGTCTGGATGGTGTACATCCGTGTCCTCAAATCGGCATTTGTCTGTAGTATCCGCTCAAAGATCGCACAGAGCGTGGTCATTACACGTTTTAAGAGGCTATGCGGTTTACTATCGCGATTAGGATAGCCACAATAACTGCAAAGCTCATGAAACGCGATGCAATATATGTAAATTAGTTCGTATAATATAAATTTAGTTCTATTGTTTCCAAAGTTTTGATTAATTTTAATCATTGATATTACAATAATAATAGAATATTATGTTATATAGTACTTACCACTTACTAATAATAAAACAAAATATATAATTTCAATGAACATTTTTATAGAGTTATTATATCAATATTTCGCTTAGGAATTTAAATGTTTTCTTTTAACAATAAATCGATACGTTTATCGTTTATGGATTATTGCATACATATATTAAAATTGTATTTAAAAATAAAACCTTTTGTGTTAGATATGAAATATGAGATTTCAGGAAGAACTTAAATGTTATTACGTTTAAATTGAAATTTTTTTGGTGTATTATTATCTATTATTATTATATTAAAATCATACCTTCGTTCTGAAGAGATCTCTATAAAACACTCCAATCACGTATCCAATAGCACTTTTGCAGAATCAGAATCACTTTATAAAATACACTAAACAAACACACAAACGGTTTTAAATTTTTGATAACTCATCATAATATAACAATTAAAAATCATATAAAATAAACTGGTTTTGGGTTTAAACGGGAAATAGATTTTTATTTAAAATATTACATTGTATCAGGCATCACGGCCGAGGGGTTCGATGGCAGCCAACCCCTACGGAAGCTCACGAAGTTCCCCGAGTTTTCCCGATATTTTCCGAATGCAAATAATCTACAGAACCGCACTTGCGCACTGACCTCTTTTCTTCATTTACTGGCGTGGGGGTGTTTTAGGGTCTCAACACATCGGCAAAATTGTTAAGATTTTATTATTCTTAATGAAATACTTCTTTTAATATTTATTTTGGCTTATTTAATATTATTTAGTTTCTATTTGTTTAGACTCATTTAAGAAAACTAACATTCACACATAGTTTTATTGGCTCTATTTATTTATTTCTTCAACTTAACGTTGAATATATTTGCAGTCAAAAATTTCAGTATGTCTACGATGAAATAATATTCCTGAATTACAACCCTGTACTTTAATCGGTCTGCAGTGAGCGAAACTCCTGACGTTCACGCATGCGCATCGTTTTCCAGTTCAGGGTAATCACTAAACACCCCTCGATTACATAGTCCCAGTGTTGCCGTGAACAAAATATTTAAAGAAAGAATGTACCTATATATCTAAAAAATATTCTTCATACATTTTGAAAAAGGAATTTGAGACATTTTTGATTATAATTTACTTTTCTAATTTAAAAAATACTTTTTTCAGAGTTCTATTTTTAAACTAATATTTTTGTGTGGTCAATGACGTAGAGAGTACTATTTTAAGAGTTACGGAAATCAATAATGTGACGTCACGTCATTCAGTGAGAGTTACGTGACTATTAACGATGACATTATTTTTTAGTGCCGGATGTAATCCAAAGTGTTTAAGACATTTTAAAAAATCTACAATATAATACAACAAAAATTTAGTAAATGTAAATAATAACTTGATATTCCTAATTTTGTATAGATATATAAAATTACTCATTTAGAAATAAATAACATTTATGTTTAAATATTAGAAGATAGATAATAAAACGTAGAATCAAGGCTACGATAGTTTTGGACGTATATGGCAATGTCGACTATTGAATGGTAATGATCGGAAGGGGCAGAAGAGCAAATCGGATTTTGGATACTACGCAATTTATTTTATCATTTTAAATTGCATATTAGAAACCTAAAATATACTTTAATTTAATTAATTTTAGACGGAATACTTTGAATATGTGATTAACCCGTTGGGCGATTTATTAACTATACAATAACTGAGATAATGCAAAGAAATGTTTGTAGGCAGCAGCCGCCTCTGCTTTGCTTGGTCACTTGGCGGGTAAAGAAGTTCATTTAGTAAATATACTTTTGTCATTTTTTTAAAAAGCTAATTTTTTGATTACGGTAGTTTTCACATATCCAATCACTAAACATTATTCGATTATAAATTTACATAAAGATAAATAAATAATTAAACACACTTTCTTGGTTCTTAGATATTCAAAAATTTACGTAATCACTTAAATGCACATGCATTTATCTAATGTGCTAATCACATACGTAATGAGGCCAGTAGTGCACGCGCGATGGCCGCCAAACTATACTCTCGACTGTTTTATTTTTGTTCTGGCTAGTCCCGGCCGTGAAATATGCAAAGGTACATCGGAGGCAATCCACAATGACGTTCATTGACTGCGAATGACGAATCATGATTAATGTTTTACTTAAAAAAAGAAAATGAATCGAGAAGTATAAGAAAAATATTCCATATAATATAGTAATCAGTTGATTGATTAAATAATTCAATTAAAATATGGTTTATTGTTGTTTGTTGCTTAAGAGTTTATTTGTAAATTGTAACTTATTATGCGATAAACGCCGCAATAAAGTTTATTATATCTTTATTTATATTAACAATAAAATGATAAAGTGTCAAATACAACAAATTGAGTAAATATATTTTATATTACTTCATATATAGGTATACCTACTTATATTAGAAATTTGTAGAATGAAATGCCTCAAATCATCATGTCTGAGATTCGCGATTTAATTATTTAAAAAAAAATCAGTTGCTTACTATTCTGTTTATTCTGATTAATTTAATCTAACTTTTCGAAAGTTTTGCAGCCATTGTTTGGTCGTGACTACGATCAATATTACAAACTAATTAAATAGGCGACTTTCACAATTTTAACTTTTAATATTCTTAACCTTATTCCTAATTAGATATAGTATACGTAGAATATTCATTATTTTTTTGTTTTTCTATAGTAATGTTATTGCCTTGAATCAAACTGCCCACACAAATGTTGATACAGAAATCATAATCATGCTAACAGATTGTATGATGTCATAGTAGTTATGATTATAAGGCAATGTGTTATAAAAAAAATGTTTTAATAATATGAGTAATTAGCTAATTATGCAATAACAATATATTAAATTATTATCCAACCAACAATTAGTCTGCCTTACCCTTTTGGAATATTGACGTGTCTTATATAATTAGATTAATTTCAAATTTTAAAGTGTTTATGTTAGCTCTATTTCTCGACTCGAGACGAATTCTTATTCAATGATTCATATTGTAGAGAAACTTTTGGTTTAGATAAAAAAAACTTGGCTTGAGTTCTCTGTCAACTACGCGGGGCACGTCTATGCATACAGTAAGACCGCATGTGAGCCCGCGCAGTTTGAGCGCTAGAATGGTATTCAACAGCGGAGACAACCTAGTGGCTACTACAGAGAAATGTCTACAAACAATATTCACTTCTACTATGCTTGCTTGATAAAACCGTTGTGCACCGTCCAGCTTAACAGGGCATGTACTAACTCGGTAAGGCGACTAGATCGCGGCAACCTATAAACTTTTGAAACATCGAATTAAAAATAAGAAAAATAAAGGCGATAGTAAGTCGTATAAATGTACTCTTTTAAATTAGTTAAATGAGGTTTGTGAATAACCTAGGAAATCACATAATTAGAAAATTATTAAATAAATATTTATTGTTATGTAGGTTAATAAAGTAATTAGAAACCGATCTGTTGAACATTCTATTGATATCTTTGAATTCTTCGTAGGTAACATATTTCGGATGTTCTTGTTATCGTAACTGCTGAAACGAAGTAACTGATAGAGCTGTTTATGTTATCTTCCCTTTCAAAGTGTCGATATTTATGATTCTTTAGATTAAGCATTCAAGGTCTAGAATACAAAGATCTTTATCGTTTACCATTTAACCGTATTTTTAGAGATTCTGTTTGTGCGATGAGTGACGTCATTTTTTCACCTTCATTTGTGTGTAACTCTACTTGGTTGTTACTCTACAAAACATTGTAGGGAATTTACTATGTTAAGATATATAGCTAAATTTTGATTTGATTATTATGACAATATAATAATTTACCAGTTCCAAAGTATATATGATAGATTTTGAGCTCCAGTCGAGTCAATAATTGGTTGAATAAAATATTGGAATATTAATTCGAAGGAAGTTTTTGAAGTAAAACAAATGACGCTTAATAGATAATATAGATATAAAACGAAGAGTCACAAGTATAGGAATACGTCTTAAATTTCGACTTCTTTTAAATGTTTTTAAATTTTTGTACTGAGAAATCACACTTGGAATTTTTTATCTACGGGCATGAGGTCAAAACTAAACTATTTATATTAAAATATTTGCACTTAATAAATACTTCAAGCCTGTAAGTCTTTTACTATCATACTTCCACTCGTATCTATCTTTCAGACGGAAAACTACCTATTTGTATAAAGCAGTCAACGTTGATGAAATTGTCTAAATTCTTTGTTATATGCTTGTATGTGGTTCTGCTATCTTGTGGCGTAGTTAAGATATAATTAGAAATACATATTATAATCAGCCTATTAACCTACTTGTAAGCAAATAACGTTTAAACTCGTGTATAATCAGGTGAATTGTTTTGTTTCGTTATCTACGAACTGGTGTATAAAAATTGATACCTAATTACCAATGAGTTTTTAATATAACGAAAAAGACAAAACCACGGGCATCATGCTTGTATATTTTTGCTTAAAATAAGATGAGACACATAGGCGTATCATTTGTATGATATAAATATTTTAAAATAAGCAGATAAAAGAAATTGAATAATATAAAAATATATTTATATTTATTTGCAATGTTATAGTTCGTATTTTATTTACAAATATTGGTCCGCAGTATCAACTTTGTTTTTTGTGATTCTTCTGCATATATATTCTAGTTTACTATTAGATATTTTACATTTTACATATTTTACGCAACAACAACATACATATATAGAGCTATTTATTTATGAAAAGTACAATTTAGACTTTGAATTGAGGCACGTGTTTCTTGTATGTTAGAGCGAGATTACAATTATTTGTTGCAGCCGTGATATACCTCACGTAGTACATTAATAGTGTAGGATTCGTTGTTTTTTTTTATTGATGATAATTAATAGAAATTAATACCTAATTGAAGTTGCAATTAAAATTAGACAAGGAATAATACCGTAATTATTCGATTTGGAAGTACCTACATATCACAATAATTCATCCAATACCATGTAATGCCATGAATCATTTAATATAGCGATACAAATTAATTTTTGAAGATATAGTATAAACAAATTATCGGAAATAACATGTTTATTAAAAGTTATTTTGAAACTGGTAACATAATATTGTCTTGCGATAATTTGTATACTGTGGTGAAATAAAGAAGGGAATTTAACGAAGCTCGTATAAGTTTCTTAAAAGATCCTTAGAAAGCAATTTAACATGAATAAAAAGAAATGCAACAACAACAACAACAACAAAAATACTACGCTACTACAACTAAAATTAAAACAAAATAAACGTGGAAGATAACCCTATAGCCTTTTAAATTAGCTAATAAAGTTCTTTAATAAGTTTAACTTTTATTCTAAAAAAGGAAGCCGGAGAGAATGCTACACATAATAGAATATATATTTATTCTAAAACGCCTCTAACAAATGGAATTGCATTTAAAGTTAACCTCGATTTGACCTATTTAGTATTTGACCCGGCTTAACATAAGTATATGGGTTTGTATAGAACAGTAGTCAAATTGATTGGAGACGAACAAGTTGTGTATGTCACGAATACACAGGCAACTAGAGGAATGAACTTTATTGTGCTACAATAGTTACTTATGTTCTTTAGCTCTTAGTTTCGGAGATAATATTGTGTCTGTTGTTTATCTATCATTTTGCAAATAGACAAAGATAACTTATCTTCCATTGTACTGCATTAGTGGCTTCAAATGATACGGAACGTTCATACTGCTCCATTGGTTTTATGTTATGTGCGATTTTAAATATTTAAATGTAAATGTTTAGTGTAAAAGGTGACCAGTTCGAATAGTGTTAAGTAAATGTTTTATTACTAATTATTATAAGTAAAAATGGGGCATGAAAATGGAACTAAATGTGAGCAAAGTGATACGGAAAAGTTGCGGTAAGTCGTGCTTGAAAATACGTTAATAAATAAACAAATTTAAGCATAATTATTGCGTGCTTTCAGACCAAATCCGGATATAGAGAAAAATGACGAAGTAACACATAAAACAGTTGTTATAAAGAATTGGCAGCTGACGTTGGAGCCGGCATTGGTTGGAGCTATGATAGCCATCAATTTAGGACAAACGTCTTTACAAAATTTTTATTTAAAAACTGCATGCACAGTTGACTTGCAGTTTCCCAAAAATGTCTGTGATAGTGGCGTTGGTGAAGATTTTAGAATAGCTGAAGTTAGTAAAGTCACGTTTACTTTAAATTAGTGCCTAATGAAATAAATGAAAAGTCGTATTTCTATTTATCATTCAAAGAGTTTAGCGCAATACCGGCAGATTCGCATTCGATTCTCACCATACAAAAAAAAAATTATCAAAGTTCCGTTTTTTAATGTTAAAATCGGCATTAGAGGCGTTCAAATCGGTTCAGGCGTTTAGATAAAAATACTGTAATATAATAATGAAATATAAATTATTTCAGGGTGCAAGCCAAGCTGTAGTAACAGGTGTAAATGTGAGCCGAAGTTTTGTAGGTGCATTAATCTCGACTGTAGTGCTATTATTTCTTGGGCCTTGGAGTGACTGCAGCGGGCGGAGAAAGCCACTTCTCATATTGCCACTCCTCGGAATGTGCATGATGACTGTGATAGTGTTATTATTGTTGACATTTCCGGGATTTACAACAATGCAAGTTTTGTATGCAGTTCAGATTCCCATTTCATTGGGAGGCAATTTTGGGTTATTATTAGCAGCGGCGTTTAGTTATATTGGAGACGTAAGTCTGATTTTATTGTGTATATATACCTACCTTAAATTGAAGTTCATATGCGCATCATAAAACGATAAGACGATTTTCAATTGCGAATTCGCAGACCATTTTATTATTCGGTCGCTGTCTTATTAATGCTTTGTCTTTCCCCTTCCCACAAATTCATTGTGTAAGACACGTTGTTATGTGGCACGCCCACACTTGTCTCTTTAATTTTAAAAATAAATAAAATACACCTATTAGGTTATATCTACTTGAATCTTAATTATTAAACAAAATGTAGGTCAAATTTTGGACACGATCTTAATGTCGAAACTTGAATAGCCATATTTCATTTACTACCTACATGTTAAATTTGCAAATCATTATTTCTGTGCTACCTAAATTGATGTTTAATGACTTTGCAACAAAATTACTCGTATTAGCTTTCGATACTCCTACGGTTTAATTTTTAAATATAACAACGAGCCGTTAAGCATTAAGGTCAGGATACATACACGTATTATTGATATTGTTAATACCAGAGATGATAATACAAGATATAAAGAGAGGTGATGGTTCTGGAAAAGAAAAACAACCATTGATTGTTTTAAAGACAAAACAGTTCGGTATAATTATTTAAATAAATTATAGTTACCTAGTTGAAATGAATATTCCTGTCACCCATATAGTAGTTATCATGTCATATAATGATATCAGTAACTTAAATAACTCAGATAAATTAACATGAAGAGTTTGTTGCTAATGTACTCTCAAATGATATTTAATCTTATCTTTAGTTTGGAGAAGTGCACTTTAATGTACTTGAATAGTAAATTAAACAAAAGGTGTGTTGCTTGAAAAAAGTACTTTTGTTCGTGATGGATAAATACTAAAATAAAATACTAGTCATCAAGTCAACTTGGGGAAATGTGACCAAATAAACGAAAACGCCATTATATTGCTCATTGACCAAAATTAGTCGTTTTATTAAAGGAAAATCTAAACTATATTTTTATTATGTTTGTCAAAAATTAGTTAGACTTCGTTATAAGGACATCTGAGGGCGCCTATTCAAAAAAGAATTAATCACTTATTGGCAGAATTTTCTTTATTAGATATCTGAAGTTACAAGAAAAAAATATTATTTTATTTGCCCATTTTACTTGTTGACAAAAAGCTTAAAAGGCGGCGCAGTAAAGGGCAAGAACAGTAGACATGTAGACATAATTAAGTCCTTCGTATACTAAATTTTAATATGTAAATTTGGATTATTTACACAAACATATAGAACTTTTTGTTACTATTTACTTAAATATAAAAGTAGGTACTTATTATAAACGTCTGCGACGTATCTAAGGTGGAGGTATGCTTTGGAACAGATAAAAACTACAATCTAAGTTATAAATTCTGTGACGCTACGTTTTTTACTATTAATACCTATTAAAAATGTAACATTTATTGTGAAAGAAAGAAAGGCGAGATTTACGTGTCAAAGTACTAATAGCACTGTTGTTTTTCAGATGTGTCACGCCACTGGTAAAGATGTCACAAGAGTAATGGGAACACATAGGGCGGCAATTCAGGTCGCACACGTAGTGGGTGCAGTGAGCGGACCACTAATCTATAGAAGATTTGGATTCTACGGTGTGTTTCCCATTGTATTATTTTTGCAGGTATATGCTTTCGTCATTATAACATTTGTTTATTTGCTTATCTTAATAATTAATTTATAAGTGGTCAATTAAGCAATTAAAAAAATGTTATACATTTATTAAATATGCTCATATCATATTATACAGTTTTGAATAGCGATTTTTGTCATCGACATTCATTTATTTAAGAATCAATTATAGACTTTTTAAAATTTGTGAATACAATTTTATTTTAATTCAAAAATCGAGATCATTGGTTTTTTTTCTATATACCTACATTTCCATATATAATCAGATCAATTAATTAGTAACCATAAAAATTATTTTACAGGTGGCATCATTAATATACATAATATGTCGAGTTAAGGATTTAAATGTCAATATTGATAACAAGGTGTCTGTGTTCAATTGGAGGTTACCATTGAACGCTGTTAAATGTTTAGGGAGACGCCGGGAGGGGAAGAAGAGGAAAATTGTATTTCTTATGCTATTAGTCGCTCTTGGTGATAGAACTTTGTTGGCAGGTGAGACTTATTGCATATCCGGGTATATCTTAGACTAAAGTGTGGGTTGCTAATTCGATTTTTAATTCGCTCCAAAAGACTACTTATATGTATCCCTTAAAATATTCTTTAAAACCGGTGATAATGACTTTTAAGTCATGAATTGCAGACTAAGAAGGGATTGAATTACCGGCCCTTAGTATAGATATAACTGTTATAGCATCATCACTAAACTATTCGTAAGACGGCAATTTCTTATTTAAGTTTTATTAAAATCACCATGGTAACAAGCGCAATAAAAATATGACTTACATAAAGATAACAATTGTAGTTTAATCATTTGTTTTATTTTTACAGCGGAAGTGTTACTAGCGTTCATGTACTATCGACTAAAATTCAGTTGGGATGACGTGTTATTCGGATCTTTCTTAGCTTATAGAAATGTTATTAGTTTTCTTGGTTTGTATTTCTTTTATTTTTTACTTTAATTTGTTTACTAATTTTCTACAAAGAATGAAATTAATGATTATAAATTAACAAAACAAAAGAACCAAAATAAATTTACATTGTCTATAGGCGAATTTAAAATCTTATTATGAGTGTGTTCTATTATATACATCTAGTTATATTCTTCGGTCGTTCAGCGCCTATGATAGTTTTGTGTCATTTTTACTAAATCAAGTTATGGGTTAAGTTGTCCCAACAAACTATCAAGAAAAGTCTTCTCAAACCTCAAAATTCAATCTATTTTGAATTCATTCAAAGTATTATATAATAATAGTATCGACTTAATAAATTGTATAACTTTCAGGAACATTATTAATTTTAACATTGTTAAAACGTAAATTTAAATTGACTGACGAAGTTATTGGCGCATTAAGTTGTGCTTCTTACGTTTTCGGCACTTCAACTCTGATTGCTACGAAGAGTACTATCGTTGTTTTCTTAGGTTTGTATCGTCTAAATAAATAAATATTAAGTCTGAAATATCTTAATAAAAACACTAAAATATTTTCTCTTTGTATGTTTCAGTTCCTCTCATTGGAATAATATCACAGGGATCTCAAGTGGTGCAACGTCCGATAATAAATAAACAAATTTTACCAACGGAACAAGGTATCAAACTATCTTTACTCAAGTTATATTTGTTTTAAAAAAATATAATATAACAACATTTTGCAAAATAATCTTCTAAGAGTTATTATAACCCATGACTTTCACTCGACATTTTTATAACTAATTCTATATAATGTTGATGCCCACAACAAAATAGATTCCTTCTATTCCCGTCACTTTACAAATGGATTATAGTCCAAGCTTAAAAGCATCATCAGCATACAGATGCGTTTTCTTTTAGGTAAAATCTACAGCGTAATGGGAGCATTGGAACAAGCATGCCAAACAATAACCGTTCCCCTATATTCATTGCTTTATGCGAGGACTGTAAAAAGTGCTACCGACGCCTGGTTAGTGCCAGGAATAGCAGTAGCCCTAATACAATTAATAGCTTATGTATTATCACGGAGGCTAAAACAGTTAGAGATGATTCAAGCAAGCAAGGAGCTGCAAGAAACGAAGGAAGCTAATGAAACTACAGCTATGATTAATAAGGATAAAATTAATGTTATTGATAATGAAAATGCAGTTACAAATAAAGTTTAAGACATTTATTATTGTTTTTTTTTAAAAATTATATTTCCTTTTAAATTGCAATTTTTATATCACTATTTCAACATTTCATTATTATAAAAAATTATACAATCATCTAAGCAGTGAATTCAAATAAAAACAAAACTAAAATTTAATTAAGGTAATATTTTCATTATTCTTTACTTCAAATTCGACCAAAATTCCTATATCTAGGTATCCTTTATAGGTATATAAAATCTACTAATATACACATTGTATTACCATTACCTCTTAAATATAAAAGATTAACCTAATCTATCAGCGAGATCACTTATAAATGCGATCGACATTTATCGTATACTATATAAGGATTAAAGCATGGATCGAATCTATTGCTTATACGAAACGAGTTCTCTCTGACCTGAGCTGGATTGCCCTGCGCTTGAGGTTGTTTAGCGAAGCATGGGCATGTTGAAGACAGTTGTGTAGAGTCTTTTACGTTTGAATTTGTATGGGGTAAGTTGTTTGTACTCATGCTTTATCTGCAATAAACATTAATAGTATTTTATTAAAAATAAATAAATGGACTTTTGCAATTGTAATGATCTTCGATTGTTTTTGCACAGAAAGAATTATTTTTTATATAGAGTAACTTTTTAAATCATTAGAGTTTTATTTTTATTAAAATAATACTATTTACCGAAATAATAATTTTAAAAAAGAATAATCACTAAATTTAAATAATAATTTTACTTACATAAATAAATCAAGCATTAAAATAAATTTACTTGTGGTTTCAATAGAGACAGATCTAATTTATAAACACGTTGTTTTAACCTCGGATTTTCACAACAAAAACATTTGATAAAAATATGTGTAACGCTTTTATAGCGTACTCGAAATGATGCACCTTATCACAATAAAGTATATTTTTCCGAATCAACTTACGTAAAGTCAATTATTGTAAATACATAAATGTTATCAAATATGACTCTCGACTTTCAAGTCGGTTCTAGTATTTCATATTGTAATAAAAATCTATCTACAATTAAGTAATAAAATTTTATTAGAATTATTTTGTTTACCAAATTATGTTGAACTAATTTTAAAATACCTCAATTGTAGCCTTTTAAATTAGTAATCTAAACATCAGACATAATTATAATAAAAAAAATTATTGGACACGTTTAATAAAATATATAAAATAAAAAGGAAATATAAAATTACAGATCAACCATCTTAAGTTTAAACTTCTATATTCTTCCATAGGGAATAAAATGTTACGTATAAGCTATTTTTACTATTTATAATTTTTTTAGGTTATGTACAGTTGAAGATACATTAGCGAACGTCTCGTTTCAGAATCTTTATAAAACGATTACTGATACTCGATGACTGATTCTGCATTACACGAGTGTCAATATAGTCGGCTAAACAATTAGTAATATATCAAAGTCGAAATTAAGTAGAGACTATTACTTATTAGACAATATTTTCTAAATCGAATCCCATTAGAATTAAATAATTTATGTCACATAAAAAGTGCATGACCTACTTAAGATCATTGCACGTGCCACTTGCTGGCACCGGAAGTGTTATCGCGTCTCACGCGTCATTTCAGGTGTGTTGTATAGGTGGATATGACATTTTATGTTTCATTACAGTCTCTTTTGTAAACATATTTGCTTGCTCTATTATAAAAGTACGGACTACTACATGAATATATAGCACAGAAAAGCAGGATCAAAACTACATTCTATTATCTATATTAAACTAATTTTTATATAAACATTCACTATACCTTTTTGTTTTTTTTTGTATTGTAGTCGATTTTTTTTCTCTACATTTGTCAATTTATGCATATTGTGTTGTATTGCCGTGTTTAATTTGAAATATGTGCATAGTTTCAATTGAGTAATAATACTAAGCATCTATGACTCATAGAAGATAATGTAGGTAATCAAACGATTTTAGAAATTAATTTAATTTATCAAATACGTGCAATCAATTTGTGTTCATTAATGAAAAGTCCGTTTAAATCTGAATTGTTTCGATGCAGATTTTTAAAGACATTTACGTTAAATCCCACAATTGAATAATTTTTAAGCAAATGAAACTTATGTAAATAATTGCCCAAAATGCTGACTTTGATGCATATAAATAAAACGGCGCGGATGTAATATAATAATAATCGAATTTACAACATTTAGTTTGTATCAAATAGGATCTCATAAATGTTACTTTTATATCATTATAATGGTTGATAAAAATTGTTTATTTATAGAAATGTGTTATAAATAGTTATGAATTATTTATTTGAAAATCATTTGTTTGTAGACTTCTCTGAATGCGTGTTTTTCTTAATGTTTTATTTAATTCCAAAAATAAATAATAATATCTAAATCTAAATAAAAATATCGATATATTTAATATTCCTAAAAGTAGTAATCAATTTTCTCTAATAGCATTACAATCTTTAAGTACGAGATATCAAATTATTAGTACCATTTTGAAAAGATATACTTTATTCAGACTAAGTACATTTCTTAGAATTGTAGTAGGTACCTACCTATTTTTAATATCCGAGGCATCATCGTCAAATTGAAGAATTACAATTATGTAACCAATTTATGACAATTTTTATATAAAAATAATTGTTTTGATATCCTTGTATTTATTACAATCGTTGATTTTGTTCATTTAGCAGTAGTTTATTTTCAATCTGTTTAAATATGAGGAATAATATATTGTATATAATTGTATAAAATCTCAAATATAATTTGTTATAAACAAAGGTTATTTCATTATTTTCCTGTTGTAAAAATTATAGACAATTTAAAAACACATTTTCCTGTTTTATTTGTAATCACATGTCAGACAATGACTTGACTAATGCTGAAAATTTATATTATTTCCGTAATAATTCAATCTGTAACTCAATCGATCTAAAAATAGCATTTTTATGTATTTCAAAAATAGCACAGAGGATGTAGGTGATCAGATATTGTTATTATAATTTTAATCCAGATAAGAGCTTGGATATATAAAGTTTGAATATCTGAAAATGATATTAAATATCCCTAAACGCGCTTCTTCATATAAGACAATTTATTTAGTGAAATCGAAATAACCAAGTAAGTTTTTTACATTATAATCAAATCATGCTAGATTTAGATCTAAACGCATCTAACTAACAAATCCTATGTAAAAATGAACAATTATTATATAATATGTAGTATTTACATTGGATCTAAATGCATTTAGAATGACGAAATCTAAATACCTAAAAGTCTTACTTTATAAAATATTTTTATTGTTTTATTCAGTCGTTTTGAAAGCCGCCACTACAACATTATGAAAATTTCGAAAAAATATGATTGTAAACAACACATTGTTTTATATTAATTAGATTCATGTTCGTAAATAATAAAACAGCTCAATAAATTTAGAATATTTAAGCAATCAGTTGATTTACTTAGAGAATGAATTACATTCAAATTTATTTTGTAGAATGCAACGTCGTCAGCCATCCTACAACGGCCCTTATGGAGAAAATGTTCAAGTCACATGTTTTTGGCCACCATTGTTGTATAATCAAGTGACCCCATGTTTTGGACCCATGTACGCTAATCCACAGTATAGCAATACACTTAGAGGACACGTGACGCACCAATCAGGACCGTGTTTCATGACCGCATCGTCGATACGTCGAGCTGGACAGCCAGGACCGAGATATGATCCATGTTTCTTTTAAGTTTGTTATGTTGTTAGGTTAGATGAATCTCAAATATTTCTTTATTAAATTGATTTTGAAGACGTTAGATTTTATTAATATTCAAAAATTTTACTTTTATGCAGTAACGTCTTTTCTGCAGCATGTGTATTCCTAGAACTACCACATCCTAATAAATGCCTACTTTAATTATTCGTATATAACCTACGAAATGTTAGTTCGTTGTGAAATATATTCAGGCGTTTGTAGCTGCTATAAAATTATAGCTGCTATTAGAAAATTCTGAATATCAATAACGATGTAAATAAAGTATTTTTGAGGATTTACTCTTTAATTATACCTATATACATATGTAATATTAAGTAATATTATAATATGTATTTAAAATTGAATATAATAAAATCATAACAGTGTAGATATCTTTTAAACCAAAACAGGATTAACATATTTTATCTTAAAATGTTATCATTAAATTGGTTTTGTCACTGGAATAATCCAATCAGTACACTGCATTAATCAAGTGGGCATACATGTAAGTTATTTTTTCATAATCCTATTCGTATTTCAAACTAAAATAAAAATTATACTAAACAAACTGGTCAATAATAGGTACACAAAATATCAATAATACCTATTACATTATTTTGACTACTAATAGCTATAATTTTTTCTTTCTTTTTTTGTTATTTTCTTTTTACAGTGTTTTTGATTAAGTTATATATTTTTTTAAATCATCTTAACCCTTAGTTTCGGTTGACCTGACAGAAAGTGGCCTGCACGACCATAAACTCAGATTGAACCACAGTCGATCACTAGTCGGTTCATCGTTTAAAGGAGATTTTGCGCGTAGTCTCTGATTATAAGTTCTGGGAAAACGATAACCTATAATAGTTTTAATTGAACAATTTGTTTTCAGTAAAATAATGGATCCAAATCGTGCACCACACGGGCCGCCTTACTACGTGCCTCCACAGGGTCCACTATACCAGGGTCCCACGTATCCGCCGCCGCATTACCCACCTTATTACGATCCCAACCAACCACCACAGCATGTCGTACCTCCAGCTCATCCAGATTATCAGCCTCCATATGAACCTGTCAATCCTGGCGCTAGATCCGAAACTAAAAAATAACATTTTTATATTTCAATAAACAAAATTATAAAGTTGTTTATAATTTTTTTAAATACCTTAATTTCTAAATTGATTTACATTGCTTTTATATCTGAAAGTAATAAAGAGGCTAGTAACATTTATTTTTCTGGTTCTGCCTAAATTTTCTAGTGTTACAGACATAGTGGTCTTTCATCAGTTTTGTCAAAACAATAATCGCAGCAAATATAATAATTAAAATAAAGGCGACAATAAACATTAACAGTGGTAGTTTTTGCAGAATAAAGAAATGAATCAAACAAAACGATAATTAGGTACTTTGATAAAATGATAACTTTATTGTGAATATTTACTTAGAAATGAGTACATTCGAATTTCTATACAAAGGACTTATATTTTAACAGGATTATTGATTATGTTTATCAGTACAGGCTGCATTATTCATCATTATCAGTGGTAGTTGTCAAATTCTTTTGTCAGTTTTAACAAACTATCAACAGAACTAACATGTGAGTCCACATTTTATATTATCCATTTATTGTAATAAATATGCAATATGCATACAATACCCTGATGCAGCTATACTACTATCCTGCGCCATGGGTATCTGTACAAGGACAGCGTTTGTATATAATATATTTATTTTTATTGGGAATTAAACCTCTGCATTTACGACACGCAGTTGTCTTATACTAACATGTAATTATAATAAAGATAACAAAATTAATTAATTTTTTTTTTCAGAAACATGGATCCAAGTCGTCCCCCTTACGGACCACCTTATCATGGTCATCCACCCCATGGTCCACCATATCAAGGACCACCATATCAGCCACCGTATTACCCACCACCGCATCATGACCCAAACCAACCATGGCCTCCAGGACATGTCGTGCCTCCAGGGCATCCTGGCTACCCAAACGAACCACCTTATGGAGGACCGTATGAGCCAATTCAGCCTTTAGCCAGAGGTGCTAATCCAAAATAAGTTAGCCAACATTGTTTATTAGTTAGAAATATATTTTATTTTGCTTATTCTTATATATTTATTATTGTAAAATATATTTATAGTATAATAGGTATAAGTGTCTAAATTTTTTTAATAACTTTTAATTCATACAAAGATTGAATTCCTTTGTTTATTTATCAATAGATAAACATAAAACTGTAAAATCGCAACAATCTTTGAATAATAGTAAGATTACATAAGAAAGATAACATAGGGAAAGAAAATCAAATAACTGATTGCAGTTTTGTCATAATTAAACACAAATTAAGCAATTAAATGTACTTATTTGTCAATCTATAAGAAATTGTTTTATAAAGGGAATGTATGTATAATGTAATAGAAACGCCAATATGACAATTTTAATAATTAATTTTTAATCAAAAATATATTTACAATTTTTATAAATATTAAATTAATTTTTGCAATAAATAATGAATGAATATTTTTTATAAATACAAATAAAATATATACAGATAATGCGAACCCCTAACTTAATAAATACCAATTATCTAAACAAAAATTCAGTATTAATAAATTAATTATTTAGAAAACATAATTAATTATTAAAAGGTGTAAAAATATAAAAGTTTGTACAAAATACTAATCAGACTATATAGAGAACTTTATAAAAGTCATCCCAAGTCGAGAGAACTGATCTGGTGTTAAGGGGTCGTTACATTCACGCGGGCTATCTTCCCATTGGTTCACTATCGACTACCATGACACCTCCATCATTAATGACGTTCCCGCCGTACCCAGGACCTGATGGTTGCTCCACCACATTGACCTGGTCGTCACCACAGCAACAGCAACAACAGCTGAAACAGCTACCCATCCTGTAATTTAAATACTGTTGTAAATCTAAGTGCTGGTAACTTCTCTTTGAATCCGGTTCTAAGATCATCTGACGGATATCCTGGTGATGATAAGTTAACACGAGATGATGTGAGACTCATAAGTAATTTTGGAGTTAACAATTGCAATGTAAAAATGAATTAGCTTCAAACTTCGCGGGCATTAGCTTACATTAGCTTGTATGATCAGTGGATAAAGAGCTCACTCAGTATAAAAAAACTAGACGTCAATACAAATTAGGTTGAATTTATTATACACACAATTAATTAATAAAATAATGCAAATATTAAACATAATAAAAGACTAAACGCACTTACCTTTATGTTAAATTAACACTAAAATAAATTGCTCAGTCTCCAACAATATATCTATTAAATATGTTTTAAAAGGAATATACCGAATTTGCTTATCCACCAATTGAACGACAAACAGATAAGATAAATCGTAAACTTCTTCAAAAACCTATCGCAACACCATGATAAAACATTACTCATATCATGATACATGGCGATTTGATTAAAATAAGCCTATTGTGAATTATTCCACTAACATTCATGAATGGTATTTCTGAACTCATTTTCCAATAACTATACATCACACGTTGAATCATAGAATCGGTGAGATTATCCTTGTTCAGGGAAAGGCGTTCATTTACTACTAAGAAATAACGAATTGTTTTTTAAACATTACATATGAACTGTAGATTTTTGTTGGTACAAAATGTGTATAAAAATACGTTTGTAAATATATGAACATTTTAACGTGTAAAGTTTACATGACGTGACAGAATAATATATTCCGCTTAAGTTCATACAAAACTTATTATAATGTGCAAAACTCACACGTTCACTATTTATAGTTAATATTAATAGTGTCTATTTTCCAATAAATAGTATTAGTAATTGGCATTTTAATAGAAATAATGTTTATTAATTATTTAACTTTTAAAAGGCCCATGACATTGGCAGGGACTATATAATAATATACTGAACCATTGATTGTTGGGAATATTGTAAATAACAATGTAATAAAAGAGTAGTTTAAATAAAATATATATTTTAAATTACAACCCTGATAAAAAAATATTAACACAAAATCACAATTTATTTGTTTATTTTTACGTCCATTTGCAAATTATTTAATTTTTATTCATAACAAATCTCATATAAAAATAAATACATAAAAAACAAGTAAGCAAATCATTGGATTATATTCAAGTAAATTTATAAAAGCGTAATAAATATAAAATTCATATCTTTACGTATAAATATTAAAATATATTGCGTGTAAAATATGCTTTTTATTATAAATTCCATAAATATAATTAAATTTATTATATGTATAAGCTCAAATTTGTTCAAAATTAACGGACATTTTTTATCTTTAAATACAGTAATGACTGTTTTTAAAATGGAAATAAAAAATCTCCGTTAAAAACTAAATAAATAATTATTCTTACCTACATGAAATTATATTAAAATAAATTGCTATAAGATATTATAAATTATTATACTAATTACATAATAGTTTTCCATTTGATTGTAAACTTCTCGTATCAAGCAAGCAACTTTATTATTTAACTTCAGAACATGACATTAAGGCCTGAGGTCCTAATAAATCGTTTAATTAATATGTTCCTTTTGATTTTGTATGGAATAATATAAGTTTTTGTATGATTAGAACCTCGATCCGATACGTATTAGCAAACCATAATTTGTTTTATATAAAAATGTTAGGTGTATGTATATTTTTTTAATATCTATAAGGCGGTGGTGCAGCGCTAGGTGCATGCACATGAACGGGTGCTGGATGATGCACATGAACGACAGTGGGAGGTGGCGGATCCGAGCAGCAATCGCAGCAGCAGCAAGGAATGCAGCAACAACAGCACGGACGACACGAGAAGTTACCCATCCTGAAATATAATATATAATTATGTTAGATATGTGTGTTGTTTTTTACATCATTATTAGCATAGAAAACAAATGCAAATGTAACACACAAAACTAGTTTATTAAAATTTATACGCAATACCTTTCAAGTTTATAAATATTTATTATGAGTAAGATTTTCAGCAAACCAACATGTCAAAATGTCACTTAAAACAAAGTATTATTCTATTGTTACAAGTTAGTTATTTATCACTGAAATATAAATAAATCAAAAATGAATTTAAATTTAAATAGAATCTTACACTTTAAAAACAAAATAAGAAATGTACCTAATTTAATAAACAAACAAACAAACTGTGCACTGAAAACACCTTAAATACAAATGTTTAATAAATATTATAATATATTTAATTTTTTAACTACCAATTACGTGAATACATTGTATGATTATTATCACGAGGAAAATGCTTTTGATGATTGGTTTACATATATAACTTATCATACGATCATCATTTTGATGACGTATTTTACACGATCAAGTGATAATATTATGATAGGGCAAGCAGAAATGTACAATTATTTAAATTATAAATTCTGTAGCAAATTAATATAATTTTATTATCTTTCAATAACACTGATAAAATAGATAATACAACAAAAAAGTCTCATGTAGGGATTTACTTTTGTCCTATGAATAAGAGTGAAATTTAAAATAGTGCAATGCATGGTCGTCCACTAAACTTAACACATACCCTAATTAAAACTAGAAAACCTCTTCATCGTGCCATTCCTGGAGGCATTGGGTATCCTGGTTGTGGAGGTGGATACCCTGGATAACCTGGATTTTGTGGCGGATATCCTGGATACATCGGCTGTTCTGGATAACCTGGTTGAGGTGGATACATTGGATATCCAGGTGGGTGTTGCTCAACAACTACTGGCGGTTGCTGTATAATGACCGGCGGCTGCTGCTGTTGCTGGCCACAGGCATTTGGACAACAGCATGGGATGAGGCAGCAAGCACTCAGAGCTAAGCAACAAGGGTTGCAGCAAACGTCGCAGTCTCCGCAATCCATCGAGAAACAGATTCCCATTCTGTGACAATTTATTACCTTATCAATTTATCCAAGTAAAAATGAATTAGAAAATGAGGTGAAAAATAGTAATTACATAATTGCGGTGAATCATTGTTAACTACGAATTATTATATTATACTATGTAATATTATTATGAATTTAATTTTGAAAAGAATCTCAAGTATCTATAGATAATATTTACAGTCATAAAGTTTTAAATGATATCATGCTCGAAATGTAGCAAAAATAATCAAATTTTGATTTCTATCAATATCACTAAAAGATAAAACTAAAACATTAAAATTCTTACCACTTAAACAAAATAGCTATTCGTTTTTTTTTCGAAAACTATTTTAATTAAAAAAACACTATTCACTTTTGGGTAGTTGGTGATAATTTTTCGATCATTAACGTTCCATAGTTTAATCGTAATAAAGTACAGTTTTGTTTTCCAAAATGGCGTCGTCTGATAAGATATATGTTATCAACAGGTGAGTATCATTATCACGTGATAAGAACGCCAACTATTATTTTTATTGCCACATTTTTTTTCATAAAATTTCTAATATTTTATTTTACAAATTTACCTCCTAATTTCGCTTTAAGAATTTAGTTATTTATTTCAATTACAGTAATAATTATAGTTTTATTATTATAACAATGCCGATACACATACAAAATACAAATGCAGACACGTATACACCCTCGTGCACACAAACATAAATATCTAGTTTAGACATGGTAAAAGGGACATTACCTCAAAAATAAATTAACAATTATTCATAACATAACAAGTGACAATTAAAACAAAAACAAAACACAAATAGCAACAAACCCTGGTAATTACTAAAACCAATTTGTTAAAGCAAATTGGAATAAAGAAAACTAAATTAACATTGAAAGCAATTTAACACAAGATTAACAAATAGAAACCACAGCTAACTTACCTTTAAATCTATTAAATAACTGCGAGTACTTTAGTGGACGACCAATGCATTACAATACTAGCTAAATATTATTATTGTCGACATTAACACTCACCTTATAATAAACGAGACTCCAAATTAGAACTATATTATAGCATCACTCGAAACACCAAATGAATGACAAAGTGGCTAGAGACTGACTCATTTGTATGATAAAACTTTGTAAATGACAACCGCTAGCGCACAATACGTATTTGTTCAAAGGTTTTTCACTATGAACGATACTAAAGTCAACGTCACAACTTGAAGGCGGTCGGAAAATAAGAACGGCCGCGACACGCAGTAATAACTCGACCTCGCTTTGTATGTAGGAGCATGAATAACTTTACAAATTCACTTCTAAATTTCAAATTTAAATTCGAGTTTGGGAAGCATATACTATTTTATATCATGACATTATTTTGGAAGTAATTTTGTATAGGAAATTGTAATGCATTGTAGTTAGCCTTGCACATGCAAAAAATTAGTAAAAAAACCTTCAAGGCATTTAAAGCAAGAAGCAATGTAATGTACTTGTAATAAGCCACGAAGCGTTAAAATGTGAAATAAAATTGATTGTAAGATGCGGTTTAAAAATAAAACTTACTATTTGTCAATGAAAAACAAACGATGTATTTTTCATGATACGCCTGAAAATGAATTATAATATTATACAAATATATTTAGTACACCTTAAAACAAGATCTTACTCTCAACTGACCTAATACACACTAACGTACATAAAATAACGTTGTTTGTTTTGTATTTTAATACTTAAAACAATTGCCATCGCGTGATTATTGCCGCATATAAACATGCAACATGGTTAACTACACTCTTTATTACATACGATAACCTTTGCTTTTTGTTACTTTTCAGGAGTTCTAGGACGTGCTAGAAAATCGATCTAATGTGTATTTATATTAACCTAAGTTTTAAAGTTAGAGAAAAATGTTATTACAGAATAATTACCTCTGAGAATTTAATTAACATGTTGATATATGATTTTTGAATAAATATTTTATATTTTATATAATACATATTTGAATGTACTTATAAAATAAAAGAAAGTTTCATTAATATTAGATGTATGTACCTTTGTTATTGCACATATTTCGGGTATTAAGTTTCCTAGAAAGACTTTCTTCTAACAATTAACTCTATTGATTGGACATGTTTAATTTATAAAAATGTAAGATTTCTTCTCATTGGCCCTACAGAAACAAACCTAAACTAACAAAAAAAGAGTGTAGATACCATGAAATAGAATGAGAAACTGCCAACGTACAATTCGATATTGTTGTTCAACTTGAACCAATTTAACGGAAAAGAATTACAAATATTTCGATACGGTTTATACACACAAGGTTTGTTTAATAAATAACATTCCAAAGTTTAGATTTTTTTTAAACCCACGACTATGCTCAATTTTAGTATTATAATCCAATCTAAAATAAAACTATACTTATTAGACTAATTTTATTATTTTTTAAAATAAAATTAGTATTTATAATAATTTTAGAATATTATTCTAAAAATACCTAAAATATCATAAGGTTATTGAATAATTAAGCAAATAAAATTTTCAATCACGCTTTATGAAGAGTTTTCAACCGAATATTAGAACAAGCTAAAAATAAATTATACGATACGTAATACATGTTTTTACTTTGTACAGCTCAGTTCCATCTATGCAATCATATCAATTCAACGTTATTAAAATTGTGTAGAATATATTAAACGTTTCGGATTATAATTGAAAGATTTTTAACGAAATAATTAGCGTTTGTCGTGATTTAGTGTGTATCAAGCAGAACTCGGAGATAATGAGCTTAATCTAAATCCTATCTTATCTAAAGACGACGTCACATTCAATCAATGCCAAAACGGTGGTTACAGTAGCGCGCAAACATTTGAGAAAGAAGATTCATTTTCATAAAGATGAAAAGAAAATGATAAATTATGGGCGAACAAGAAATTGCTATGCGCGCTTTGGCTGAAACAACTAAGAATTATGTTAAAGTGAAATTTAATGACAATAATAATAATAATAATGAAAAAAATTCGAATGAAAATGAAAGACAAGACTTGAAAGGTGAGAGGAGGACTTTACTGCGGAGATTACCATCGATACTGACCCCCAATTTTGGTAAATTAAAGATGGGGTTTCACGGTATGAGTTGCGTAAAAAAGGAAGATGACGATGAATTGGATGAGGAGGAAACCCCAATGTTGTACACGAGGAAAAGTATAGATATTAATATTACGGAAGGTTTTGCTCGTAGGGCGTCACTATTCCTTTTCACTAGGAAACAAGTTTGTGTACATCCCTACCATCCGTACACACCAAAACAAACTACGAGAAGAATCTACATTGGAACTGAAGAACATTAGTAAAATTATTATTTGAATCTGTATTTCGTTTCCTCGTGTTGTGAATGCGAATCTTGATAAGTGAGTGCTGAATGTAAACAATGACTGAGATGTATTTATTTAGTGTTCAGTGAAAAAATACCCGTAATCTTTTAGCAAATATAGTTACTTGAAACGTACTCAAAACATCTGCTCGTTGAAGGTTTATTTGAAAAATTTTCATTTATATCATATTAGATTTTTTTAAATTAAAACTATTTAAGTTTATTGTGTTTTTATCTACATACCTTTAGATAATAATATATATTGTTTTTACTTAAGTCATACACACATTGCCCTATGAAACCTAATACAGAACTAAATATCATTAGTAGGTATATACATGTAAAATCAATTACATTAATATACAATCAAATAACATTTGGAAAATTACTTCGTAGGTATAATTTGGTAATTTAAGAATGGCATTGGTAGTTAATCTATTTAATGTATATCAGAATGATTAAATTTGCGCGTAATATACATTTTAAACAACACTAAAACACATACGTTGATATGAACAGCGTAAAGTACAATATTTGGTTTTCACGTAAAGTGATGAGATTTTGTTGTACAATCAATTATAAAGACATTAAAAGTATTTGAGTATTCAATTAGCGCCTAAATACAGCTGTTTTAATTACTTTGTGCTCACAATCTGTCGTCCAAACTGAAAAACGATTGAAATGTGATATCGAATTAAAATTTAGGAATAATTCGTATAAAAACGTAGTGGGGGCAGTATTGATGTCAAAATTTAATGCTGATTCATACAAAACAATAATTCTATTGCGGTCCGCTGATTTGCAATATCGATAAGATATAACACGTTTATTTATTTACTAAAAATTGCATATTATTATTATAAAGTAGGTATTTATGATATAGATCGAAAGATAAATAAATAGGCATGTCTGTTGAATTGTTTATAGGCTAAAATTAGTTTCAATTTGATAAATATTAACAGATATTAGCAGAAAATCGATTGATCCGGTTTATGTCTTTCTTAGTTAATACATTTGCAATAAGATCACAATGCAATTAGAATTTTTCCCGCGAATTGCTCTCGCTTAAAAAACAGTGGAACTTTTTGGCACAGGAATCCCCAATTCACTTGCCATAAACATTATTTTTAAAATCATTGGGTAGACGAGTTTGTTTACAAAACATGATTAGCGGAGTTATTTTTATATTGTTTGTTTAAAATAAAACTTAAATAAGGAAATTGTAAACAAATATTTAAAAAAAACGGGACATCGGGATTCCCATTTGAATTGATAATTGTAATTTATTAGGCTATGTTCACATTATATTTTGTTTTAACTTATACTATTATAATCCATTTAAACATATAGTGAAATATCCTAAATTAATATAAAAAAAACAATGTTATAAAATTTTCATATAATTTTATATTTACTGAATAAAACTTTACCTTTCGCACTGAACGTTAACTGAAGACACAATCTACCCCTTATCTTGTAGGCAACGTTTGATTGACATAAATATGTCAAGGCACGTGAAAGATATTTTAGAACAATCTTTATGAAGAAGATTCAGTTAATTATGATAAATTAGATTTACCTACATACGAGTGCAATGATCCGCTATAAACATGTATCCAACAATAAAAGTTAATTTTGGTTAATTGCCACTATTAATCTGTGCGTAATTTGGTTTAGGTTTTATATTCACTGTTTATATGACGCTGTATAATATAATATAATATATTGTTGTTATATTATTATAATTATTATCTAAACAAAGATGTACCAAACCAACCAAGTATCAAACCTTTAATTTTCCAGTTGACGGTAGACTGGGAGTTTCCGCATGCGCGTTAATGACTTACTGACAAGAGTGCTCTAAGAACCCGCTGTCATTTTCTATTTATATATAAGTAAAAAAAAATGGTTCTCGAAATCTAACACCAATGTGTGCGCAAGCTAATTATTATTATTTTTATTTAAGCCATATCTAAGGCATGGGAAATCTACGGTCACTAATAGGCATCTACAATAGGTAAATGCGCCATAGAAGATTAAATACCTATTTATTTATTGACAAAGAAATAATAATATATATTATTGCGCATTATAATATATTGAAAACATATTACTCAATATGAACTAAACTTAAAAATTGTTAACTTTATTACACTGATAAACTCGGTAAATCACCTGAATCAAAGGAATTACTCATAACTTTTTATATAAAAGCTGCATACGATTGGGAATCTCCAACAGTACACATTGTAGTTACGGAAAGGAACATTCGAATGAAAAAATGGCGCGTATTATTTGCTTCATACTAATTGCAACTTTTTGCATTATTTCTCAGGTTAATTGCAAAACATTTACAAGATGTGGTTTAGCTAAAGAGCTGAAGAAGCAAGGATTCCCAAAATCACAGCTAAGGAATTGTAAGTGTACATTTACATATATAGTAATTAAACCTATTAATCACTTAATAATAAATTAAATTTATAAATCACAGGGGTTTGCCTCGTCGAATCAGAGAGTGGTCGTCGTACTAACGTTGTCGGTGGGCCAAATAGCAATGGGTCAAAGGACTATGGTCTATTTCAAATAAATGACAGGTATTGGTGCAGTACCAGCAACAAGCCAGGAAAAGATTGCAATGTTCTTTGCAAAGGTTAGATCAAATGGCATTATTATGAGATATAATATAATACAATAGAATAGTCACAAGCATTCGATATTTATGAAAACAGAAGTTAAATAAGCAGCATATGCCCGTTGAGATAATAACATGAATATATGTTAAATGTTCTTGGTGCCTTTTCTCGTATATTTGATTTTAATATAAAATAATTTTGAGGTATATTTATCATAAAATCCGCAGTGTAAGTTTCCGTCATTGAAAATGCATGAATTCAAAAATTTCAGCTACGCTTTTGTCTCTAATACCATCTTACATACTGCGATTGCGACGTCATAGCAAAAATCTACATTTTACGATAGTAATTAGATAAATGGTGTCAATTTCAGATTTGCTCACTGATAACATAACAAAGGCGTCCACTTGTGCTAAAAAAATCTACAATCGTCACGGTTTTAACGCCTGGTATGGCTGGATCAACAAATGTAAGGGACATACTCTTCCAGACATCAGTAAATGCGGTGTATAAAATTAATATTGTTAATTAAAATTATATATTATAAACATGCCAAATATATGTATAAATATTCAATAATTAATTAATAAAGAAATTATTTGTAATACATATCTTTTCTTATTTACATCCAAGACAGCAAACATTTCAACGCAGCAAATATTTTTCAATTTTGGTAATTATTATAGAGCAGTATAAAGGATATATGGGCGCAATTAGGAACATAAAACTATTATCTTATTCTGGTAAAGTTCCTATGCAAATTTAGGGCGTCTAATATAATTTAAATTTGGTTTTTAAATAAATTTATTATTCTTTAAGATCTAGGATATTTTTTTCTAGTAATTTCAGACAAGAAATCAAAGTAAATCACGAGTGATTTGAATACGAATAATGGTGGCCCAGAAACAGATGGGAACTCCTAGATAAATAAATAAAAGATATTAATGTAATTTCATATTTTTTTAATCATACACAAGAAAGAACAATACAGCGGACTAGGTCCACTTCCTACATTTTAAAACAAACACACATCTAATCATAGTTAATTATTTAGTTACAATTTAGCAAGCAAAAATACATGTTTTCCTGTAAACTTTGTAAAGAAACTATAGCTTACGAATGAACTTTAGGTACCATTAAACGTCGATATATTAAATTAGTGTTATATTTATTTTCATAAAATGTCCTGATAAAAAGAATGTAAAGTTGAAACTCTGAAAAAGAAGTTTTGTTTCACTGCCATCCTTATTCAACACAAAAAAATAATAATAATGGGGAACTTTAAAAGTTTTTATAGTCAATATTTATATATGTGTAATATATCTTTTATGTAATTACTTTGTGTGTATATTATGAATGTTATTACTACAATATGCTTGCCTGGACGAGGGCGCTTTTTGGAGATAAGGCCCCCATCTCAGATAGATTTATATAAATATTATTTTCCATCATTATAAAGAATAAATAAAGGGATGATTGACTGTTAAGTATAAATTACAGGAAATTGAGTAGAGATTCATAATAAATACACAATTTCAAGTATATTGTTAATTGTACAGCATCACAAACTGCAAATAAGAAGTCGAACTGGTGATGAAAACTTGCTTTATCTACAGGATACACTTTTAGTGATTCCTGCGACATCTCCATGGCAACATGATTAAAACTAATAATACCACTGAAAACTTGTTATAAATATAAACAATTAAATACAATAAAATAATACTTTAAAATAATTACCTCATACAGATCTACAATGGAAACTAATTTTATTAGAATCTTAATACTGTATTAATGAATATTGGTCAAAAATAGGAATGAATCACTGGAAAATTAATACTTTTAAAAACATGTACAGACAACGCAATTATTTAATTTTAAATAATGCTGCAGGCTAAACACGAATTTTACTTTGGAATTTCGAATGGATTCACTTGAAGATATTTTATATGGGGAATTGCTTGTATCAAATTAGGTCTAATTAGGATGTCAAATTTAATACAAATTTAACATTGTCAAATTGTTACAATGCAATAAAAAGTTTATATATGAGATTGTATAGTAATACTTTAGTTAATAACATTTTTCTAAACATTAATCACAAACATATAATTGACACCTTCGACTTAGAAATATTTCTATTTAAATTAAATCCGACTTGGATTTATTTTGCAAAAATAGAATGAATTTATCATGCACTTTTAACAACTGATGTAGTTTATCACAAAAAACATATTAATAATAACAAGAGATTATTTGTTATCTATAAGTGTAATATAATATATAAAAATTCACACCAAATGTATTCTACACTGCGTGTTTACATTACTGGCTCATAGCAATATAATCAATTTAAAAGATTTCACGTGGTTTACTATTGCGTAAATATCGGACTTCACTACTCATATCAGTGTAATGTTTTAGGGCTAAATATATGAAAGAAACTCTATCACAATGTGAATAACTGGGTCCCACGTGACAGGCAATGCCTAGTGTGGGACCATCGAAAACTACAGTATGTAATATTATTGTTAAGTAAACAAATAAATAAATAAAAATAAAATAACAAATCCAATGTGACAAATCTCTTAAGTCATTTTCAGTGTCAATATAACATTAATACATACACAAAAATATTAATTTTTTATACCTAAGTATAAGATTATTTTTTGTAGCTTTCCTTACTCATTTCTCCGAGTTCACGATTTCTTCTGGCTGATGCTTCAAGTGCATTTATAAGGGAACCTCTGAAATTAATATTACAATCTAGTTGTGAATATAGCTGCTTAATATTTAAAAATAGACTATATTTTTCGTGAATATGAATTATTTAATTCGTGGTATAGTCTAAGAAGTCTATAAAACATGAAAACGTTAGGTAGTCATGACCTGTTGAGGGGGTAAATTCACAGTTGAGTGAATCCATGTACAAATCTCTCAAAATTAAGCCAATACTTTGTTAATGTTTGTTCGCTCAGTATCTATAATATGTATATTAATTAAAAGAGTTGTAGATGGTGGTTATTAGTTCAGTATAACATCCTGGTGTAGTACCTTTCAAGATAGAAGTGATCTATTCATGAATTGGGGTTAAAAGTAATTAGCGGTACCTATCAATTTAGACGAAGCATGTTCATTTCCTCAAACCAGCATGGTGGAAGTCATCTGTGGTAGCAGCTGTCTCCACTCATAGACCACACTCTAGTTTAACATTTAGTGGGTAATATACCTACTAGGCTACTATAAAGAAATCCTGAAACAGTACCTAACATTGCCATTCTCCAAAGCAGCAACACCACATATAGTTGAACCACCAGGTGAACAGACATCGTCTCTAAGAAGACACGGATGCCTGTTTGTTTCCAAAACCATTTTACCACTCCCTATCATAACTTGTGCTGCAAACTGTATTGCCATATCCCTTGGTACTCCTTGTTTGACGGCACCATCAGCCAATGCATCTATTATGAGATACATCTAGAAACAAATTATTACAGCTGATTTTGATAAAAACTTTAGTTAGTTTTGGCTTAAATCCAGTTTTATCATGATTTAAATTTCTAGAATTTTTATAAAATAAGAATATATAATTACATAAGCAGGTCCACATCCAACCAAAGCTCCTAATGTATCCATTAATTTTTCAGGTACTCGTGTATATATGCATGAACCACTTAAGTATTTCTCTAAGGTTTTGCAATCTGTAGCTGTAGCAGACTGGCCTGGAGTGTATAAGCAGGCACCTTCACCTACTGTCATCGGTGTGTTCGGCATTATTCTGATTAGACGATAATTCTTTGTCAATCTTCCTAATTCCTGAAATGAAAAATATCAACTATTTTAATAATTTAAAACATGAAATATTGTTTTAAAACATATTGTGAGATGTAAAGAATGTAATTTAGTTATATTTACTTTGATCTCTTTGTGCCTGTGATATAAGGACTAACTTAGTAGGTTAAAAAGATAGCATACCTTGTCCAACTGAGAGATGGGGACCCCAGCAAGCATAGAAATAAATAAAACATTTTTGTCAAAATTTTTAGGTATAGTCTTGAGACATTCTTCAACTGCAGTTTCAAGCATAGCAGGCTTCACACCAATAAATATTACGTTACAGTTTTCCACTACATTTCCATTTTTATCTGTTGTAATAGCGCCGGCACCACTCCATTCTTCCAAATGCTCTAAATGTGGCCCAGACACCCAAACTGATTTGGGTTCAACACAACCTGAAATTTAAATCATTTGAATTATTTGCATTTTATTTTAATTGAGTAATTGAGTTACTTTTAGATACTAACCTGTTTTAATTATGCCTTTAAAAATCGCTGACGACATTTTACCTCCACCAATAAATCCCACTGCATCCTTCATAATAAAAGTAACTGACTTATTCTTAATTAATTATCAATTTATAATAATTAAACACTCATGGAAAAAATCCAAGAAAATTTAAACTGGAAATCAGACAACCTTGAGATATTATCTGTCATAGGGATTGGTAATAAAATATTTGCTAAGGTTTTAGGCGGTTTAATACAAATATTTACTCTAAATAAAGACAAAATAATGTAGGTAATAAATTTTTAAATGTAAAATATAATCGTAAAATACAATTAAACTCAAATTAAAAATAAAAGCTTCAAAACTATATAATAATTATCATTGCTAATTACTTATCGATAACTTTTATGTACATCACTATTTTTAATGATGGCAAGTTTAAAATTTGTAATTTTTCGTCATTATTCTAATGTTTTTTTACAACAATATAAGTAATATTTTTATACTTAAAAATATGAAAACTATTTTTAAAATATATTATAAACAACGCTGTAAAATTAAAAACAACGTTTATTATTAATACCAGAGCTGTGACAATTAAGAAAATATATCATATTTTCTTTCGTCGAGAAACACTGGCAGTTTGTGGCTTCATTTTGTGGGGTGAGGTGAGACTGGACTTGTGTAGAGTATTTTGGAATTTGTTATCGTAGTAAAATGCTGAAATAGTGTAAGGATCTGGAAAGTGCTCAAATATGTGTGGTGACAGTGATTTATTCAAGAATAGTTTGTCTAAAGTGTAGTGTTCAACATGTTTCGATGTATACCTTTGTTTAAATGTAATCGCCAAGTGGAATGTGTAGACAAGCGGCATTGCTCTTTGCCAACTGTACCTGAAGACATCTTGCGATACTCTAGAAGTTTGGAAGAACTTTTTTTGGATGCAAATCATATACGAGATTTGCCTAAGGTACCTAGATGATAATTTGCAAAGTATTTTGGTGATTCCTATCTGTGGGCGTTCACCTTATCAGTTGAATGCGTAGGACAGGTGTTTTAGGTTGTGATTTGAAATATTTTTGTTATGGGATGCTCCCTTTCTTCTATTGAAGATATCATGAATTTTTCTTGTCCTGGTAGTTATTTATAAATATCATATCTTTTATTTAATTCCAAAATTACTAGAAATATTGCAGTTAAACCACAGGGTACCCTAGTAATACTTAGGTATTTAATATATAAATTGTGTAATAGTAGTTTATATGTTAGAAATTTTAATTTGATAGTAAATTATTGTTTTTTTTTACAGAATTTCTTTCGGCTACATAGGCTAAGACGTTTAGGGTTAAGTGATAACGAAATACATAAACTTCCACCAGATATACAGAATTTTGAGAACTTAGTTGAGCTAGATGTATCTCGAAATGGTAAGTTTTTTTATATTGTTGCAATTGTAGAATAGAGAATCTAAAATGTTGTTTTAAAACATTTTTTGACCAACATTGATAAATATATTTTTTTTTCAACTCTAATCTATAAAGCTCTTTTTTAATAATTACCTTTGTAAGTTGAATTTTGTCTTTTATTTATATGATTCTGAAGATATACTCTTATCTATTTGCTAACAATGTATATCGTAAGTTATAATATAGAGCTTTTCAAGCTCAGATTTACATAGTAATGAAATAATAAATATAGTTATGTGGTAGTAAACATACATATATAAAATAAATAGTTATGAGGCAGCTGGAAAATGTTGCCTACTTATAACCTTTTTTAAAAAAACTAATTTGGTATGTCATGCTTGTGATCGGACATAGTTTGAATGGTAATGTAATGACACATGGTCCCGTCTGCAAGTGTGAATGGAATGGATTGAATATTGTAATGCATATTAGGTCACATTGGTAACCACAATGGGTACTAAAAATATTTTTGGCCCTTAGATAAATAATATAATACTTTGTTTGTAACATTTGTTGTAGTAATTGAATTGTTTCTATTAACAATCTCAGTAAGATAGATTAATAATAACAATAATAAAAATTCTTTATTGCGCTTCAAAAATATGGCACAATGGCGAGCTTAATGCAGTTTGGCATTCTTTACCAGCTAACCTGTTTAATTTTTACATTTTCTAACAAGGAAATTAGGATTTGATGAACATACTTTCACTTAATTAGATGTGATATGCTATCGCAGTTATATTATTATAATCGGTTGTTGCGAATGTTTTGAAGCCATCTTGTCTGATTTCAAACTAAAACCATGCATCTAACAATAATACTAGTTATTGTTGCAATGCAGATAATATGCACTTACAAAATAGTCATGGCGATAGCAATTATCTTTAAATATGATGTTGTTATGTTCACGTGAGGTTTCCTTCGACCTTGTATAGTGTGCATTGGAAGCATGCGTCGATAAATCTCTACTTAGCTCCAACGTTTCATATCATTGTTAAGGTCATATTTGTAATAAAAAGAAAACATTGTAGAAGATTCATTTTTACGCAGATGTTGTGATAATACGGAGCAAAATATTTCGTTATAATCAACAACAACGGATTTCTAGTCTACCAACCTTCCAGTGTAAAAGATTAAATAACAAGCTACAATAGTATCACGATGGCTGTACAGCTTTCAAAACGTCAGATGCAAAATAAATAATATAAATGCCACAATAAGCCATAGTCTCAAATTTGTTATACACATCTCATATACAAGTATACAACAATCTCAGTTATACAATTAACGCTAATTAAAAGCACTTTGCTCATAAAGCTTTGTACAATAAAAAAAAGCTATTTGACGATTTTTCTCATGTGGTATTGTATCCATTCTCAAATAACTTTTTCACTTACTATTATTTTATATGTTTTTTTTTATTACTCAAATGCATTACTTAATAATTAGTTAGGCATAAAGATAATCTAATTCAAAACTTGTATGTGCAAGATTTTATTAGATTTCACGTCGTTTGACAAATGTCTTCTATTTTAACATACATACAGTTGAAATAGCCGATGTACTTAACGTTTTGTTAAAATTTAAAACACTGGTAAACATATTAATCCCATTCTTAATGTTAAATGTTTAAGATATTTGTAAGAACGTCATAAAACTTTTCATTCAAACAGTTACAATTTGGTAGTCTGTAACGTTTATTTTAAATGCAAGTTAACTTCGTGTTTGCGTTTCAAAATCCCAAATACCTTCGTTACAATGTCATATTCTTAAACAATAATGATTTTGTGTAGAAAAACCGTCGACCACAATCATTACGGCACAAGAAACAATATTGTTTAACATTTTTCCCACATTAAGTTGTAAATGTGCAGTCGCAAATGCTGTTATTGAACCTTAACAGTAATTGTAATAATTAATATATTTAATGAACCGCGAAGACGTGTGCATGAATACGTTATTTACATTCCATAAAGCTTCATCCGGAAATAAACATAATTACGTATATGTGCGTATACTAAAATGAATGTACAGTTATGTTTAATAATGTCGTTTGTTATTCATAAAATTATTTCAGAGGATTGTCACTGACTACCAAGGAAACCCTTCTCGCTTCAATGAGCTTTGACAAGGGCATGTTCGCGTTGAAAGCATACATTTCCCGTCTAAATGCAATTTCTTTTAAGACGTAGGTATATTGAGTTAACGCGCCTCGTACCTTTAAATATTTAGGTATTTTACTCTCTTTTGATATATATGATTTTCTAAGTATTTAATAGAATTCGAATCATATTAATTAAAATAAAATCGATACCGCATAAAGTGTTTTAACACTAGTAAAATTTATACACAATATTGTCTGCCTATGGAAATCATGAAGACTCAAATAATTGCAAATTAAACTAAATTTACAAATTTGAAACTTACTTTTGGTCTAACGACTGCTCCTGTCACTTCAGTGTTAAACCAGTAAATATTAATGAATCTATCACGTCGTTATCCAAAAAAAATTAAAGCACCAATTGACCCATTTTTGCGTGGCAATTTTACCGGTCGATTTGCTTTATTGTCTGTTGCGGTCTGATTGAAATCAATTTTAAGCCAGACCCATTGTCTTTTCAAATAGGTATATTATAGAGCAAATAACACCTAAAAATTTAAATACTTGATTAAACTGTTTTGTTAGTTGCAAAACTTTAACGTTGGTTTAGACAAACTTTTCGTACAATAGCGTAAGAAACATTACTAGAAACGTTTTCCGTCCGTTCAGCTAGAACTGTTTCTGTTAATTCCCAGTGCACAGGGCACATTTTGCTTTGCATGTTTTTTTCTTATCATAGGAATGCTTCGGAGCATGCCCGATGCTTCCTTGGTAGTTTAAATTACAACATAGATAACAATTCGTAAGCCGATAACGAAGATGGACTACTGAAGTACCTTAATCACTGATAAACTTAAATTTCATTTTTATGTACTGTATGGATACAGAAAAATTTGTAAATCTAACAAGAGATCATGTATTTATGGAAAAATGGAAACGGAAGAACGAAGAAAGGGAGGCTTGTTCAGGATCTAACCGATATAGACCATAAATCCAGACCCAAGTGACAATATTATAAAGAGTCATCCATGGCAATAATCTTTACCACTTTTAAAGAAATGCCCATATATCAAAATTTAAGAGAATTTTTCTTACGATTGTACTTTAACATACCTAGAAGCAATAGAGTAACTAAGTTTTCGATGCAAATCCTATGCAAATTTAATGTATCTACTTCTAAGTTCATATAACCCCTTAATGTAGGTCGCATTGCACTGGAAGTAGGGCAGGGCAACATATTAAACGCTTTTTTTTACAATGAAACAAATTCTTACGTTAAAATGTTTGTGTTACAATTGATGTTTTTTACTATATGGATTTTGTATTATTGATAAAATAATGTTTATTATAATTCCTGATTTATTTTTCTTTTAATTTATTCAAAATTCAAACAATCCCGTAAGGAATGTGTTTATTTGATAGAAAAATATTCCGTTTGCATATTCACCGGTGATGTGTATGGATATCTTGCATAGACTAGCGGTTCGTCCCGGTCGCTGCTTCCCCGGTCTGAAGAGAAGGATATTGACCCGGCTTTGCCATTGTCCTCGGCTGCTCCCACGCTGCTCGCAACCGTCACATTACCCAAAACATGTGATTCTCGTGCGTCCAATCCGATAACTACACAAACTTTTAATTTGCTAAGTGCATTTGACAATTAGGTGTTAATGTTTTTAATTTAGTTTTGAAATGACTTAAGTTATTTGAGAAACATATTTTATCAGCCCTAATTAAACTATTTTATTCGACATTTATAAAAAGGTGACAAAGTATACCCGCGTTCAGTATGGATTAAATACTTTCGATGTTATTATAATCTGATGTGAATTAAGCATATACGTGTCACATTTTAATTGAATACGCTTATTGTTATGAACTCAATAAATTTAATAAATAAATATAATCAATCGAATTTATCAGAAACCTTGTCAAGAACTTGGAAAAGTAACTTCTAAAATTCTAAATTTTTAACCCAAAAAGCTTTCATTAAACAGGTCGTAACCAACATTATTGTTATCGATTACTAATATCCGCGTAATGTTACAGCACAGGCCGTAAATAAACCAAACTGAAATGTTAAACTCATTGGAATGTTATAGTGAAATAACAATGGCCCGTTTTCTATTGAAACTGATTTTATTTCTGCTACAGATAAAAGTAAACTTTTAATCTGGGTCAATTTATAATAGATCGCAGTATTATAGGATAGTTTTTACCTTTCGTAAATGTAGTTTGGATAAAAGTTAAAGAGAGCGCTTAACGTCGAAGCTTTTGAACCGTATTTAATGCAATACAAATCTTTAGACAGTGAGGTCACATTTGGAGCCGGTTTGCTGTGTCGTAAACCGTAACCTGGCTGTAAAAATAAATTTAAAATTACGTTTGTAAACGTAACTATTATAGTTTGCGTTAAATATTTTGTTATCCAACATTTATTTCAATCTATATGAATAGGTGCATATTATTATTTTAAGTATTTGTACACCCGAAACATCAAGACGACAAAGCAGATGCGATTCGTGCCTACATATATTTCTGTGGTAGCAGTTGTCTCATTGTCATTCTTAACATCAGGCGGAGAATTTTTCGAATTTCGAATCAAAGAAAGAAGAAAAATGTTTGTTGCTTTATTTGGGATAATGTTGTAGAACAACTTTTATTGCTAATTTTTATTGTTAAATGTTTCTCTTTTTGTAATATCTCTAAATAATACCGAAACTCAGTCTATTGGAATGAGACACGGACGTGATTTTATGTACATTGTAAAATTTAAGTATCTAAGTTAGTGTCTGGAATGTTCTCACGTATTGCGAACAATCAATCGCCAATGTTTGTTTATCCTTAACGCTTACCGACGCGCGTAACAGTTTTCTTATTTTAGTTTTTTATGTTACCTCGAAATGTGCTCCGTTTTCATAACTTTATCGTATCTGTTGCCAATCCGACGCATCGCCTTACTAATATTTCCAAATTACACAAGTACACCGTTTCAAACGACGTCATATACATTTTGGCATAGTGACATTACTTACTATTACACCAGATCCAGTCCTTAATGTTTTACCATAAAGAACCCACCTATGACCTCATTGAGAATGTTACATCATTAAAGGTGACCTTACAAAAAGTTACCAATTTTAATTGTAGTACCCAAATTACACAATTTTATTAGCCTTTTGTTGTATATAATTTTGTGTGTACTAATGTTATATATATTTGTTATAATATAGAATTTATTTAACACTAGAAAATCATAGTTTTCATTATCTGACTTAGACAGACTGTCAATGAAAACAGAAATCGAGTATGCGTCATTTTATAACTGTGGACTTGATACCAGTTACTGGCAAAAATTTAACTTTCTCAATCCATTCTTTTAAACAATATTATAATTCAATGCGAAATGCAAATTTTCTGTTGTCCGTTTAATCAAGATTATGGGAGCATAGCGTGGAGAATATTCTTCGTATTTAAATTAACTTGGAAATAAAAACAAAAAGATGAACGGACGACCGGTTTTTGTTATGGATACTAGTTCAGCAGCTTTTCCATTAGTATTAGATTCCAATACTGTATTTGCTATTTTGCATCACATAACATTAATTGAATTGAAAATGATCGGACATTTAGACACATATGTTTATTTAGTAAGTATATTCCAGTGCCGGTGAGATGATTAGAAATGTGGTTAAAAAACCTTGTTAGTGAAATGTCATTCTTTTGTGTGAATTTCAATTTCGAATAGGCGTTTTGTTAAATGATTTTTTGTCATCCGGACGCAGGCAGGCTTTCATTACACCAGCTCTCTCGGGCGGCTTTGTGCACGGATAACTCAATAACGCTCTAATGGGATTCCAGTTGGCCTGTGGTCAACCACGCGAGGCCGCTCTGTTTTAAAAACTGCATTTTGCATTCTATTTTTAACAAACTTTTTACACGATATTCTTTTTACTATGACCTACTAACTTTATTCTTGTTTGTAATTAGTTTGCATTTTCCTTGCGTTTTGGTTCGTTGGTTATCAGACATCTTGTTGCTCTTAGTTAATTAAAGTTTAGAAAGTTTGACCGTTATTGTTGTAGATTGCAGTGGATATAATTTTTTTTTGTCAACAAACCCTTATCACTCATATATGAATCTATTTATAGATCGTAGGTTGCGTGCGCGACCTTTACGTTTCTAATATCGTGTGTGCAATAACGATTTTACCAGATAAGCATATTTGTGAATATGCGAGATAGATATGAAAGGCACTATTTAGTAATCTATTTGCATGAGCGTATATTTTGTGTTGTGGTACTTAGTTAAGCAAGAAGGAACATTTCGATAACAAACTTTGTTAGAATTCATGAATGTTATAATTTATTAAAATTTATGTTTTGTATTAACAATATTGGTTGCGACGTAGAAGCTTTGCCGGCATTAGTCGATCCAATTGTGGTTCGTTATTAATTTAATTGCCGACATGAAAATCACGGCCGATCGACGCGGCCAGCCTGTTGCGTCATATCACTGCGTAACTATTGTTTAAACCCAACCAATTCCTCCCAATTGTGACTTGATTGATCTACTAATTAAAACACTTTTTTTACCGCATTACATTGTTCCTGTGCATTACTTTAAGAAATATGTTATTAGTAATGAAGAATTAAAACACAATGATCAAAATGTTATGCATAAATTTATATTTATATACCTACATACAGTAAGTTTAAATTGAGGTCTCCTGGTGTGTAATGAAAGGATTTAAGTGCGCGTGAGAGCCCTTAACGGAGAGCTTCTTAGATTTAATTTAATCACTGTATTTTACATGTCTTGGTCGAAAATATATGAAATCACTTAACGCAGACGATAAATGGGATTGGATATCTAATCATAAAGTTTGTCTTGGCTTTTGTTCAGTCAATCTAGCCAATCAAAACTAATTTCCATATAGACAGGTATTATAATCTCCAATTACCTAACCTAAACCAGTTGAAACTATATTATCTAAGTTATTAAAATTTCCATAATTTTCTTACTGACATATGAATGCACATATTATATTTCCAATAAGAATTATGAAGTAATTTCCTTTAGAGACTCGACTTGCCGCAACATTGTCTGGTGGAAATAACTTTGAGTTTGCCTGTACTTACGTTTTCTATTGAAATTTAATTTTAATTCTGGTGCATTAATTAAACACATAATTTTAATTCTGCTCTGTCGTTAAATAAAAGCATTACCATGAAATAACTCTAGGTAGGAACCCACGAACGTAAGTTTCAGAAATAGCCTTTTACTATCGTTGGAAAATTGTTGTATCGGAGCTGCAATTTGCTGTTATTACACGCTGTTGTTTTGCTTCCGTTGAATTCATTCCACATTGAATAGCAACGGAAATTACTATTTTAATTTATACTTCATAAAATTTACACTTATCTCAATAATGCATTGTCATGTTGGCCTTGACTTTTTACATATACCTATATCTGCTACCGAAATGATGTTTATGTTATAATTGAGAAATATCGTGTGTTTTTTTTATTTTTGTCGTGTATTTTAGACGTTTTTTAAGTTACTTTGTACAATCGGCATGATTGTCCAGTTCGGTCGGAAGTATTTTATATTTTACGAATCGATAGCCATCGCGAATTAACGGACTGCGAACCAAATCGGACGACGTGGCCTTACGCGTTTCCACTAATCGGAACAACAAAGTAACTGTATTCAAATTAATAAACTGTTCTAAATATAACAAAAATACTTTTTTAATTGAGTTTGCGGTTGTGTTTAATGTTGAGGACATATTTGGAACATAATGCTGCGTGAGTTACATTTCAAACTAGGTTTTAATAAAAGCTATTATTATATAATAAATATAAATGTCATGGGTACCTAAACTTGTACGGATCAGAGAACATCGTGCACAAATATTGCTTTTCCGGATGATCTGCTCTGTTACAATTGACTGCATCATCATTATATAAACGTATTGTGAAAACGGAATTTATAATTAACCACAAGCACTCATTGCCATTAACCTTTTTTATATAAAAATTTAAGCTACCATTTCCTGTTTTAACTAAACGTTGGACTAATACATAATTGTTGGGCTACAAAATTAAAATTACAATTAACTGTGTTTTAGCATTTAAAAATAAAAGAATACAAACATTTTTAACAATACTTACGAGAAGTAATAAAGACTAGATTTTTTAGTGTACATTTATTTAAAAGCTTAAACGTAAACATTATGTATCTACAAAGTAATGATTGGGCACGTATTATAAACAGCATAACCACTCACCAAAAGAGCGTCTGGAAATAAATCCGAGCGGGTTCAGCTTCAAAAGGTGCGACGGAAGTTTAATACCCACAGGCTTATTGCATCCGAATGGCTGAATGCATCCATCTGATAAACAAAAGATGCACTTAGACACATTCCTTATAGGCGTGTATCGAAAATAGATTGACAATATACGGCTCTTATTTGATCTATCAGATTTTGAAAACGAATGTTTATTATTCCATGTCTTCGTAAAAAATATGTTTGCCGGCTGTCTTTTAAGCCCCGGAATTATACTTCTTGTTGTCTTAAATATAGATAGTGTAACGTGCCTTAATCCAATAAAGCAGACCTCCCTGGTTTTAAACCCTGTCTGACATAATTGATGACTACACGCCTGCCGGAATGGTCGGCTAACACTCCGGAAAGCAGAGCGCACTACCGTTATGATCGTGAAATTAGAAAACTCGTTACTTAATAGCTTTGTTCTTTACATCTTGTTTTATTTTGGTTAAACCTAAATTGCACAAATAAATGTTGTCATTGCATTTTCAATTCTATATCTTAGACAGATGCATGAAATTGCTGACATTTAGTTGATTTTAAAGCACACTAACACTTCATATTTAATTGATGTTTATCATTTGAGACAACGGGTATTTGTAAATTGTGGAATGTTTTATGTATTTTATCGAAGATTGATGTTAGGTGTTAGTCGGTGCTAGAACTGCGTTCACGCTAGTATGCTAGATTTTGTTGTTGATACAGAAAGGATCACGCTATTCCTAGATGTTTTATATAAATGGGGTTCAAATTGATAGAGATTGCGATAAAGTTGACAGATACAATTAGGTTACAGAATATTCATTTAAAAATATGAATGATATTTGCAAATCTGTCACTATGTGTTTTATTTCGCTACCTAATGATGGAAAAACTGGCATCACGCCAAGCCGCTATGCGAGTCGCACTATTAACACTATGAATTGTGAATTGTTTTGTGTTAAAAATGAACATTATTTATATGTTTAATTTCAGACGCATGCGAGCCTAACAGTTTTATTCGTAAGGTGACTTCAAATGACAATTAAAGTCAATAAACTTGCTTTATATGTATATAATCTTTTGTATGTAAATCTTTAATTTTAATTGAAATAATAAAATTGTTGAAGAAATGTATTTAAGTGATGTTATATAAAATTATAATAATTTTAACGGTCATGTTATTAAAACATCAATAATCGAAGTATAAGCAAACGAATGTGGAGTTTCAAATCAGTTTATTATTTTGAGTATGCGATGTTTATAACGCCATCGCGCCAGTCCGTTGCCAATTGCGTTAACCTTCGTCGGCCCTTAAATGTACTGTTTTCCACTTCGCATTGAAATCTTGTAGGTCCTCGACCGTAATTTCTTCGTCATATATCACAAGCGACAAAATACTGGTTCTTGTGTTAAACTTTCATAGATAAGTCGATGAAGGATCGCTACTTGGCTCGGTCTTGACATACTTTTTGGGCCTTTTCAGCGCCCATCATACCTTTTTACCTACGTAGAGGCGTCTCTTTGATATTAAATATTCATCGTTCTCAATCTTTCTGTCACGTTTTTTATTGTCCAAGTAATTTGGAAAGTTTAATTTCTTCTTTAACATGAAAATTCGTTTATAACTCAAGTCAACTTATCCATTAACAAATGCAATTACTTAAGATTTTTATTTGAAAGAGAAATTAAATTGTCTGCAATGTGAGGAAAAACACAATGGTAATGTTTTCTGCAACATGATGCTAGGGAACGGGGAAATGATAACCGTGTTATTTTGATTAAAATGGACCCGACTACGGTTTTCCTTCTGTGCTCATTTGTCATGAACTGTAAACGGAATACCTATGTTTTCATTATATTGTGATTAAACCGCTCGTAACTCTATTAAAGCTTAATGAACATTTACATTGCCCACATACCTGTGTTTTAATTAATTATACGAAACACGTTGCTCGGCTACGATGTACCTAATAGATAATATTTATAACGTGAATATTTATTTACATAGATTACAGTTGTTCTAATAATCGCTCTAATTATGCCAATCATAACGTAAAATAAAATAAAAAATCTTTATTACCTAAATAAAAACTATAATGGCGGCCTTAAATAATGATAAAATAATATTGTCATTTTGTTGTTACAATAAAGCAATTTATTTGCAATTTTCAGATATCCCAGACATTCCTGAGGACATCAAGAAGCTGCGAGCGTTGCAGATCGCAGACTTTAGCAGCAATCCAATCCCACGATTGCCCGCAGGCTTCAGCCAGCTGCGTGCTCTCACCGTCCTTGGTCTCAACGACATGTCGCTCACCAGCCTTCCCTCCGATTTTGGCAGGTAAGAGAAGAAGCAAATCATATATTACAGTTTTATTTCTGTATTTCCTTTAATAAGATATGACAAGTATGCTAAAATTTAATTAATATACAAATGATTAAAATCGGATGTGTTCATATTTCGTTCTTTAGCTATAGCATGCTATGAAGTGTGTACCTATATGTTAGTCATAATAAAATAACAAAAAGCTAAATAAGGTATATAATATAGTCATAGTAATATTATACTTGGATAGTTATCTATTTTTTTAAACTTAACCTATTTTTGTAATTGTGGAATAACCGTTAGTTGGCAGTTAATGTGCTTCTTAATTTAGCTTGAAATACCATTGCATTGTGGAGATTATATTCATTGGTTCTATTGTGGGCTTGCGGTGTTAGTAATGTAACAATGCAAGTAGTTCACACGGCCCGAGACGATCTTGTTCGCGTGACTATTGTTAGATTTTTTTAAAAACTATATTGGTGTCGATATTTCTAATATCCTGGAAAATGTTTACTCATCGTTTTTTAGATTAGAGAAATCACCAATTCAACTTCTCTGGTTACTAATAGCTAGCTATTAAATTAGATGGAATCTCCTCTGGTTTAATTTCTAAAAACATTGATCTAATTAATCCATAAATAAACAAACTTAGGTTAGTTGGTACGTGAATTAATCGGATTCTCGATAGAGTGACGCAATAGCTGTTCATTACGAAAATTTGTTATTTCAATTAGCAAAGTAAATAATTAACGAAAGAATCGATTATCTAATTTGTGTACGACGGAGCTGCTAGTGGCAGGGATTGTTCAATCTACTGTGATAGACGGGCGAATTTATCCTATATCAGATGCCCTATAGTATTGAGAGTGAAAGTTACTTTGGAAAGTTTTCGGGCCCGTCGGGCAAGAGTGTCCGCTCGGCAAACACTGGTTAGAAATTTACTGACATTTAGCAACAGATCGGAATTAGGTACTCTGATTATTATACCTACAATTGTGGAAATGCATCTTAAATATTTTTCTGTTTGTTTTTTATAATATCCCATACAGGTTGATTTTTTTATATAATCTCCTTCGATAAGATTATTTTATATTTGACAACGAAATAAAAATGCATTTTAAATTTGGATATGTTATACATATATATTGTATTCTTTCTTTTAATGAGAGCATCTAAGAAGAAACAAAGTTATAACAGAGACATTTGAACCACCTCTTTTGTAGTTATAATGGTTAATGTCAGTGTGCAACTAGTACTTGAGCTATTTCTTATTATTTACAAACATGTACAAGTTTATGTTGTGTAATAATTTTGGAATCCTTCGCTAGACGTATGTCCTAGACGTTTGAACCCTGTAACACAATCCAAGTTTTCTGCTACTTCTATCATGACGGACACGTTCTGTCATGCATGACTAATGTCGTGTTTTCCTCACCTCATAACGTCGCTTTTAATATAAACATACATCATTTGTATACTTGTCCAATGTAACTGCGCGCTAAATATAACTAGCGGTTACTGTACAAATTTTCTTTACGTCCACGAATATTTTTTTCTTTGATTAATGTCTTATAATGATGTAATGAGGTTTAATTCATCACCATTTAGATATTTTCAAACAAAACTTATTCACGTGACTCATATTTCGCTTACCCAATATATTCATAATGTAATCTCATATAAGCTTCAAGGTCTGATTGATTGTTTTTGTGATAACATTCGTATATTTGAAAGTGTTGTAATCACATCCTTTTAACCAACCATCCCTTCTTGAATATATATTAATTATTGTACACTGTTTGTATTGAATATTTTAATTATTAATCAAGAATTAGAATGTTGTTGGAATGCTGACCGATAATGTCTAAGTAAGGTGTGTCAAACTCTTATCTTAATATCTTATCACTCCTAAACTAACAAAACAAAGTATTGTCTTTATTTATTATAGAAATTTTTTTAAAATTTAGTTTTCTATTAAAGCTTTAATACTATTTAAACAAGGAAACAATACATGTAAATGTAAAATATTTTAAGACATAACTGAATCAACATATTCATTTAATATCCATTTGTTGACTGGCGTTGCCTAGCAACACCAAACCCTATATACATTACAGTAAATATGATATTGTCGCTTCAATTCCACAGCTACAGACAGACGGAGTTGTGAATATTGTAAAAAAATATATTTAACAAATAACGCCCAAAACTCCAAAACTAGGTACAACAGAACAAGGACCAACACACACACACAAATATCGATTTTTAAATGTATTAAATAAATAATATAAAAAATATTTGTTTCAGTCAAATATATAACCTGGGAAACATTAAGTCACTATCGCGATATTAATAAAGAGTAATAATAATAATAAATAGTTGGAAATTATGTGATAGACGTAAAATAATTGGTTAATTTTATATTTTGAATAGACGCGGCTATGTAAATAAATTGATATGTTTGTACTAATAAATAAAAATTCACTTAACATTCAATTTAGTAGCTATTACTGTTGTTTTCCTAATGATAAATTTTATGAGAAATCAATAGAACTCATTAAAATTCCTTCAATAATGATAGTTTGTAAGTCATTAAATGAATCACGTCTTTGTCACTTACATTTGGTTTGAAATAAACCGTCTTTCTAACGCTATTTATAGCTACTGATTCTGTTTGCCCTATTTTAGAATTAAAGTAGTGGGTTATTGTACTCATTACTATGAAAATTATAGTAGTATTTTTTTAAAGTGATCTGTTTAGTGTTTTGTACGATATTTGCATACCTAATTTACTTATCTAACTTGATATCTTAACTGGGATCATAGACCTCTAAAGAGCAATCAAACTGCGCAAATTGAATGAAATCTCGTGGTAGTACAACTCAGCGGAGAGTACTTTGACATCTGTACGGTATGCGGCCTCCAAGGTGAGGTTTAATGAAGTGGTACCGCGTCAATATTTGTCTTTATATTATTGTATTGGGTTTTTGTTACATTGTTTTCTTTAAAATTTTAACATGTTCGTTATGGAATTTTTGTTAATATTGTTATTTAAGGGTAGGCAGACTCTACACATGTGTCCGCCATTTGATTGTTGATTTCTAATATCCTTAGATCTATCACCGTTTTCTCTTAAATGTTTATCAAATTGCTGTTGTCTTATTTCGTGTAATTAAAATTGAGATATATTTTATTTACTTGGTTATTAGTACTGTCTGTATAACAACAAACTACAGCTCTCCCTATGGTCATATAGTAGGGAATCCCCTATGAAATTTTATCGTTATTGTTACTATTATTATTAAATAAAAGGATGTCCACCTAAAGTACACAAATTAGCTAATATTACGTAAATGAGAATATGAAGCAATACATACGAAATTTATAAATTCTCATAATGCCGTGGAAATATGCAAAACAATGGTGTTTGGTTAGTTAGGTATAAGTTTAAAAGGTATCATGATCAGTAATAATTTTCAAACTGTTGTTGTTGCCTTTAGTTAGTTTAAGGTAATTGTTGCTTATCGCTAACTTGTTCGATTACTGGTAATCGTGTGTGACCTACATAAAGTAACTTTTATTTTCTACTTTTTTCTTATATTAACAGCTAACACACTACTAATATTAAATCGTCCATAAAGAACTTAATAAGTACTGTTATAATGTACGTTTTTGCACATTACACGGCCATGTTTATGTTTGGTGCCAACATTTATATTTTATGCAGATTTTATAGGTTGGTTGCGTTGGATGTCTAGCTTAATAATATATGTAGATTTTTTTTTATTAAAATACGTATATTATTTCGCGTTTGACCTGCCATTGTCAGTTTTATATCGCGAATGTTTATAGTAATATTCGTTTACAGTTCTTTGGAGAAATACTCTTAAAAAAGTAGTTATTTTTTTATAAAAAATATATCGATTGGCATTCTAGTTATTAACTTTAATTTGTAGCTGAACATAAAAATAAAATTGAAAAGCGTATTTTATTTATTTATACAAACACTTGGTTTAATTTAATTACGTGTTATGAAAGACATTATTTCGTGGTTGCGTAAAATAAACATTCGTGTAACATTCACAGAAAGAAGACGTTTTAAGAGTTGTTTTTATGGCGTACTCTGAAGATTTATTTGCTTCTTAAATCCATAGAACGTTCAATTCTGTGCCCCTATTTATGTATTGATATTTATTTTTAATTGTATATACTGATATGAGAAAGGTATACATATATTACATATGATATATTTTCACACTTTACTATTGCGTTTATAGGGTAGATAACATTCCAAGGTTATTTACGAAGATTTATCGTAGTCGTACCGATGGCTGTAAGGCTTTCAAAACATTGGATTAGAATAACCGAAGTAAATACGCGTAAAAAGTAAGCCGCGTAAAGTCTTTTAAATTAGTTTTCTCCTTGCTTAAAAATAGATGGCGGTATCACAGTTTAGACATAGCTCGCATGTTTTGAGATCTATTTACTACATAGACTTAAATATAATTGCTCCTTGCTGCCTTCGTAGATTAAAAGCCACATTCCTAACAACGCAATTTTCTTGTCGATGCGTGACAGAATTAACTAGCTTCCCACCATAACCCGACTATTTAAATGTTTTTATTAATTATAATAATAAATATACCAACTATTTAAATGTATATATAAAAAATCAAATAAGACAGGCATCCGCTAAGAAAGGATTTTGATCAATTCTACCCCCAAGGGGATAAAATAGGGGATGAAAGTTTGTATAAATCTCAATATCCTCATTAAGGGTTCGAATAAATGTTGACACTTAACTGGGGTTACCTTATGTTGTAATGTAACTACCTAATTCGAAGAAAACATTTTTATAACTCAACGAACACTTTATGACAAAAGTTTCGTTCTGAGAAAATTGCGTCAATGACCCGTTGAAATAACAAAATACGAACGAGTATGACGTGTCATAATTCTTTATTTTTAAAAACAGTTTAATAAACTTTATTTATTTCTATATTGCGGGCTTTAATCTCAGCCGAAACGTTTGGAATTTGGGCCTGAACTATGGCTAATTATTTACAACTTGTCACATTCACAGTGTATAAATCTGATACTATTATTTCCATAACAATCCCTTCGCCAACCCACGCAATACACCATTTGTCACTCGATGTGTATCTGTCATAATTTGTCACATACAACAATATGCTGTTGCGGAAGGCTTGTTGAGTGCGAGTGAGCGTTCGTGAATAGTGTTTGCTTTGAATTGTAGTGTGTTTGGATAATATTCCTATCAACTGAATTAAAAGATTTTCTATCGCTCTTATTTCAATTATTTTTACTACAGTATTTTTAAAAATTGTTAACAAAACACTTATCTGATATTGATTATAATTTACGTCTATACGTCAGGGTAGACAGAGATCAACACCGACTCTCTCTCTTTCTCTCTCTCTTATACATATTTTTCTTACGCATGCACTTCGATTGGACGCAGTTGGCCAAATCGTCTGATTAAATTGTTCCTAGCAAACGTGATAGTAAGCCGAATAAAATTATTTAAATTAGTTAAATCATATCCGCGAATAACATCAAATATCTTAATCGATAATCGTAGTAACTAATTTTAATTATTTATGTACAAATATTTTTTGACATGGAAACAGCGTAATATAAGTGGAAAATAGTAGGTCATTTATTAGTTGATCCGTTACATTATGCTCATAATAAAATGATGTTCACCTTGTCAGATAAATGATGCCTCTTAGATAGTGTCCATTGTGTTTCCACTTCGCTAACTTTGTCCCATCAAATCATATTACAGAAGGTTACAGTTATAATATATCCTTAGACTTCTAGATCATGTTACATAGGTAGTTGTCTAATAAAATCTAATCTTAGTATTTTTTGTTTCATTCCAGTCTGGTGTCACTACAGTCCTTGGAGCTGAGAGAGAATCTTCTCAAATCTTTACCAGAATCATTGAAGAATTTAACACGACTGGAAAGACTTGATCTCGGTGATAATGAAATTGAGGAATTGGTAAATATCTATTTATTTATTACTTTGTTACTGAATATTATATAATGTACATGTATTGTATATTTAAAATTTCAGCCAGGGTTTATCGGAGAACTGCCAGCACTAGAAGAGCTGTGGCTAGATCACAACAAACTACAATATTTGCCAGCAGAAATAGGCAACCTGAAAGCACTGATTTGCCTGGACGTTAGTGAAAATAAGCTAGAAAAACTTCCAGAAGAAATTGGGGGTCTAATATCTTTAACAGATTTACATCTATCACAAAATATGTTGGAGACCATACCTGATGGTACAGGTTATTTATCAAAGTTAGCTATATTGAAGTTGGACCAAAATAGGTTACATACTTTAAATGAAAATGTAGGCAGGTTAGTCAACATTATTTATCTTCTTTTAATGTATAATTTTCATTTCTAAAAGGAATTCTTCACACCTTATCTAAAGTACGCATCAGGTACAGCTTAATGAGCTGTTACAAAGTGGTGCAGCTAACCGTTTATTTGTATACTATATGGTGAGGATCAAAGTAGTATATATATTTTCTATCTTTTCAGATGTACAAATCTCCAAGAGCTTATATTAACGGAGAACTTTTTAATGGAGCTGCCGAAGTCTATAGGGAATCTCAATGAATTGACAGTACTGAACGTAGATAGGAACTCATTAGTGGATGTACCCTTAGAAATTGGCAATATGACCTTATTAGGTGTACTAAGTTTGAGGGACAATAAATTAACAAGGCTACCGAATGAGTTGGGTAATTGTAAATCACTGCACGTTTTGGATGTTAGTGGTAATAGGTGAGTTTGTTGGAAGTATAACTTATATTTACATCCTAAGACCGAATATTAAAATCAAAATCAATTGCTTTTAAATGCAGATATTTCTTATTTAATTAAATTGTACCCAAACCTAACGGTGTACGATTAGCTTATTTAACTGACATTAGAATAAAAGTCAAAAGTAAAAAACAGTTAATAATGTTAATTATCAACATTACAGATTACAATATTTACCATACACATTGGTGAATTTGGAACTAAAAGCGGTGTGGTTATCGGAGAATCAAGCGCAACCGTTGCTGACATTCCAGACAGATAGAGATGAAACTACAGGGGAGAACGTATTGACATGTTTCTTATTACCACAGCTTAGTTATACACAACAACCAGGTACGTTTCCAGCTGCACACAGTTTAGTCTGTGTACCGTGGAATGTGTTTTTTGTCTATTTGTGTTTCTTATCTATTTTTTTTTTAATTTTGAGTTTTATTTATGTCTAGTTAAAGTGTAAAAATATAAATAATTTTTACTTAATAACTGGAAGATATAAACTCAATCATCCATTGGAGCTGTATTGTCATAGGCATGCCACGTTGCGATATGAGCGATACATAAACCTACAGGTGGAATTTGATCACATGCCAAACTACCTACCGGATTTATCTGTATTTTTTTAAATCACTTTTTACACTTATCAGACAACACTCTCCAATGGATAGTGAGCCTCAACATACTGCTGTACTATTTATTTTAACGATTTTCTACTAATGCGTTAAATAAATGTACAAGTATATGAATGTGTTTTTTCTCTGTCTCTCTGTTCTTTTTCTTGTATTTTTGTTTCATTTCATCGCATTCGGTGTAAGGTCATTTTTAAAATCACTTCATTGAAGTTATTTTTTCTAATGCACTTACTTTTTGTAAATTGTTCTTTAAGATGTTATGCGTTTTTTTATTTGGATATTTTCCCGTAAACTGAATGTTTCAAGTGTTTATTATTTTAATTTCTATTGATTTTAGATTTGTCTTGTTAATATGTATTATTTAAAGATATTTTGTAATATTTGGTCCTGCATAAGCTTTTTGCTTTATTTTTAATTATGAAGATAACATGTTTCAATACAAAATTTATCTTCATAATTAGAAATGGTAATGTTTGTTTGTTGTTTTTTTCTGTTGCCGTGTAAATAAAACTAAAACCCTTCACTTTGGCACTTGTCACGTACAATAGAACTGGAACACACATCTGAGGTGGGCAGTGGCCATTGGTACAGGGAATACAGATTTAATTCACAATCGCAGTCGTTGGACAGGTTAAGAGGTAAGGAGCTTTACGACACATACACACACGATTTTTTATCACTAGCTTTTGTATTTTATGTGCGTTAGTGTTAAAATAGCTTGTACTGTTTATAGCTTTGTGAAGTCGTTTTTTTATTATATGAATTATAATATCTGAAATGTGTAAAAGGGGTAGGTAGTTGGTGTTATTCAGTAACAATTTGTTTTATAATTTCCACTTCACAATTGGTGTTAGCAGATTTGAACAACAACATCAGATATAAATGCGTAAATGAATAGACCTATTAAGTTCAAATCACTTGCAATTATAAACTAGTTTCCTTTATTATTATTCCGCACTAGTTTATAGTGGAATAGTACATTTTATTGTACTTTTGTTAGAATTTGCACTGTGTATATTTTAGCTTAAAGAGTAGGCAGAATAGTTGGCACGCCCTCCCGTGGCAGTATGCGCCTTATCTTATAGACCGCACTTTTCAATATATTTTACGGCCGTTGATTCTGGCCTTTAACTTAGCATCAGGCAAAGTGTGGTCACATATTGGGAGAAGAAAGTATAGACTTTTTATACTACCTTTTTTTTCAAAATTACTTATTAACATTAATTTTGTATATTACTATGTTTAGAATCTAGCGTCCCAAGAGACACGAAGGACTCCGACTCCGACGGCTGGGAAGAGAAGGAGGCGTCCAGAACGCACTCGGTGAAATTCACCGACGACGTTTCCGAGGCAAAAGAGGTGAGGTTATGCTGTTGTTATAAATACGGAAACACTAAACGACATACACCTTTTAGCACACGAAATAGGCGTTTTAAACACAATTGCTTTGGGAGTAGTATAGGCTATTGCAGTAGGCGTACACGCGGATGGTTGAGGGAGAAATGCACAAGGGAGAACGCTTATTTTGCGATCAGTTCCTTTTTTGTTCTAATGGAGTATTGATATTGTTAGTTACACTGAAATATTAAATTAAAAAATTAATTGAAAATTAATTTATTATAAGTTTTAACCATGTAATGCCGTAGGACGTCTATTTGCGAAGATGTCTCGTCATTATTTTGCACGCTGATTCATTGCATAGGTGTATGTAATATTAGACCGGTTCAAAAAAATCGACTATTTTTTTTTTTTCAAAACCCGCAGTGAAATATCTTCCTAGTCACGAAAAAAGAAGCCTGTGAAAACGGGAGCTCTTAATATCAATTTTGAAAGGTCGCTCATCGTGAATTTCTATTTTACGTTTAAATAACATGGGAAAATAATTTTTTTAACTTTGGAATTTTACAACTCAGTTTTGAATTAACATGTCGGAGTGAGCAATACATATTTTTGAAGGAAATTGAACGCTCTAAATAAATTGTCTCTTAAATTTTTTCTGTAAGTCCACTCCTTTAAAAGTTATTTGAGTTTAAAATTCAATATGTAATCAATTTAATTTTTTTTTCTTAAATTGTGATATAAATAAATTTTATCGCTTAACGAAAATAAAACTTATCTTCGAAAAAAATTATTTTACAATTTAAGATTGCTACAATTGCTACAATTGCTCATTCCGACATGTTAATTCAAAACTGAGTTGTTAAATTTCAAAGTTAAAAAAAATTTTTTCCTATGTTATTTAAACGTAAAATAGAAATTCACGATGAGCGACCTTTCAAAATTGATATTAAGAGCTCCCGTTTTCACAGGCTTCTTTTTTCGTGACTAGGAAGATATTTCACTGCGGGTTTTGAAAAAAAAAAAATAGTCGATTTTTTTGAACCGGTCTAATGTAATATATGATGGAAATATGGTAAATTGGGCTGGCTGTTAAGTCCTATATATATATCACTTATCTAAGCAGCTAATTTTCTTTCCTTTTTTTTTAAATGACTAATTTTCAATAAATGACTAGTCTCATCCAAACTTAGGGGCCTACTTTAATGTTATGTATTCGTGGGAGGCTTACAATTAGTTTAAAATTAAAAAATACCGTATTTATTATTTCAATAGGCAAGTGTAAAAATTAATGACTGGAATGCTTCGTGGAAAGTGGAGTTTAGAACTATCCGTCCGTTCTACAATTTTACTTATAAACTAATTGGGAAGTGCATGATTATATGATGGGGGTTGAGTTTTAAAAACAATAATTTTATATTTACTAACTAGTTTACTACGATTTGTTATAAAATCTTTTATAAAGTAAAAGGTTGTGAATATTGAAACGAGTAAAATGATTTTCTTTTTCATTTGTTAAGATCTGATAACGGTACAATAACTTTTTTGTGTATGTATTTATATGAATATTTTATAAATAAATATATATTTTATGGTTTTATTCATCTTTTATTTTTATGTTTTGCATGCCTTTCTATAACTAAAATATTTTTTGGGATGATTGTGGTGTTTGGGTTTTATTCCGGTGATTGGGTTTCCATTAATACCAAATTTTATTATTGTCACGACAATGATTGGTGACTAAATAAACAAAACAAACAAAACTGTATAATTAAAATTAAGTTTTAATAATATATAGTACATTACAACAAAGGACTATTGTTTCTAAAGGAGAGTCACCTTGTTTTCAACTGTTTGTTTTAAATTAACCTCTTAATATGGGCTTGTATTCGTCACTACCATTATTTAAGGAAAACGAATACATATTTATGGTTATTAAACATACAAAATGTCCATTGTATTTATAAACCGTGACATAATTTGTCATTATCAAAAATTGGAGTCGTAAAATGCGTTTTATCAAGTTTTATTAAGTCTTAGTAATTAAAGTAAATAATCCATGGTTTACTGATTAATATATTTTTGCATTTGGTTCTATTTTACAATTTATTTAGAAACGTTTTCGATGTTATTACAATTTTCTATCGATACATTTTAAATTATTACTTGTTTTACAATAAAATTAATTGTAATCCAATTTGTAGTCATGTCCTTCAGAGAAGCAATAAGTTGTCGACTTTACAAAACTTATAAAATTTAAAAAATAATACACACAATGGCTATTACGTAAAACTCTGAATTCGTAATTTCTTATAGGTAGTTTAGTTTTAATTAAAGTGTGATAAGTTAATAGAAATAATGAAAAAGGAATTTAAATAAAACAATCTTGTTATTTTATGTAAAACGTCCTCACAAAATCTTAGAAACAAGCTGTCAATTTACGTTTCAAGGTGACACCAATTTTGGAAGACGTTGAAGAGGCAGAGGCGGCTGACGTCGTACCTATAGATACAAATAAACGATTATCATTATTTGAGCTCAAGAATCCAATGAGTGTTGTGAGGAAACTTGTGACCACACAACGCAGGAGTTCACTGCAAAGATTATCTTCCTCTATTACTAATTTAACTGAGGTACAAGGCCCAGCTGTGATACCCATATGCCCATACTCTTATGTTCTTTATGCAGCCCATACGCTGTACGAGAAGCAGTTATGAACAATTTTTTGCTATTGTTGTACACGTGTTACGTATTTACATCATAACAATTTCTCGTACTGCGTGTTGCAGGCATTATACCTATTCGATAAGTTATTTCGAATACATGTCGAATTGGTGTAAGACATATAGAGGGATTCTATGGGTTAAACGCAGGGCGGAGTGCGTTCACAAATTCTTCATAATTTAAAAATAATTTATTAACATCTTTTAATGGACGAATTATTTTTATATTCTCACTTGCAGATGGAGTTAGAGTTAACGCTGACTATAATTTATAACTAAAAAGATATATTTAAGGTTTCTTTAAGCAGTGAAGCAAATTCTAGTTTTCGTTAACTGTAAAACTCTTAACATTTCTTAAAATTGAAGTAATTAAAAATGAGGTCAAAAAAATATTTAGAACAAAAAAAAAGCAGATTAATAATTGTGAACGCACTCAAAGCTGTAGTCTCGTTACTTTTCTAATTAGCTAAGACCAGATTACCTATTAGTTTAGAACTTAGATACGCTGCTAAGTAGAGTAACGGCAGTTTTTGATTTTATATACGAGTAGTTTCAATTTTATTTCCATTTAAACTATCTATATATCTATTAGACGGTTAATTCGAATAATTTCTAAAACAAAATCCAGCATGAAGAGAACTGATTTTAATTTTACACAATTACTTACCTCGAAATTAATAATATATACAATTTTATTCACTTTTATTTCACATTAAAAGAGCACAAGCTATAGTCGCTATAGAGTAGTATATTTGAGAGTACACGCCTAAAGAATGAAGGAATGAAATGAATCACTTTTTACGTCTTGCTATTAAGCTAGTAATAATTTATATGTCAAAAGGTTACCAGAACGAGGAGCATTTTAATTCATCTCACCGTAATGTAGGAATTAGTCACTAGAATTTTTTAGAATGTTTTTGAGATCGCTAGCTACTTTTTGCACACGTTATCTGTGAAAGTATTTGCAAGGAGAATATGCCTTCTAAACTTGTTATAAGGGTTAATTTTCTCTGTATACACTTATCAATTAGAATACTTGAAGCCTAAATTGAGGATATACGTAATAATAGCATTAGATTCAATCTTCTTCGACCGAGAGTTGATACGGTCTCCAGTCGTTATCCTTAACTACGCTGGTATTGTGTTTTTTGCATAGATCTTAAGGTATTTAGTTATATTTTTAAACTAATACATATCAATATGCATGAGCATGCTTTATTAATATTTTATTTGGCTATTTGCCTCATACATTAAAACACAGCAATATTACAAATGCAAGAACTGTCGATATTCCCATTGTTTTCAGGATTAAGACAGATGTTCGGATAATTTTGTGTATAATTCGCAGTTTGATTATTTCAATGTGTTTTCATTTTTGACTATAAAAAATATCTGAACAGTTGTCTTTTTCTTTAACACGCTACATTTTATGCATTTGTGACATTCGTGATATTGGAAACTAAAAAAAATTTAGATGTTAATTTCATATTTTATTTGTATAGACGCCGTTCGTGAGACAAAACACGCCTCATCCTAAAGAATTGAAAGCGAAGGCTCATAAGCTGCTTGCGGGAAGATCACCTGAGGTCATAACAGCGACACAGAATCCAGCACCGGTCGGTGTTAATGGTCTAATCACTTCACCTCCGGAATCGGAAGCAGAGAAAAATGTAGTGATACAGGTATTTGTCATTGATAAAAACTTTGTGAATAAGTAAGTGGTAATTGGAAACTTGGAGCGTCCATATTCCTGTCTCTTATGATTTCTTTTATCATTAATGGTGCTTTATCTTTATATATACTGAATTATTTTTGTTAAAATCTTTAACTAAGGAAGAATTTCCTAAAAAGGACCAAAGGGCTTAAAATTGTATGATACTGATGAACGAAATCAATTATTAAATAGAAATTTCTTAAATAAAGCAAATATCCACAATATGTATTACTTTGAAATTTAGGGATTGTTTTTGTTTTGGGTATCACAGCGTGTAATAATTGCGCCTAAAGCACAATTTGCAACAGAAGAGACGCAAATGGATAGACATTCTACTGATGATGAAGACGACGAAGACCTGGAGGTTTGTCATAATTATTTATTTAATCTTTTTTGTAAATTAACACCTTTTTGTAAATCTAAATCCTTTATCTTTGGTTTTAATATTTTTAAACTTAAAAACGTTTCTATTAACTTTTATCAAAACGACTCTGAACTCATATAACCTTGATGCATTTAATAAACTCTTTGTTTGGCTGATGTCATCGAATATTCTGGACATTAAAGAATTGAAAATTGAACAGGAAAGAGGAGTTATAGGAGAGATATATGAGTTCTGAATCATTTTATGGTATTGGGCTTAACATTATGGTTTATGGTGATGGGCAGCAAGGCGAACGTCGGGTCGTATGGCGTTCAGAAGTACAGGAACCGGCTGTAGGTGGCATGAGATTGCATCGCAGAGACACCCCCCATCATCTCAAGAATAAGAGAGTCAATCAAATCGACGCAGGGAAGGCTAGAGACCTTATTGCTCAGGTGCTTGCTTTTTACCCACCATAATCTTAAACTAATCTTCAATAACGCTTCATATGGCTTTCTTTTTCATTATTTTACTTACTGATCAGTGATAACAACTATATAAATAAATGTATACATTCAGATTAACCTTTATGAATCGCGATCAAAATAAATGTAGTGATAAATATCAAGTATCATTCTTTAAGATTTGTATCAAGAGAAAATATACGCGAAAGGGTAAAAGCAGACGCACGGTTTGCAGCGAAATCTCACTCGCCGAGTGAATTGTAGAAACAATAGCTCCGTGAGATCTCACAGCTCACGCGAAATCCTCACGTTTACATTATAACGGACGATTAATGTTGCATTAAGTCGCGTCTTTAATCTCACTTCATCAGAAGTGTTACATTTTAAATATTTAAAACAATTCAACCGATTATTGAACGATTTATTAGCGTTTAGTGTTAAGTGAATCTATGTTGTTATGAAGCGCGGGTTACTTGTTCAAGAAGTGCGTTGTTACGGACTGATGCTCCCGCTCTGGCCCCTCTCAGAACACCCTCAGACTAAATCTGGTGCTTCGCACGATGTGTTGTGAAACTCGAGCTCTTTATTTCGCGAAATATGATTGTCAATATGTTAATCGCTTGTGGTGGTAGTGTAGCCAAATAGTATGAAAATGAGGTGTTTGAAAGCTGCGGGAGTATGGTTGACTCGAGTAAGATGCAAGTTAGATAAAGCAAGATTTCAATTTAGATTTTGTTATCCGTATGGTTTCAATTCCCTCTCTTTAACATTGCCGTTTCAATAACAAGCATGTTTATTGTTGCCTTTTTTGTTTATCATCCTTTAGTTATGGCGTTGCTTTCTTACTTTCTCTTGCAACAGTTTTTGATAGTGTCTTTTTGTAGGCAATCAAAAAGAAAGAGCAAGAGGAAATTGAACCCAAGGAAGTGGAAAAGACTGATGAAGTAGACGAGGAGACTGCAGATGATAGTACTGTGGAAGATGTTACCACAGCAACAGTTGACGATAATACTACTGTCGAAGAAAACACTATAATCGATGATCTACCTGATGGTGAGTAAATAAAACCTTAAAAAAATTCCATGTTAAAACGCTGCATAGTTAGTTATAGATTTTATTTGGTGATCAAAATGCGCTACCATGATAAATAGTTTTGCCATGTTAGCTGTCAGTACTAGGAACATTTGAATTAATTTGCAGACAAATTGGTTACATTGCAGAATCGTTATCAGATTATATACTCGTTAGTGTGTACTTTAAGATGATATTTATCTTCGAATTTTAGCTTCCATGTGTGCTTTGGAATTTATAGCGGATACATATCAACAGTGACTTTCAAATTACAAATCCAAGACTTACTTACAGACTTTCTCGCGTTAAAATAATTGATTATTTTATTAGATTTCAATAGGTATTATTTAAAAGTTTAGTTAGTTGCGACATTGTGTGGTCGTGACCACTTTTGCTCGAGAGCGTGAAACGTCGGCCCATCTGTCACTCTGGGATTGACAAAGCACAAGTTTACCTGCCATGGAGTAATATAATGCACTTTCAAACATTACCCTTTTAAATAATTGCAGCTAACTTTGAATATAGCAATAATAATGAAGTTTTCTAATTTTTAAAATATTTATTACGAAACATTATAAATTTATGTAATCAATAAATAAAATAAATAGTATTGGTGCGTGGAAGGAATATATGATGTATTTATCAGATAGATTACATATATTTGATGCATATCTTTGGCCCAAAGGCCGGTGTATTATCACGATTGACTGTCTATTAGGGAATTCTTTTTAACAATATAATATAACGGAAGCTTCCACTCGACGAATATGATATTATGTCCGTGAACATGTTATGGATTTATAATCATGACGTGCACGTCCACTTATATATTTTACAAACAATAGCCATGTACATTCATTCGCAATGTTTGCATTATAAAAACTGTATCGCCTTATCAGCTTATCTTTGTTCTGTGTTTAGTTCCCCGACGAAGCCCCGCAGTGGTAAGTGAACCAGTGCAGTTGCTTCTCGCCTGCTTCACCCACTAACTATCACCCTAGTTTTTGTGAAATCTAATAATACATTAGTGTGACAAGTGCGCGGGTTGCGTGATGCGATACGACAACGAAATTCGTCATGTGTAACCAAGCAACAATACGTCGATTTGTATGAGTCAGTGCTACTAAACTCCCTAACAATATTTTTCTTTCTACAGTTCTCAGTCTTTATCGTTTTTTCAAAATAAATGATTGTGCAACGTTGAATTCCTTTGTTCTTTCGATTATTCAATATTTTCAATTTAAAGGTTTCGTTAATTGTTATTAGAATTTTGCTTTTTGATTTAATGCGAAATTTTAAATTGTTGTTTTATGATCAGCCTTGTCTTATTCGGGTTGAAAGGATTGGTTCAATAGTGTAACATTTTTGTGAAGGCCAACGATTGTCATATGTCATGTGTCTCATGCGTAAACAGGTTCAGGTGTGTACATCCATGCATACCTATGTTCTAATGACTACTAACAAAAATATTTTTAAAGTATTGTGAAATGTTATTACCTCGTATTACCTTTATCACTTTTTAACTCTTCACATTTTGAAACTATTTTTCTTTTATAAATCTCGTAGTTACTAAACCTCGAGTTTTAACTTAAGTTTGTCAAAAACATGTGACCGACTGTTGGCATAGTCTAGTCCAGCGGTTCTCAAACTTTTTTGGCGAAGGAAAAAGCTTTAATATAATTATAAAAAAACTGATTCATATGTATTTATGAATAATCATATTGCAATGTAATATTACGTAATATTTAGTTGGAATATTTAGATGTAACCTTATAATCTCCCTTTAGTAGGTATTTTTTGCAGTATTTTAGCTCTAGAGTTCCGCGGAACACACTTTGAGAATGGCTGGTCTAGTCTAAACAAAGTATGATATTTTGCGCAGTTTTGTAGCAAATCTGAAGATTTGTTTATAGATAACATTTTGTTAACATTAATTACTATGCAGTTTCATAATTCCATGTGCAAACGTTTACATTTCACGCTTGGCTTCATTATTATCTCGTGATAAAATACCTTACTCGTGTTCTAAAACGTATGTATATGGGTTAGTAGGTTTGTCTCTGCTTCCATGTGAATTCTTTTCGTTTTATCCTTTAAAGTTGGCCAACATTAAGTTTCAGACTTTCACTTGGGAATCAATTCAACAATTTAATTTGTTTAAGCATTACTATATCGTGTTTAATACATTTCTATATAATTTAATTAAACCAGATTTACCGTTTTTGTGCGCACACCTAATTGGACTTCAACTAATTGGTACTGTTATTTTACAAGTAATCGTGGACTACTTTTTATTTGCCGCTCTGGACTAATTAATAACAAAAAACCTTTTATGTGATTACCTACAATAATTAAAAGTTGAAATGATAGAAGCATAAAATTGTTGTTCGTGAGAACTTCATGTCCCATTGTAAGTCTAAGGTGTGTTAAAAATTCTATCTATTCCTATTTTGATTATAAATTGTAAAAGAAAAATCAGTGAATTCAGCTAAGTCATATTAATAAAACATTTTATATTAAATAGTATGACAATAAGTGCACAAAAATAGATACGCAGTTTAATATTAATTGAACGCCAAAACAATGAGATGTAAAACAATACTAATAAGACAGTTTATCAATGATGACGAGCGACGTGCCCAAGTGGTTATGAACGTACGAGTAGGTGTGTTTATTTCTCAGAGTACTTAAAGACCTTGACCCAATAAGGGTTTCCTTGTATGGAAATTTTAACATTAACATGTTAAAGAGCTATTTACTCGTGGAAAGAATTTTAATGTTTTGATTCCTATTGTTGGCTGTTGATAAGCTTGTTTAAAGGTTAGATATATATTTGTTTTATCCTTGTCTTAGTTCAGTTGCATCTGCTCATGTGTTTTTCAAGCATTACAGATGATCAGTTATTAAAAAAAACACACAATCTCTTATCAAAACACGATTCCCTTTCCGTAATATTTAAAAAAAAACAGATCTAAAATGTGTTGTTTTTTTTTCTCTTTTTGTGCTCAATATTAATGTTTATTTTATTAGAAATTAATTACAACAAGTATTAAAATATTTAAGTGTTTTCGGGTTTATATTGAAGGTCGATGGATTTCATGTGATGAAATTTGATCGTCAATAGTTTTAAAAGATTTTATTATATTAGAATAATTCAAGTGTTCGAAACTTTGTTATTTTAAACCTTGCTCTAATCACTAAGTCCCAATTATCTGGTTCGTTAACAATGTGCGATCGATATATAATATTCAGATGAGTGATTTTGTAACAAAAAACAACACACTATTTAGATTTTAGGAAAGGATGTAAATGTTGTAGCGTTATTTTGCTTTGGTTCCGTCTTTAAAATAGTATCCCACATAATCCACACGTGTATTGCATTTATTACATTATCATATATCTATACACTTGACCACATGTTATTGAACGAAGGCGTAGACCTAAATAGGTTTATCTTATCTTCCCTTTATAATTGTGATTCATAATAAAATTCCAAGCATTGTTGCTTCCAACGTCGAGCTGTGTTTTTCACTTTATAATATTTGTTATTTCTTATTGAACAATATTAGTTTTTACAAGTGTATTGTACAAGTTTGCGTGTATTTCCTTATTCCATTCTCATATTTAGATCGTCTATTAATTTCAAGGTTGTGAAATGAGAGCGTTACATAAAAGAGTATTGTTTCATCAGTCAGTTATTGCTTGGTTTTGTACGTTTGCAATGTATTGGAATCTCTTTAGTTAATTGTTTGTGTTATGTCAGATAACCTTTGTTTGCATACTTGTCGAATTAGGCAAGAGTTTAATGAAACGCTTCTCGAACATTTTGACGAGCATGTCTCCTTTCACTATACTAAGATTTTCTCCCATCAGTTTTGTTATTGTACCTTGACAGTCACGTGTCTTCTATTATCAGCATGTCGAATTGACGGCGTCTTTGTTGAGTCGTGTCAGTGTTTTGGACAAACCATTTTAACCTCAATTAAATGTTGTCTTCGCTGTCAGCGTTGTGATTAATACAATAATTATATTCATTTGCTAAGTACATTTTAAAATGTCTAATGAATTGATAGAAAACCCTTGAGTGTATTATATTTTTAGGTACGTTTTATCAGTGATTATAAATAAACATGAAAGATAAAAGATTAGAACTTAAATTATCTGTACGCGGAGATGGCACTTTAAGCCGAAACAGTTCTAGAAGTAGTAACAGAAGCAATAATAAAAAAGCACCAGGACTGCCTGTCAGTGAATTTTTCGCTATCGACCGATTTTCGACACCATATGATAAACCTGTTGACATATTAAGAAAGTATGCCAGACATACACCAAATTATACATCGCAAAGTCTACAAGATTTACATAGATATCAAGACCAATATGAGCCTAGACCTGTTCGGTATTTAAGTCGTGGCCATATACCACGACACGAAAACTATGACCACAGATACCGACCTCATGTCATACCTGAAGATCATTATCCCGATGAAAGGCCATATAGAGAGACCCACAGTCGGGTAGGGCAGTATAATGATGAGATAAGTGATCAGAGATACGCATCTTTACCTCGTACCTATACTAATCATTCAGAATATCCCGTTCGTTCATCAGCCGGACATTACACACTTCCTTCGAGGAAAGCACCTAGACGCGTGCGAATCAGTGAAGTCCAACCAACTATACACGACTACGGTAAGTTGCTGAAGATTTATGTTTATTACATCAATATGAATTAATCACAGAGGCTGTACGTGTACAAGCAATAAATATTTATAGGCTATTTATACATAAAACCTAGATGTTTTATTGTATATAATAATAATTTAATTTCCTAGAATACACTTTCATCGTATTAAATATCTATCGGATTTCTCATCTTATACTTGTAAATAGGTAGGTCGTTAATAAACGTTAGGTTTGCGCGTGTGCGTATGTAGGACGAGAGTTACGACCCTCCCCGGGGATGTTTAACAATAGCTGCAGGTCCCACACTCTCGCCCCCTTGCCCATTGGTGCGCTCTATTGAACTACATCAATATCAGATGCATACTCAAAGGCCAATTACTCGCAGTATACCTTCGAACCACCATAAGAATCACATCAAACGTCTTTTGAGACAATTTTCGGGCTGAGCATGGCTCTCACAAAGTCTGCAGTTCGCGGAGTCATGTTCTCCATGATGGAATTCACGTTCAAAGCAAGTAAGTCACATAGTTTTAGGGTTGTGTGAAAGTTTGATTGTCTTCCTTTTTTGTTAGTTTAATTTGATTCAATTATATTTGGTTATTTTTATTGAATCTACGGCGTGATTGCTGTTACTAACGGGATAACCGTACGATTCGTTTCTGTAATACTTTTGATAATAACTTTTTGATATTTATGTACCGTTTTCTTTCATCTCGGCTTTAAGTTATAATGCAGTTTCACTTACTCAATAGCACTTCGATATAATTCTATTTTATAAATACAAGTTATTAATTATCAATACTTGCAAAATAGTCAATTCGCTAAATAATTCTAAAATGTGCAACATGTCTAATGTTAACCTTTTGGGATAAGAATAGTAACGGATGAGCTTTCGGCGTAAAACGTGAAGGTGCTCTCGAAGCTGCGCGTGTTCCGACATCCAACTTCGTGCACCGATCGCTGATATTATTTCTTTCTTAGACACGATCGCGACTCGTGAAGTAGGCACTATTAAACTCTCTGAAACTACAACGCATTAAATATGGTCTTTGTTACTGTTTACCTCTTAGATTAACCATCATTAGCTTTCTCCGCCTTCTTCAATACTCGTAGCTATTTTGTGCCTTCATTTGACATTTATCACTCTCGCAAATTACTATCTTTTTTACATGCGACTTAACAATATTGATGGACATACACTGTCTTAAAAGTAATTTAACCGTTACCATTATTAAAAAATTTAAAACACCTTTCGCTATTCTATAATCATTGTGTTGCAGTCACGTTTTTTCTTCTTTGTGTTATCTATCATAGCTGCATCCGCTTGTTATTTAACATCGTGAAAGTTATCATTATTGTGAACTTCAAATTTTTTCGATTAGATTGATTATAATAGCATTATTAACATTACCTCTTAATAATGGCTAATTGGGGTCCCGAAGATAATTTCTAATTTACATTTCAATCACATTAAGAGACATGTCTTGATAGAAAGTGCCGATAATACAGTTGTTGTATTTATGACACTCAATAATGAAACCGCAACGTTGCTGCACGAACACTCGTCGTGCAGTTTCAATGGGAGCTGGTGTCTTGTGGTTTTGCATCCGCTCCGTGGGGCGAGAACTTGAAAATCTACCTGTGATATGAGTTATTGAAGCGAGACGTGCATCAATGTGATACGTATAATGTAATCGAGCTAGAAATCTTTACCACTTCACAGGCATAATCAGAAGCTATCAAAATGCTTTCTTAGTAGTGTGTAAAATTGTATAATAATTTGTCAGATGATATTAAAGATGTGGAATTAGGTTTAGAATTTAAAGAAGGCATTAGAATCGTATAAACTCTAAACTAAAAAAAAATATTATTTTTGTTCATTTACGAGCTAAATTATTAATATTAACGCTGCAATAACATACTTGTATGTACTTAGAATTTGTGTTATTTGTATTTGTTGTTCAATTCTTCTAATAGGACTAAAGTATTCTTAATTGAATATCTAAATTTTTGACCTATTGGTCAAACGATCAAGGAGGTTAATAGTCCGAATATACCGATATAATAGCTATCTAATGTTATTAAAATTTTCACCAACCCATTCATTTTGGTTGTGTCATTTTGCCATGTTTGATTAATCGATTGTATTCTAGTCATTATAACAGTGCTTTGTTTCTCATATTATTAGTTGAAACGCGAGTAAATGATCCACTAACAGGTTTATAATGTTATCTACGTATTAATATGGACAAACGTACTGCATCTTGTTTGCACGTGTATAACAAAAATATAGACCATTGATCAATATTCTATATTGGTGAAAGGTGGGAATCGCTTCTTGGTTCTAGACACATGTTATATAATTTTTATTTTACTTAATATAGTTAAAATATACATTATTACATTTGAGGTTGATACGAAAATGGTATCGCACGGTATTTATTATTCTAGTTAGTTAGAAGTACTTCTAATAAAATCGAAAGTGTTATTGCAACGGAGCGATCTATTGCTTTAGATAATGAATAGCTATAATAAGGGTAAAAAGAAAAGGAAATGAAATTAGTTAAAATTATTTTGCTTACAATTCCCGCTACAAAACTCAGTAATTTGTCTCGACGCGTTTCGCCACTTCACGTGGCATCATCAGGATACGTGCGGTCGCTTCGGCTTCGCTTCAACGACTTTACCACCGCACGTATCCTGATGATGCCACGTGAAGTGGCGAAACGCGTCGAGACAAATTACTGAGTTTTGTAGCGGGAATTGTAAGCAAAATAATTTTAACTAATTTCATTTAACATGGATTTCCGCAAAGTAACGCCTGAAACAACTAATTATAAAAGAAAAGGAGTTGGTATGCGACCGCGGGTTGAGCTTTCTATTTTTAATCGAGCGAAGAGGTCGGGGGCGCCGGCGCCACAGCCTCCCATCTTACAATCGTTCCTGCGCGCGCATTCCGTGATCGATCGCGCCTCGGGCTGCGCGTACTCATTCGCATCACTTGTTTACTAATCGACTTTTGAAGAAATTACGATATTGTTTGTGAATTAAAATTCCAAAACATTTGTAATTGATATTGCGTAATACTGTTTATTTCGAAATTTTACGAGCATTATCATCACTATGGCAATAATAAGTGTACGTAGTTTTGTACGGCTCTAACGCCGTTAATAAGTAATTGCGTGCAATACGCGGCAGGTGCTGCGTTTACTCGGGCGCACTGCCTGGAGTTATTCTGCTCCGGAAATTAATCTTGCTTTGACAGGATATTATGGGTGTACTGCGGAAGAAAAAGCGTGAGTAGACTTTCTTCTAATGGTTCCATAATTCCTGCTTTATGTGTTATTTCCTTATACGTACGGCTACTAATATAAAATGTTTTACTATCAAGAAATAACTGTAAAAATGTCACTGTTGCACACCGCCCACCGAGCAAAACTGTCGAATAATTTAGACTTATGGATCATATAACTGTTTTTTTCGCGACTTAAAATGCAAAATATGTTTTTAAATTGTACACGTTTAACAATAGCCATTAAAGTGTTAACCATATTTACAATTGTGCATACAAACCACGAGCTGCTATTTATTGGTCACATGTCAAACCTTGCTACCAAAAGTCCTTCACGCATAAATCAATACAGTCTTCACATGTTTTACGTAGTAGCACATCAGTAACGCTCTTGTGTGAAGGTAAAAACTTAATAAGTAGCATTGGTATGCGCTCATCATTCACGAAATGTACTTAGATATTATTATTAGCCAAAGAACATAAAAGTATACGAATATACTCTTTTGTAGAAAATAAACAGCTTTCCATATTTGGATAAATACACTATTCTACCAAGTCAGCTAAGCTAACTCAGCAAGCCTGAAAATATTTAGAAATGGAGATCGATTTGAAAGACTGCTGCTTACTGTCCACATTTATTTCAATCTCAATACGACGCTTCTAAGCTTAACATGCAATCAAAATAAACGTGATAATAAGCAACATAAATAAACTAGTCTTTTAAATTTGTTAAATCATTTTTTAAGCAATAATCTTCCAACTTGTTTACTTTTGTAAATGCGATTGTAACATCGGGTATGTGATCATCACATACTATTTCGGAATGGTTCTTACTACATTTTATATCGGACAAGCCTTCTTGACCTACCTTCGAGTTATATCATAAATATAAAAAAAAACTTAAAATTGTTTTCCTTTAACAGTATTTTTATTACATATGTAAATCATTAATTGCGTCTTTTATAGTGCCATTGGTTTAATTTGAAATTCTTTTTTCCGATTATATTCAGTTCATTGATGAAATTTTTATTTCTCATTAAACAAATTCAATGCCTTTATAATTTGACATCATTCAGTATTTTGTAATACATTTTCGGAGTATTGTATACGATTAAAGAAGCATGACGTAGATGTTTTTGTACTAAACACAAACTGGATTTGCAATAACATACCTCGTGGTATGAAGTCATCTGGTTTTATAGGGCCACAAATTCGAGGTCGTTCGCCGATACACCTGGTACTCGTATTGGTAAACATTTAACACTAATTCGAGGCTCACTGTCACCAAAATTATGTTATTGTCATATTTTGTATAACGGCCTTAACGATGATCACTATCTTATCAATGATTTGTTTTTTGTTTCTTCTAACATTATCAGTTACGACGTAAGATCCATCGTAGATTGTAAAAGCATGTTTCTATTTGAGGCAAATAACTAGCAGTATGCGGCTACTGTTAAATTATTATCACGATTAAATTTAATACGGTTCATGGCGAGTCTTAAATGTAGTGGGTGTTGAAAGCAATCTCTTTAATATTGTTAAGGGCATTCAGTGTGAAAGTATATCGTTGATTGGCCGTTCTCGTCTCACGCAGGACAATGGCTGGACTACGAGCCCACGAACAAGATTTCTATGCTCGACACTTTTATTGTTGAGAGAAATTGATTCATGTTAGTTGCTTTAACCTGATATCACTTTTGATTGATGATGGAACTATTTTCATATAATATACAACAATGTAATGACATTGATAGCCATTTCAGGTGTTCGTAGACTGAGTGTTTAATTACATACACGGTTCCGTTCCGCCTACATTCATTTTTACCGCGACATTACACGTCTTGTTTACAATGACAGTTGACGCGTAACATCATTGTCCGTGCATCATGGAATATGAATTTAATTATAATTTAAATAAGATGTGATGACGTACTTATGTACTTATATGTTTCTTTCTTCTCATTTACTGTGGCATCAGCTAATGGACGTAATAGTTGCTTTTAAGAAATAATCAAATACAGTTACGTATATCAGTCACGATCAAAATCTTGTGCGACCATTGTTTATTACGTCCATTTATTTTCTATTTCTCATGTCTCTCTATGTCAGAATTTCCAACATTGTTTAAATAGAGTAGTTATATTAATAACTGTTGTGTATTAAATTACGCATTATATAACATGGTCCGCTGTATTGATAAAATACAGATTAAATCGAATTAACATGTATTAACAAATGTAAACATGAATTCTATTCAGTTTAAAGTAATTAGTGTTATGTGAAGACTTCAATAGAGTTTTATTTAAAGCTGCTGTTGAATCTAATCCGGATTTATTACCGAACCCATAAGAACTATTTTTCTATGAATATTTATAATAGCTAACGTATGTTTGTATTGATAAGGTGCATCGTAAATTAGTGGTAATTATGATGTTCCTGTCACATTTTGTATACGATTGTAAATGTAACATGCATTTGTAATTTAGGGATTTTCCTGTATATGCAATAGTATTATGTGTAAGCGAAAAGGTGACAATCGATTGTTTTGTCGTAAAGTTGGATGCGTGTTACATTTTGGGCAGCGCCATCTCTGGATGACTATTGAGATTATTCATATGATTTTTGATGGTCCCTAAAGTCGTCTTAGATTACTTTATTTCACAGATCACTACTAGAGTGCTATCAGTAAGACAATCATAGTGTGCGACCTGACTTAGAATTGAATTACCAGCCCTAAAGCTATTAGGAAATTAAATCATCCAATTTGAATCATTTGTGTTTATTTTTTATATAGAAACATTGTATTGTTTCCACCAGGCGAATCCCACGTACGTCCATCCCACGATGCTAGAGTGGTTAGCGATCAGCATTGCATCGAAGTGCGTATCTCTCGACAAGCCGGTGGACTCGGCTTAAGTATAGCAGGAGGCAGAGGATCTACACCATATATTGGCAATGACGAAGGCATCTTCATATCGAGAGTCACTTCTAATGGACCTGCTTATCTCGCCGGGTTGAGGGTGAGCATCTTTTTATATTGTTTAATTAATCTTTTATAAATACATTTATTTATCACTAGAAAAATGTTCCTGTTCCACAAACTAGGACAACATAGGATAAACTTGACATTCAATTTACGTTGCAATATAAATAATAATAAATCCAAACCAAACTAGGTTAGCCTGTTCTACGAGTTTCAGAATAAAAGCAACGTAAACATGTAACACTCAACCCCAATTAAATATCTACTTTTTTTTAAATATGATATATTTATAAATATTACAGTTGAATTTTTGGTTTTGACTGGAAATGTACCCACGTGTAATAGATTGGGAAATTTAAGATTGTTTTGTTAATAGGTTATTTAAATTTTATTGTTTACAATATTTTGTTTTAATTATTGTTTGATAGATATTTTAAAACCAGGTTAAACAAATTTATGTTAGAAGTAGGAGTGATTAGGCGCCTTGACACTTGATTACCTTCAATATGTAGACGGTTTGTTTGGTTTAGCTGGCGAAGCTGTTTGCGCCGTTCAAATTTATATGTTCCTCGGTAATTAGATATCGATGATGACAATTCAGCTTTCTATCAGCCTCTACAATGAAATTATTTAATAGCCAAATGACACACACACATATATTACTTATTTATTTTAGTAGTTAAATATTTTATACTATGTATAATAAGACTTGCACGTTTATATTTCTTATTATTACGTTTCGACAGTTTTGCAGCCATCGCGGTTACCTTAACATCGTGATTATTTGATAATGAGACTTACGATTATGATTTCCTATTAATTTCAAAATTGCGCTAATAATCTAAATGAACGTATCGTTATGTTTTTTTTTTTAAATATTGTCAGTTGTATTATATCACTTTTCATACATACGTTCAGTCAGTTATACATCGTATACATAATTGTATAATGTAGGTTTTGAGGTGTTCAAGTGCTACTCCCATACAAAGAAATGGTTATTTAACTATTACCTAAGTTCTAATTTAAGTTCAAGGGTTTTGTGGTATAACCAGTGGTTTTGTGAAATCATCGATTGCAACATAAGCCATAATAGTTTGAGTAAGAAGTTTGCACTGGTGTGAAAAGTTCATTTATAACAAAACTAAGGAATTTATTATTTTTTATACGAAAAAATTTCCAAAAGTGTATTATGTAAAGAAAATTAATCACAATTCGACATTTGAACTTAAGATAACAAATTATAGGTATAAAATAAATAAAATGTAATTTGTCTTTCGTTCCAGGTAGGTGATAAAGTTTTGTCCGTGAACGGTACATCCGTAGTGGATGTCGACCATTATTATGCAGTTGAAGTGCTCAAAGCTAGCGGCTCAACGCTCACACTTGTTGTTACGAGAGACACGCCGAATTCTACCAGGTAAAGTACTCGTATTAAGATATTTTACATGTAGATTATCGAACCAAAAAAAAGTTTTTTCTTTTATAAAGTTGAAATAGTTTAGTAATTTTATTTGCTTAAAAAAACTAATGTAAAAGCATATGTATATTAAAAATCAAAAACAACAAAAAGTAATAAACCATTAAATCAAGTTAACTTTGCTTTCATTATTATTTTAAAATAACAAATTTACGATAAATGTTATATTATGTATTTACAGGACACATAGTCGTGCACCGAGCGGAGCAAGCCATCATTCTATGTCAAGCAATGCCGATACAATATCGACCTTGGAAAATGGACAAGTATGCGGTTACTTTTAATAATTATAATCTCAAACAATTTATCTAATAATTAACTAGTACAGATAATTACCTGTAGAAATAGTTGTTACTTCTCATATGATTTTTCGTTCTATAATAACAAATTCCTATCAACAGATACCATCAGGTCGTGGCATATTAGCAAAAAATCTAATAATTGGTAACCAATACGCTCATGAACCAGAAGTGTCAATGAAAGAGCAAGTCTACAATCAGCCGCCAATTGCTAATAACAATGCGCATGTTAACTATACTCCGTCCCCTACGTCTGGATATAATGTTGAAACCATGCAACGTTTGCAATCTTCACCTTCTCCGCCTGCCACACAACCTTACGTTCCACCAGGTAATATTGATTATTAATCTATGTCACGTTAAAAAAGTACGCAAGCAAAATTATATTACTTATTTTTTTTTCAAAATAATACAAATTTAAACTTTTATAAGTTAAAATGATAAATATATTTTTAAAATATAAAGTTTAATGTCTAAAGTGACTGTCATTTACGAATTGACACATTAAAAGAGATGGGCCATTTAATAGTAGTTAACAGTAGGAGTCACTTGCCCCATTGCATTTCTGTAGGTAGACATGTTTTCTAGTCTTAAACTAAAATGTTTATTTGCAGCATTTTCTCAAAAGATCTTAGTACACACAACGCTTATACGAGACGGTACTGGACTCGGCTTCAGTATCGCCGGCGGTAAAGGCTCACCTCCATACAGGGAGGATAGTGATGCCATATACATATCAAGAATCTCTCCGCAAGGTGCTGCAGCTAAAGATGGCAAAATGCAAGTCGGCGATAAAGTTATTTCGGTATAATCAATTTTTATTATTAAAACGAATGTTTGGGAGTAGTAAGTATTTCATTTTCAACCTAGACACTGCGCACGCGACTTGTCAAACCGACATACTGGAGGTGACCTTTGCCTTAGCATCAGACTCAGTCACATATCGCAATATATAAAAATGTAACGCATTAAGAAATTTAAAAAATACTGAAATGAATGAGTTCGAAAACTTGGTTATTATTTATTTGTAAATTTTTAGATCAATGGCGTTGATATGGAAAATTCTAGACACGAAGCAGCCGTATCATTGCTCACTGGACACGAAAGATTTGTTCGTCTTGTGCTGCAAAGAACCATCACTCCAGAACAAGGTAACTTTTACTTTAGTTTAATTACTATTCTCCCTTGAACTATTTATTAAAATTATTATTTTCTTATTTTAGCTCAAACATTACCGAGGAAATCAACATCAGAAGAAGTGAGAGAACACAAAACGAGTCTTCAGAATGTGAACATTATACCACCAAAGGCAACAGCCAATCACGTGCCTCCACCCAATCACGTGCCACCACCAAATCACGTGCCTCCTCCAAATCACGTGCAACCACCAAATCACTTGATCACCAATAACCAGTCAGCACCGCGTGTGACGTCCCAACAGTCACCTACCACACCCAATTTACAATCGCACCCAATTGTTACACAACAAAAACAAACTTTTGCACCGACACAGGGAGCTCCACCGCAACCTGCACCGAGGCGACTTAGCCAAACGAATGGACAGGTGAGGGTTTCTTCTATCTTCTGCATTTTAAAACTTTTTCTTTCTGTTTGTTTTGTCGTTAGATCTCTAGCATGTTGTATTTTGATGCTTTTCCTTCGTTTGTTCAATATATAAATGGTTATTAGTAGTAATTAGTAAGCAAACAGAATTGCTTTATTTATGTATATTTTATATGTAATTTTCTACTTACAGGTGGGTCCAAAGTCAACAACTAACAGTGCCAGTACACCTATCTCGCCGACTCCGAACGTACACGGTTCGTCCGACGATGTTTTCGGTGAAGATATTCAGGTATGTGAAGCTTTTTATTACTTTAAATGTCATTACCCATTGAATTTCACAGGTGGTGGTTTAGCTATTTAACACGTTCACATCGGTCTATTTCTATTGTAAATATCTGTCATCCATTTTAAGCTACAAATTATTTTACGCTTTATTAGTTATTTAAGTTATAAAATCTAAATCGAGCGCTCGTGTCGTGTCGCAAATTAAACATAACTGCAGAATGTTTAACTTTGCAGCGACATGAGCGCTCATTTTTTATAATGGTATTAAACAGTGTGTAGTGTCCACAGCCACAGCCTGTTGTATTAATATTAATGATCAATGTGAACGTGTTAAAAGCAGCCGCCGCGTCCGATCACGAACGAGGAGTTCCAAGCGATGATTCCCGCGCACTTCCTGGGCGGTCGGCGGGAAACTCGGGAGTGTTTGCCACCGGAGAGAGGCGTGAGAGTGACCGTGGAGCGCCCTTCTCCTGCCGCCCTCCTCCCGCCGCCACCCGACGCACTCGGCACCGTCACGGAGACCATCACCAAGTCTACCTTCACTGAGACCACCGTCACCAGGATTACTGACAACCAACTCGTCGCCCCACTCATCATCGAAGTAAGACACGCTCTTTATACAGACCACACGTGTCTGGTACCAGATCGTTATTCGTATTTAACGAATCGATGAGCTCCGCACTGTATATACGCAGCTTGGCGTAACGCACAGAAACACACCGATAACTTTATTGTACATAATGAGTAATATTTCACGATTTGTATTGCTTGCACAAAATTAATACAGTCTAGAGTATTTGATAAAATTGTAAACAAAAGTATAGTCAAATATAATTTGTCAAGTTAATATTGAAATAACATAATTTATATATCAAAATTTTCGGTATTTTATATATGTGGTTGCGGGTTTGTAAATATTTATTTACAGCCTTGTTAATAAAATGAATATCTGAATATTGAGCAAATAAACTAAATAAATTTTATTAATGAGGCTGAGAAATGTGGCTTTATATTGTACACTTTAAAGGAATAATATTGTAATGACATTGATGTTGTTTTTTTTTTGTCACCTTGTAGCTAAATATTTGTATATTATTGGCCAGTTTACAAACAGTGACGAACTATATTTCTAACATTTACTTATAAACACTTTCCTTCATATTTAAATCATACTTTTAATCTGCAGTAAAACCTGTCACTTTTTGTAATCTGACATTTTAAACTTTGCTTCTTGCTTCAGATTATCAGAAGTTTTGTAATTAAAAATTATTTTATTTGTTACAGGAAGTGACTTTAGTTAAGGAGGCCGGTTGTTTAGGCTTCAGCATTATTGGGGGAACTGATCATTCTTGTGTTCCGTTTGGTGGCAAGGAGCCTGGTATATTTGTTTCACATGTACGTTACATTCTTTCTCTCTTTTATTTTATTCAATTCAATCATTTATCACTTGGCTAAACAAACTCTTACACAAAAATTATGTTTTATTTCCAATAAATGCTTTATTTGGTTGGCTTATAAACTTATTGCAACCCGACCAAATTAAAAATTACTTTTAAATTTTTGATGAATTACCTAAGCCTAAGTGATTTTTCATATTGACTAATTTCTTTAGTCTTCCTGTGTGTGAGTTACTAACGGAATAAACTATATAGGTGGCAGCAGGCGGAGTCGCAGCCCGTTCAGGTAAAATACGAATGGGTGACAGAATTCTTAAAGTACATGGTCAAGAGTTAACTAACGTGACCCATCGTGAGGCCGTACAACTGCTGTTACAACCTGGACCCACCCTACCACTTACGATACGACGCGACCCATTACCTTCTGGATATCAGGTACACTTTTATCTTTGATTGGTTTTAATTATTATTTTTGTTTATTGTTAATAGCCATACATTATTTATTAGTTTAATTTAAAATAATTTCCATATATATTAATTATTAACACAAATTCGTAATATGTAATGTGTTATGCAGAATGGGACATATCATAATTTTATTATTAGGTCGTGACAAGAATAAAATACTAATTGAATTATTATTAAATTCTTATTGTAAGTGGTCACAGAATTGCATAATACTGTCCAAATATCATTGAGTTGTTTTGCATGTATGCAGAGTGTCAGGGAGATGTAGCTTTTGTCAAAGATAACATGAAACTTGTAAGGATTGTGATTTTTTGAGTAGACTAATTGAGATATTGCTTCAAGTAGTAATTTGGCGGTAAAATTGAGAAATGCCTAACGCTTCCATGCACTTGATAAATGAATTATGCTGTTGGGAACTAATCCGTGATATATCTGTGGCTTTATGTGAAATATTAATAACTTAACATTTAGGGAAACCGTTATAGTATTGTAACAATACAAAAATCTCATCTTTTCTACTATAAATAAAATACATTAGTTAATAACATTTGTATGTCTATAAGAAAGGTTGTTTTTGTCCACACGTACACGCTACGGCCACCGCATCACAGGGTGTCATTCAAGTTGACATATTTAACGGAACTGTAAGTGGCTTCGGTAACCTCTCGTCCTCATTAATATGTGTTTATTTTGTCATGTATATACCCCTCTCTTTTCTCCTACACAAATAAAAAAACCTATTGTATTCAGCTCAGTTTGATATTCCTTTTCTGGGTTTGGATGTCGAAGGCATATTTAAATCAGTAAGATATTATCGAGTTTAGTTATTGCTAAAGTGTTTTCACTAATTCTTTTATTAACATGCTTTCCTTTTGTTTTAAGCGTTCTTCTGATTTAAATAAGATAATATCAATTGTGATAGACGATTTTTAAATAGTGTATACCTTTGACACCTTCTGAGATAAAATTCATAACTGAGTATATTATTTGTATGAATTAAGTTTTAGCATGAAGTGTGTGCTTGTGCATGATTGTTGTAAATTGTTATTTTGTACGACAGATGAGTTTTAGATATTGTGTTGGTTTTTGAGGTGTGGTTTTGTGGTAGTTACTTTCTGGAAGATCATACAAGCATATCTATTTACTATGAAACGATTATGCGTTTCTTTTCAATATTTCAGTACTAATTAATAGATTAAAGGTTAAACTAAATTATAAATAAAATATGCTTATATGAGACGTACAACATTATATTAATTTAGGTTTTAAATGATTCTACTGGTATTACAGGACTTGACGATCGTGAAACAAGAAGGCGAAAAGTTAGGGATGCATATTAAAGGTGGACTGAACGGACAGCGTGGTAACCCTAATGATCCAAACGACGAAGGAGTGTTCATTTCCAAAATTAACTCTGGAGGTGCTGCCAAGCGTGACGGAAGGCTAAAGGTGAGAACAGTTTCTATAATGTGCGTAATATATAAATACTTGCTACAAATATAATTGAATTTCACGAAGTTTCGTCTTCAGTTATGCTTTAAAGGTTTTATTTTGATACTAATAAACAAAGATAAAACTTTGTTTCGAATTTCTTATGCACGTAAAAGAAATTCTTGTTGCGTTGAATTTTTCAATCATTCAACTGGAATAGGAAGACATTGAAAATTGGTAGGGTTAGAACGAGTCTAGTTTTCGTTAAAATGTTTTTAAAAAAATAGTTTTTTTGTTATGATTTTTAAGGTGGGGATGCGTCTCTTAGAAGTGAACGGAGTATCATTGTTAGGTGCAACACACGGTGAAGCTGTGAACGCATTGCGAAAGAATCCCAACGCACCATTACACTTAATAGTGTGCCATGGATATTCACGACCCGATAAATATGCTGTAAGTATTCTATGATAAAATAAATTACACTAAACAAAATCATTTTTAAGATTTATTGTTTATTATATTAATCTTCGCACTGCACTTTTTCTATGTTGCACTTTGAAATAAAAATAGTACAGCCATGACACCATATCATTAAACAACAAAGAGTTGTTTACTGCAGCAAAACTTGTATTTGGTTTGGATTAAAACACAGACAAAAATTCTGAAATTCAACTAAATATTATCGTCACAGTTAAATCTCATATAAAAGCCTTACACATTTTAATTTATTTTGAAACACGCAATGCAATATTTGTATTGGCATTTCACGTAGTTAAAGCATATTAGACATAGCGAGTGTGTTGCACAGACGAGCGAGAGCGGAACAGCTGACACCGGCGGTTCTCTGTCTCACTCAACAACAAGCCTGGATAGAGAGGAGCATCTGCAATCACCGCAACAGGTAATTTCAAATAGAATATTATTACTTTTTTTTATTATTTTTATTAAAGCTTGCCGCTTTTTCACTGACTTTCAGTTTTGTCACCAATGACATATATTTAACTGACAATTAGAAGTATATTTTTGTAATAAACATCAAGTGTACTACTTTCCAGGAGCAGAATTATCAACAGGACTTGGTTGAGTTTGAACACGAGAAACAAATCGCCGAAATTAGGGAGAAATCTACTCCTGAAAAGGTTAGTAATTAAAAAAAACTGTAGTTGAAGGTATAATTTGCTATTTTATATTTAAGTGTAATTTTTGTGATAATAATTTCTATAACTTATCAAATATATTTTGAGCAGCATGACTAGAATTAAGAATACAGAACCATTGCTCACAGAGGCGGCTTTACCTATAGTGCAAGATGTGCAGTGCTCACGGGCGCAAGAGTGTTAGGGGGCGACGAGCAGCTCCTTCACTCTACACAATAATTACACTTTTGTTTCAACATGAAATCAAGCTTAAAAGGATTTCAATCACTAGAGGGCGCCAGGGTATTGATTGCACATGAGCGCTACTTGGGCTAGAGCCGGCTCGTAATAGCTTGTAATGTTTTGGCCTTATATAGTCTATGTTAAAGACTGTATTTTTTTATTAGGTATTGGATATAGTACATGCAGTGGAAAGTATAGCGTTGGAACCTGCGCCGCCCACCTCACCGGAACCACAACATAAAACAACAACTGTTGTCATGTCCAAACACACACTTCAACCTCAGGTCAGTGCTGGACCAGGCTTCTCTTACACACGTTTATAATAAAACACTTGATATTTTTGTACGTATTTAGGTCTTTAAGGGGGTTTTTGTATTAAATTAAATTTTAAATAATTTATATTTGAGTTAATATATATTTGTATATATTATATTAAGTTTTAATAATTATAATTTATTTTTATCAGATTAAAAAAATAAAACACAAACTATATCGAGTGTTATTTACTAAAAAAAATATCACTTATTGCAGATTTTATAAGTAGATTAGTTTTAGAATTAGCTGCCTTGTACAAAAGTACATTAGAACGCATGCGTTAGCTTTTTTATTTTAATTACTCCCCCTAAAGCTTTGGCTTTACAGTAATATTAATCCCAATTTTTATTTTTAGTTATTTGAAGAAATTACTTTTTTTATGAGCATGCTCTTTTTGTATTTATTTTTTAGTTTGAAAATTATTGCTTGCATGAAAATAGTATGTTGAAAATATGTATTTTTATTAACCATCTTCCAAAATGAATGTTCTTTTCATTATTGTACTTAGTTATTTTTTGTAGATAGTTTCACGTAAAGTTTAAAATGGAGGTAGTTCTAATTTATTTTTCCTCTACTTTCCTTAATGATTTATTTTAAACACGCATGAAGATGATTATGTTATTCATGTATAAGTATTATATAATCAAAATTGTCACCGGTTATTAAAATTATAATTTAAGTAATGCATCATGTACTTGTATTAAAAATAATAAGTTCGTTATAACGTAATTTATGACTTTTTAAATTGGTTGGAGTATGCAAAAAAAATTATCGTGAAGTTGTTATAACGGATCTATACCAAATACTACTTTAATTGGTTAGATTATATTGACATGAAAAGCGTGCAGAAAACTTCGAATTGTTATAACGGACCTATTATAAATACCAGTGGCAGCCTTATCCATTGCGAGGCCCCGGACCGGGCGGCAAGTCTTTGCGAGGGCCCTTTGTCTTTCGTGAAAAGTATGTGTGCGAAAGTAGATCTGGTTGTTTGGTTTAGGTATTATTTGTCATACCTGACGAGAAATGCTAAAGTTATACAAATAAATATAATTTGAGTTTTAAAATATTTTACATGGACAGTTTTAAAAAAGAAACTTTTAAAAGCGAGGCCCCTGCAAGAGTGAGGCCCCGGGCGATTGCCCCGTTCGCCACCCCTAAGGCCGCCACTTATAAATACTATTCAATGTATTTAGTTAAAATATGTATAAATGGCGTCATGTGTTAGCTTGTTTTGTGATCAGTGAAACTCGGATCCATGACTATAGCGAATACTTACGTCCATTGCAGAAAACAATCGCCGAGGAAAACGAGGATAAGACATAGTGCGTTTATGCTGACTACCATTTTATAAAAATATATATTATTGTATCCGTATTATTATCTGCCTGCATGTTAAAGTATTATGGGAAGGTCTTATTTTAAAATATGTATCGATGTACATATATTTTTGAGTAAATGTATTTGTGAGCGGATGGCGATTACGTATGTTCGAACGAATCACTGACAAGAGCGTATGAATGAAAAAGATAAAGAAGGCGATAGATAGATAGATGAGACAGGTATAGTGATTGAATTAATATTGATAATAAATACTTTTGAAAAATATAATAAATAGTGATTCATTATTAATGTTCATAATAACTTGTGCATTTCAATTGTGATCCAATAGAAATCAGCTTCGAGATGTGATTCGATTCTTTTAATGATATATTGGTTATTAAATTGTTGGTTTATTGCATGTGTGTGAGTATGTGTGCGTGTGTGTGAGAGATATATCGGTGTTTTTTACTATTCTATGATGTACCCAATTTCAAGACTGTTTACTCCATTGTAGTTAGAACCTTGAGTAAATTTAAAACTCGTAATTTTGACAATATATTTTTAATAAATACTTTGACCCGGTTGCAATGTTGCCACGACCATACAAGTTTTATATGAGTAGACTTCCATAAATGGAGTATTTAAACATTTTGTAGTAATTTGATCCTGAGCATATAAGTGCATAATGCACATTTTTACCACTCAGAAGACTAAGAGAATCCTGAACACTAAATGTTTTTAGAAGTTAATCATTTATACTCTCCGGTCTCGTATAAGGTTTAATCTAGAAGTCCTTATTTTGGTTGAGTCTAAATTGTTTTGTTCACAATATTTATAATTTTTATATCTCTTTGATATTGAAAGCTTTTTATCTGTCTAATGATTAAAGTGACCAATTTACATAACTTGTAATGAATTAAAACTTCATAATATTCTTTATACTTCTTAAACAATGTATGTATATACTTAAATAAAGTTATTCTAAACACCGCGTACTGGATTTTCACGGCAGAAGTGTTCGAATTATTGTATTTACACAGAAATGATATATCTACTTAGAGGATAACTCTTATTTTCTATTTAAAATAATTCGTTGTGTATTTTGCAAATTTTATATACTTGTATATAAATTCAAAATTATTATTAAAGCATATCATATTTTATTTCAACAATGCTATGTTGTCTGTTTAATGTAATTGTCTAAATATTATTAAATGTATTATTGTATGTTTGGCTAAAATTATGTCCATAACTGCCAGAATTCTTGTCTTCATCGTGTAATTATATTAAAATTTGTATTAAGTTAAGTTTTATTACATTACATTACGGTGTTTATATATAATTTTAATTAGCGTTATTGTTTATGGTGTTATATAAATACATGTTTCTGGGATAAATCTCTTTCTTTTTACTCGCACTATAACAGATGTAATTTTCATTTATTTTGGAAGATTTGATTGTCTCAATTTGAACACTTTACTTTCAGCTAATCGTATAATTTATTTTAATGCTATTTTGATGCAAGTAGTAATGCTAAATAATTTGCAAGTGTAAGATATATTTAAATATTCCTAATTATCATACACTCGCATTCAATACAATCTTGTACATAATGTTTGATTTGTGGAGTGGAATTTACTATTTAATGGTTTGGATGTAGCCGTCTGGCCCACAAACGTCGCCTCCCTCGCCGTTGGCGGTGTTCACGCAGCAGAGGAGCGCGCCGAGCCCGCAGGAGGATGGCACACCAGTGGACGCAGAGCCCGTCAGGCCGACTCAGGCCCCACCGCCTCCGCCTCCCAAACCCACTAAACCTCAAGTGCCGCGCAAGCCGCAATTTAAGCGAGTTAGTTTCACACCAGAACGTGAGACAGACTCGCCACCGAGCGCAGAGTCCTCAACAGACTCACGCTTTATGCATGAAGCGCATGATCCGGAAACTCAGCTTCAACATAACGAAAACAGAGAACTCACTAACACAGCACATTCGGGACATCCTACTCCATTACTAATGAAGGACGACGTAATGAATAACCATTTCGAAGTACGTAACCCTGTACATAGTGAGAGACATAATCCTGATGACATCATCATACCCCCTCCACCTTCTTTTGTGACGAATGTAAGTGCTCCACTAGACGTATGTGGTAATGTCCCATCACACTCACCTTTGTACGCTCGCACTCGTGACGATGTATATGAGCCAGAGTTCCTGCCGATAGCTGTGGTCCCCGACCACTTAGTTATGCCTGAACCGATTGTCGCCGAAACAACCATGCAGTCGACAGATAGTACCAACTCTCCAGAGACTGATGTACCACCTCCTCTCAACTATGATACTCTACCAATTGTACCACCATTCCCTATTAATAAACCCGCCCAACAATCTGTTATGACACAGACACCACCGCCTAGTACTTTTCGAATGTCACACTTGTCATCAGACAGTAGTGATTTCTATTCAGAACTAATGCCTAGCCCGTGCCGTGAGCCTGAACCACCCGAACTATTACATGTACAATACAAAACATTACCATCCGTGGCTCACATACCAGAGTCTGCATGTAACCATCCAGATTACTGTATACAACAAGAACAACAAACACCTACACATTATTCATATTCCAACTTACAAAATAATGTATTTGAAACCAGTCCGTCTTCAATGGTTAACTCGTCCACATACCCCTCCCTCGATCCTTACTCTTCCTTGACGACTGTATCCGGATCCTACAATCCTTATTCATGTAATAATCCCGTTTGTGCCGCGAACGAACAAAAATACTATAATCATAAATCCACGAGCCCTATGCACCCGATAAGCCCAATATTAAAAGATATAAATCAAAACGTGACCAGTTCACGTCCGACCACCCCCAAGAGTCTTCATTCTGAGAGAAGAGTTCATTTCGAGGCAACGAGCAATCCCGATATTCAGTTGCCCTATGAATTGAGCGAGGCGTCAAGAAGACAAGCCCCCGTCAGGCCCTCGAGGAGCAGCCAAATCAAAGCCTTTGCCGTGGGCGAGGTAATGACCACAACACTCGGCATACCACACACATAAACATGCTTCTTTAGATTGTGTTCGTCGATTATCCATCCCGGTTACTAAAATCCACAATCATACGCCCATTCAGTACATTCCTAAACCTCATTTGTTTCCTAATTTACAAAGTTTCGTACATAATATTATTACTAACTTGCGATTACTTTTATTTTGCATGCCCTGTTATTTATTCCAATAACAACTAATTAATACATTTAGTTGATGTTATATATTACTATATTAACATGAAATTGGCTGCATGGGTGTTTGCTATCATGTATTATTATTTGCTTTCGTCAACAAATGGTTTAGGATTTATTTTAATTTTGTAAAGCTGTTTTTTCATCGTCCATTTCACCCACAAAATAATCACTGTTTCCTTTAATATGCTGTTATTAAAACATTTCATTTGAATATACAGGCTTCGCCACCTCATTCTGGTAATTTAGTGAAGGCATCTGTCAGCGACAAGAAGAAATTCTTCGAAAGTGCGATGGAAGAGAGTCACAAGCCGTCGCCAAAACCAGGTATACGTCCTTATTTTATACAACTTATCGCAAACTATTTTATAGCCCACGTTACAGTTATAATGTTGTATATCTATTACAGAGAGAGTTTTCACATTCCTGTCAGCCGATGAGGTGGAAAAATTGAAGCAAGAAGAGGAGAAGAAGATGGAAGCTCTTTCCCGCACGGAGCACGGCTCCTGGACGCCGGAAGAAGCTCGCCATAGTGCTGATAGTTCCGAAGATGAGCCGCATGAGAATGGACACAGGTGACTAGATTTATGCATTTTATTAATCAAATCACTAAAAGAAATTAAACACTTGAATAATTGCTATTAACTCTATCTGCAGTACGTGGACTGGTGGTGTTGCACCTTCGTTGAAGGCACAGCGACGTCGTGCAGCGCGTGGCGAAGCAACCGAAGAAGATGAGGCTACACGTGCTGCTAAACGAGCTGCTTGGAGAGCTGCAAGACTAAGATCCTTGGAAAAGGTAACATTGCACAATTTCTCAACAAATTACTTTAAGAACATTTCATATGACACTTTTTATCGTGCAGGATGCTATCCAAACGCATACACTGCTTAATAACACCGCAGGAGCTGCTGATAATGGTACAGAATCAAGAGAAAAGTCACCATCTGAGGTAAATATGTCGCATTGTTAACATTGTGCAACATCCATTCCATTTGAATGTGCTCCAGGTGCAAGAGTTTAACACATAATTATTTCTCTTATTGTAAAGATCTGATCCCATCTTTAATTCGCAATTGTGTTTTCCAATGTAAGTGTTTTAATCATTGTGATTGTATTTGTTTAATAATTATATGTTTAATGTAATTTGTCAAAAGATGGCATCGCTCTTTACTCGTGGAGAGACTTTGAATGTCCTAATCATGTTTGTCCATAACTTGTTTAACATCAGTGATCGTCAATTAACACGTTTTTAGTGTTTCATCGTCTGATTAATGTTTTGTAACGTCAATAATGAATGCCATCTCTCTTTATATCTTCTAATGGTAGAATCGTACTAGGATCGTCGTGTTTAACACAACGTAACTAATAAGTAAACTTTGAATCCGTTTTAATAGGGGATATACTAATAATGTAGAGATGAAACTTTATAGAAATGGCCTCTGCCGCGTATCGCTTTACGTACAAAGCCGGGCCCTATTCTGGCAGTGAAGGAGAAAGAGAAACTATTAGACGAGCGCATCACGCTCCGTTCTGAGGAGTACGTGTGCCCAACCACTGGAGCGACTAAGCTCAGAACCGTGGAGTACATTGAGAAACTGATTGAGAAAGAGGTAGGCCGGGTGCTCTCGCTCGCTGTATACAACCCGCCCGTGTGGAACGCTTAGCTTTCGACGTACCAACGACTTGATTGATTTGACTATTAGAATGACCTTCATATACTTTTTGCTATCGTGTGACAATAATTGTGCAAATTTTGTTATAATTTTTACTAATAAATTTACTAAATTTTAATTACATTTAATAAACTTTGATGCTCTTGAAAGCGTAGTTATATAGAATTTTATGACGTGAATATTGTTAGAATGACTGACTAGGACTCAATTAGTTACTAATGTATAATAGATATCGTGTATATACACTTGGGGCCTTGCACGTCACGTGTTTTGAGCACTATATGAAACACCACTCTAATTGAATTGTAGGTTTTTTAGTTAAAAATATTTAACTTTTGTTTTTTAATATAATGTAGCAATTGTTTAATATTATTAATAATTAGGTTATTCTTTGGGGATAGGGGACTAATCTCTTTAATACAATAAGTAACCCACATAGTTATAACAAAATAACACTTTTTTATAATATTATTCACTCAATGATTTCCAATCAGTCGTAATATTAAAATAAAATAGTGATATGTTTTTATACAATTTTTGCATGTAATTTTCTTTCTTGATTTTTTATATATACAATTTTATAGCATGGCATGCTAATATGTTTATGTATGATTTGTCAGACAATACCCGGATTCTAGTCCAGGATCTGTTCACCGGTCACCATTGGTTTGTTACAAACATTTATTTCTGTCTTTAGTACCTATCGCTTTTGCCTGCCACTACTACCATAACACATTAATGCATTTTTTCTTATTTACTAATTATTTTTTTTAACTATTTAACAAGTGCATGCTCTGCCCAACAGTTCTTTTATTTTTAATATTGAAATATCACAATGCAAATGTAAATTTTTAGCTTTAGATTATTCTTTCAATTATTTTTTAACATTAATCTATTCAAAGAAGTCACGTTATTTGTTGGCGATTTTGTAAAAAAAATTAATAAATATTTATAGCTTTCAGTTGTCGGGGCAGAATTTTTACTATTAACTAATAACTTTACAAAGATGCCAAACTAAATATTTAATCTAATGTTTATTTTTAAAGGTTGAAACAACGCAAGAGAAAATAATATCATTAGAACTAACGACTAGTCCGAGCAGCGAGACTGCGCCGAGTGACCTCGACAATGTTGGTGTTAGCTTAGGGGATGGCGAAGTTGAGGGTAGTTCTTTGCAGCCCGACATTGTGCAAGTGGTCAACCCACTGTTAGACGGTGGAGCGGGACTTGTCACAACAATTCCCGTTGGACCAACTGACAGAATTACCACGTACACCGAACAACAGGATTGATCGCTCGATTAAAAAAACTCGATTGTAGATTTCTTCAAACGAAACGATTCGAAAGAAAATCAAATCATTGTTACTTCATATGTAGGACATTTCCATTATCTTCTAGTTTGTTTGGTGTTTTATATTGAAACTGTGATACTAAGGTAAAGAACGAACCACCGAGTTTGTGTTAAGATACTTCACTTGAAGAAATCCACTAACGAGACAATCTTTGAATAAAATCAACTACATCTTTAGTTTAGTCCATTGAGATTAGTATTATATTATTTTTTAGATATATCTATTTTCGTAAACATTTTACTTTTTGACATTCTTCAAATACTTATTGTATTTTAATTATTTTACTTCATTCCGTGGGAGTTTTTTTTAAACTATTTTTGCTAAGATTCTAATTATTTATTGTGCTAATGTTTGTACCTGTGATGGGGGTTGATCGACCTTTAGTTGGTCATAGCAATTCAAAACATGTACAAAAGGAATGTATGAAGGAAAGTGCGCATGATTCCTTCATTGAAATAAAGCAATATTTTTAGTTTACAAATTTTATTTTTTGACATGTTATTATTAATTATGTTTTCAGTATTCGAGTTATTCTTTTTAAATTATGATTACATTAATTTTAAAATATTTCTTTTAATGTATGTGGTGCGTTAATTTTACTCAGTTGTTTTGTAGCATTTTTTGTCGATACTAATTACATTCACGTGTACTGCATTTCGCCAAATTTATAGCTAATCTTAAATTGTATAGTGATTTTATCATGCATTTTGTAATCGCATAATGTTTGTAAATGTAATCAACTTCCTTATAGGGGATATATAGTCTAAAACATCACTAATATACGATGTTTTAAAACTGTTATCGATAGTGTAAGGAAGCATAGTGTTGTCATTATTATCATGTACAGTTCCGTCGAAAGTAGTATATCGATAGTATGAAGCATGTGTCGATTAAATTGTTTGAATGGTTAATTATTGCGTGTACTTTATATACATTTTGTAAGTCCTTATAGCGATAATATAAATTGTAAACTAATGAAAATATTGTACGTTTGTCGTAATTAAATGGTTTAATATATATTTTAATAAAATATAATTCTTTGTATCATTTTTAATTAATTTGAAGTAGTTGGGTTGTTGCCTTGTTGCGGCTTACAGTCGCGTTTATTCCACGAAACCTTTACAGCCGTCACAGCAGAGTTTTTTAAAATTAGTTAATCCAAAGATACAATAAAGACTTGAAAGAAGGGTAATGGAAAAAAAGAGTATTTTTTTAAATTTATTATGAAAATATAAAAACAATGTAGGAATAAGTATTATTTCTTTGGTGCGATGATGCCTTCGAGTTGTGCCTGAAACAAGAAAGAATATACAGGATAAAATATTTTTTTCACATTGTAAGATACATTCGATAACGAATTTGTATTTTTTGTTTATGATTAGAACAATATTATTAAATTAAATTTAAAGTTATATAATACATCAGGAATGTCTATTTCGAGATTTTGGGATTTCGCAAGAATTTTACCTTAAGTTGAGCATTAGTTTTCTTAAGCGCAAGTAATTCTTCTTGATGTCGCTTCTCTTCTGCTGCTCTCAGTTCTGCTGCACGTCTCTCTAACTGCTCTGTCTTCTGCTTCAACTCTGTGCAGAGTTTGTCTAACGCAGACCGTTCCTCTTCTAATTTAGTAACTTGATCCATTAAATCAGACTTGCCTTGTTCAGACTACAATTTTAAATTGTGTTATTGAGAGCGAAAGTGAACGTAGGGGACGCTTGGGAATACTTTAGTACATCTGCTCAAAAAAAAAACTATGTTATTTATTTACCTGCAATGCCTTCCTTATACCAAATGCAATGGAGCTGCAGTATAATGTTTGGTAAGCTTCCATAGTAATTTTAGCCTCGTCTCGCACCCTTAACAAAAGTAGACCTCTTTCACCGCAGTTTATTGTTACCTACGATTGAGATACTATTTTTCTATATAATCATTACAAGTTTCTTCTTTAATAATTTTAAAGAATTTAAGATTTAATATCCGGTAACAAACAAGCATTTTCATGTTGTTTACCACGTTTTTCTTGTGCGGTTTTCAAAATGCGTTATGACATTGTAAAGTTAAACAATACCTGTCTAATTAATTCATCAAAACATTGACTATAAAGTTGCCTTCTAACTGGACAAATGCCAGTCTCTCTAGCCTGACGTTGTTGTAAGCGAGTGTCTAACATTTCTTGGAGATTAATTACGTCGAGTCTAGTTGCTGGGGTTGAAGAAATCTGCATTAAACGCATTTAGTTATTATTAATCCAATCTTATATTTTATTGTAATATAAAATACACCTTCTGAGTCCATATTTGTCCCTCTTCCTCCCATTCTTTAGGTGGCAGAATAGCGTTTAATATTTCTTCAGTTTCGCGTTTAGCTTCAGTAGGAACGCATGGAGCTGCCGACGTGCCAGGTCTGGGAGATACCTGAGATCATTTTAATTATTAAAAATCAAAGCCACCTTTGTACCTATTCAAATTTGTCTTTAAGTTTTGTCTATCTCTATAATATAATTCAATTATATTTTAAAGCTTTTGTGTGAGATTCGTATTATATTCCTAAAAACAATAAGGCTACACCGTACCAGTGTTCATTTCAAAACATTCCAAAGTGAAAAGTCAATCAAACCAACTTACCGGCTTTTCAGGTTGTTTAGTAACAAGAACTGGATTATCATATCTGACCAGAGTGTCCTCAGCTGAGGTAGAAGTTCTTTCAGCCATTGTACTTTTAAAAACACCTTAACAAATTTCGTGTTTTTATCACTTCAATTGACATTACAATAATATTAGGTTGCCATGACAACCGTTATCATGATGTGCTAAATAATCCATTGCTGTTGTATACAAATAAAACTACGTGTTGCTCAATAATTACTATTTATTTATTTATACAATATCTAACAAATTTTGGCTGCAGAGCGCAAACCTTATTCTAATAAATTAGTTTAGGAATATTTCTTTTAATTGCAACCTAATACTCTTTACTTTACTTTAAGACCTTAGTCTGGTATCTTTCATTTGTCATTTAAATGAAAGAGACAAAACAAAAGTCAAACTTCATATTATGCACCTAAGTCTTCTTTTTTAAATATATTGGAAAACATCATACTTCCAAGCTTAATCCTTAGTTATAGCATAGCTAAGATATAGTTAGGCTATAATTGTACAATTAAATATTAAATTAAACTCCGAAACACAAAAGTTCAGTCTTTAAGATGAAGACAATTTCTTGCATTCAAATCTCAGATCTAATCATTGAGAGTCACTACTCGAACTAGAACTTGAATCTGTAGACATGACTTCCACGTCTTCTTGCGTCGGCGCATCTTTACTACGTCCATCAATAGCCACTGAACCACCACTGCCCACCATCATGTGCAGTTCACCAGTCGAATTCCATGTAAACTGATTTGTTGTTGATGCTGGCACTGTAAACAGAGAAGAAAATGTTTTTTTAGATATAAATTTAACAAAAGTAAAATTCCTATTACAACAAAAACCACATCTTTAAAAGGGGCCATTATACCGCAACAAAGTGAGCAGTATCGTAGTGTAAGTTATATCCAATTTGTATCAGGGCATTATTCAGTGTCAAATCATGTGCCTTAATTTTCAAGATATAGGCATTCGAAAAAAGGTACTTCATAGCTGCTCCTGATATACCAGACTGAGCTAATTATCAACCTGCCTGCCACTCTTTAAAGTTGTCAATAAAACACTTCCACTAACTAACCTCCACCTGTTGTGATTCTATGAAGATCATTCAAAGTAGATGGTGTGTGTCCATTAAGTGGTAAATCACATAATCTACCCAGCATTCCCAATCTCATTTCAAGATCTGTGGGGTAAGGCCGCCTTGGATCACCAGGGACCCATGACAGAGGTGCACTGACCGCATTACTTGCGCTTATCCTACAAAAAAATTTGGTAAGTTGCAGTCTATTTTTATAAATTCATTACAAATATAAATGAAGAATTTATTTTACCTATGTGCAAATTTAATAAGCTCTTCTGAAGGTACTGGTCTCTTTCTAGATTTGACGATGGATGTAAGTTTTTGTCTTGCCTGATATAATGATGTGGCCAATATTTGTTCTGCATCTTTTAACTGTCTTTGTAAGTGATGAATATCTTGATCCTGTTATAATAAAAAGTATTAAAATTTACAAAATTAACAAAAAATTACGTGAAGAATAGAGATGTGTACAAAAACGAACCTTACTGTCTACTTCTGCTTTTAAATTATTCATTTTTTGTTGTATTTTTGCTTGTTCATCAGCTAAATCTAATACACTTTTTAATTCTGCATCTTTTGATAACAATAAATCTGTAAGCTGAGCGTGTTCAGCCGCTGATAACTTTTGAGATTTGGGTGCAATCGATACTTCAACCATTTCTCTGAAAACCACAAGAAATTAGAAACAAGTCGTCAGAAGGTAATATCTACCATTAATAAAAACAAACTTACTTCGCGATCAGTTCAATATCATCAATAAGGGCAAGTAAACGATCTTTTGTACTTTGATGTGACGCCATTTTACAATCACACAGTTAATAAATATACTGTATAACTATTGTAATACATATAATAGTTCTATATTTAAACAATCTCCAACTATTTCAATTAATAAATTAAAAACCGCACACGACACGGCGCACTATACTATAGTTATAGTTTATGGTAAGACAGTAGACACTTTCTTCTGTTGTCGTTGGTTTATTAAAGGCAAAGGGATCAATGCTAATACAGCCTAGCCTTTAATATATTTTTCCCCTCACTGAGTCTGAAAAGTCGTTTTCAATCTTCAATTTTCTTTTTCTTTGAAAAATATAAAATACAAGTTTTTAGTATTTTAAGTTATTTGAACACACGCACACAGTGTCGTGCACGTTCGCAAATGTTGGACATAACAAATTATTATTAATAATCCTAACCTCCAATTTAAGTCTAGAAAAAAATTTAAATTAACATTTATCACTAGAATTATGTTAAAACTATTGATTTCTCAGTTCAAGTGCATAATCTCTTAGAATCTAATCAGCAACAGTTTAAACTTGTGTAACTTAGAACGCCTTAAAAATAATATATTAATTTTCACATAGCAAGTTTCAATCATCTTTATTCATTTCTATTTGAACAAGAAGTGTGTAGAAATTCAGGCGCAATATGTTGTCTTCGATTTCTACCACGTTCCTAATTATATGTAAATGTGTAGAAAACCAAACGATCTTCGAAACACTATTAGTTTATGCAATTAAATTTCCTAATTGACTACCAATAGTAGGCACCGATAACTTGTTTAATGTTTAGTTTATTTTGGCCTCATGCAAGTTTAGTCAAGGGCCTGTTTGACGTAAATCTTAGTTTAAATTTATTAAAAATTACAATATTTTGTATTCGAAATGTCTGTGAATTCTTGTAAACGTGAGTAAACTTATTTAATAAGATTTAAATAGGTCTTCTATTCTTTGTACTCTTAATAATATGAGAATTATTAAATAAATAAATTGTACCTACCTCTACCTATAACCTATAACTCTAATGCAAAAAGGTACCATCAGCAAAAAAAAAACCGCTAATTTGGAAATTGAAAATTATCAACTGATTATGGGTTTAATCTAGATTTAGATTAACAACTTTATTGGTGTACATCCATTTCGTTAATTTCCTTTTTATTTTGCGTTTTAATATTGCGAATAAGTATTTATGTATATCTATTTATATACATTATACCATATAAAGAGGCTGCTCGCCTCGGCGCAACGCAGCAGTTGCTCGACCGGCCACAATCACGCAGTGCCCGCATGATAACAAGGTTTAGTGCGGGGAAATCGAGGCGAGAGGGGTTTTACCACGCGATGAACATGCGCTATCCACGTGCTAGGACTTTATTACTGTGCTACAATCACTTTACTGCATATCGACATGCATAGTGATTATCTTAATTGTTTTTAAAATTCTATAAAAACGATATTATTATGCAGTATTTTGTTTGTTACTATCTTTAATTTATATGTGAAATTAAAAATAAGTATAATAGTATAAGATTTTATATATAATTATGATTAAAAAACAACAATAAGTATATTAATTGTTTTATGTGTAAGTACATAACTAAGATTATATTTACTAATTTGAAACCTTATTACTATCTCCTATTAATTAAATTTAATGCAGCAGTTGTGTTTTGCACGGTAATTAAGACCTAAATTGCGTTAGACCACAGACTAAAATATGTAAAAATAATAACTCTAGATATGAGAAAAATAACGACATTTAAGACATGAAACAAAGGAAATACTTTCATGTATGAATATTTATATGATAGTGTATTAGTACTGATTAAACATGTGATAGATTGTGGTAGGTCACATTAAAAAAGTTTGGATACCGCATTGTATTTTGTCAGGCTGTAGACAGCGCTGTTTGTTTACGCATGCATGCGCGGGGGAATCGGCCCAACCCGCTCGTTCCATTCTATTTTAGATCGACTGACTCAGTCAGTACGAGTTTGGCAGCTGAGGACGTGAGTGTGTCTCCTCTGTCAAACTAAATGGGAAATCTTTTTCACCAAGTATCTTCGATTGTACTATACAAATCCAACATTCGCTACAAACGTGACAATTGTCGTAAGCAACAAATACTGTTGCTGCTATTATGTTGTTTAAACGGTTCTTTAAAGGAAAGCCGATGCTGAAGTTATCTGTTGACGCTAAGAATAAGTCTTCAGAAAAATGTTCTAGAAGGAAGTCCGAATGTGATGGATGTTGGGAACATTCTAAGTAAGTTCAGAATTCAATTGTTTTGTAATATAGTTGTATGCATTTACGATGTTGTCCTGAAATGTATAAAACAAAACAAAACATGGTATATCGAGGATCTATCAGTATTTATACTAGTATATAGTATAGTGTTTATTACTTCTCTTCATAGTTAAAGGCACCGGTTTTTAAGAGAGTGATTACTCAAGGTGTTTATATAATATTTATTGTTATATCTATAAAAACTCTAATGCTAATAAAGAGGAAACGATAAGAAATGTTACTTATGTGAAGAAACTTTATGAAAAATATATGTTTCCTTTGCAGTTGTAAACAATAGTTGCCTAGGCATTGATTTATTATGTTATTTTAATAATAACATCATCTTTTATTTTAAAAACAGCCTAAGAACCTGGCAATCAATATTTATGATTTCTTTAGGTTGTGTACAATATTATAAATAATAAGTTTTATAAAACACAGAAGAATTATACATATTAATATTCACAATGAGCTCATGACATGAATAAATCGAGGATGCTGCAAAACGTGAATTTGTATATCTTCATGACCTTAACTACATACTAAAAGCATCAATAGGTCAATAACCTACAGAAAAGGGTTTTATCAGAAGATTTTTACATAAATAATAAACATATTATCTTTTTGTACAGTAAAGAAAATCTAGGTCACACTAACTTTCTGATAATATCTAGTTGTGAAATGATTGGGTGTAGGAGTGATAACTTCTAATTTGTAATAAGAAATAAATATTGACTAATTGAAAAAAGTAGATAGTGTTGGATAGGTCTAAAAATAAATAATATGATAACTTTTAAAAATGGAATTATTGCATCAATTGAGCCATAAAAAATCGAAGCACGCTCCTTAGCATTAATTTTGCTTTAAGTTGCTTATATTATTATTTATTTTATATGTAGTATATTAAATAATATAAAATACATAGGGTAACTCGTATGCAATTTCAGCGTTTAAATGCCGGATGTGTGCGACTGTGTGTTCATTTTAACAAACTTTATTTTCAATTAATAGTTTAGGCAGTCATTAAAATCACTTGATATAAAATAAAACTCCTTACAAAAATATGATTTAGCGGTCGCGATTTTTTTTTGAAACAGCTTAAAATTTAATTTTTTTATATTATTATTAAAATTGAAGTTTAGCAAACATTTTATTAGCCATGTGTATCAATTTGTTTACAAACAAAACTGGATTAATTCCTTAGTGTTATCAAGCAATATGATCCTTCGTTAATGAGGTCAATTGGTGTCATTCATAATTACTATTTCTTTGGAGGCTTGGTCCCATATGCAATATATTTCAATGAAGGACTGTTTGTCGACGTATCAGGCGGGCCCCTGAGGTCAGACTCTTTTTGATAACCTTTTTCGTTACTCGTTATTTAAATACATATTTAAATTTATTCTCGAGCAGTATTCCATAACTTTCAGATCTTTAATGTTGTTTCATTTGTTTTAGTATACTAGAAGAGACAATGAAAGTGGCATTGCTTGGCGTCGTATTGTGGATTGGACTGACATTTGGAAGTCATGTCGCTCCATATCCGTTGAATCTGCTAGTTCCAGCTGGTAAGTGAATTATCTTAAACAATTTATGTAACTAATTTACGCATCGTGGGACATATGCGAAAATTATATTATGTACTTTCACATTTTTTATCATTATTAATAAGTAAACAAATATTACAGACAGATTACATCCACCACCAATGTATGACTATCCATTTCCAACCGCCGCAATGTTGAGGCGTCTACCACCAATTACAACAAGCCAGACAAATCGTTCAATCGCAATAAGCAAGTTTACAGTTTCTATGCTTAGAAGATTAGAGGAAAACTTGCACAATGCTGAAGTAGCCCCTAAACATGGATCTTCAGCACAAGGACTCTTAATACAAGGATACCCCTCTGAGGATGCAATGCATTATGAGAAGTCATCAATGATTATAACCAAAGCTTCCCAGAATCTTGTTAATACACGGTGCGCCAAGTGAGTGTTTTATTTGAAAATTCATCTTAAGCTATTTAGTAATTTAAAATAACTAACTAAGCTATTTTCTTTAATAGATATGGTTTGCGGAGTGATGAATGCGCAAGTTTCATTAGCACGTTAAATTTGGCTGATAACGAATTCGGTCAAGAATGTGCGGTTCTAGAAAGGTTCTCTTGTCGTACATCGCAATCGCGTTATCGTACTTTTGACGGCTCCTGTAATAATCCAGTCAGATCATCATGGGGACAGGCTTTAACTGGATATAAAAGACTTTTACATCCACGTTATGCTGATGGAATTGAAGAGGTAAAGAAACTGAACAAAGATTTTATATAACTACAAGTTGATACAATGTATAGTTAGATGTGTCCAAGAAAATGCGTGCGGTTTATTTTATTTTATTCATAGAGTAATTAGTAAACCAAATGGAACATATATTTTAAAGTAAATAGGATTCAGATGAAAAAAATAGACACAGAACCAGGTTGTATCACGTAGAGGACTAGCGACTGACTTGTTCCTGATGCATTTTCTACTAAATTGAATATGATATGAATTAATGTAATTGAAAACATCTTCAAAGTTTTTAATACTGATGATAAATTAACGCAAAATATGAAGTATGTTTTTTGTTTTGCAGCCACGTCGTGCAACTAACAATCATTTGTTACCATCAGCACGACTCGTTAGTACAAAGTTGGCAGATAATTTAGACAAGCCTGATAGCTCTACAACTATTGCTTTGGCAGTTTGGAGTCAATTTATCTATCATGATCTTGCACATACTCCTGTTCGTAAAATGAGTAAGTATTTTCTGTAATGCGAGCTTGACTTGGCTTGAGACTTGACTTGGCAATTTTTTTTCATATTATAACACATAAATATTAACAATCTGCTTGTTTTTTTTTTTGCGTAAAACATCTAACTCATTACATTTTTACTTTCACTAGTCCACAATGATTCACCAATACGTTGTTGTGACAATTCTGGATCTGGGTTAGCACCACGCTACATACATCCGAGTTGTATGCCAATCTCTGTACCATCAAATGATCCGTTCTTTGCGAAGAAGGAGGTCACTTGCATGGAATATACAAGATCTATAACTACATATAGAGGAGATTGTACTTTTGGTGCTGCCGAACAGGTGAGTCCAGTGTTTATTTCAACATTGACAAAATTCGTATAAGAGTATTTATAGTTTTTTAATGTAAACAAAAGTTTATAGTTGTTTATATTAAGATTTATGGCTAAAAAATAATGACAAGAATAAATTTAATCGTCGTAGCTAAATTCATACATATATGTGGCGTGTTAGTCGATAATGAATTATTTATAGTGTATTCATTTCAATAAGTAACTTTGGGCATTCGATCACGTTATTACCGCATGATTTGAATGATATCAGATTATATTTAACGCCTTTGTAAACACTGACATTGTAAGACTGCGTTTGTTGATTTATCATTTAGTATATCTACCAGATTGTTCTTTATCATGTTTGTTTTACTTTTATATTCTTCTAATGTATTTATTAATACTAGAAAGACGAGTAAATCCGTACGCCTTACTTTACAAATGGGTCAATTGACTGCACAACTTTTAATCAATTTTTATATATTGTGAATAAACTAAATAAATAATAAAAGTCAGAAGCCTGTAATAAACAAATTTCAGGGTTACTTTCGGTTTAATGATCGGTCGTCTTTAGTGCAAAAAAAAAACAAAGAAAATGGCTGCACCGTCTAGTTAATATATTAATGATATTGTTTACGCGAATGTATTGAGTCATTATTGCATAGTTAAGGTCATTTCAATTCAGTACATGATAACCGCTGATTGACCATTTAATCACAATGAACAATGAATGACACGTGTCTAACAAAAACAATGCGCGATTTATACCGCTATCACATCGGACTGCGTTTTACTGCCATTTTTAGTCATGTGTGTAATTGAATATTTATTGCAATAAAATCCTATCAATTGGATATCGCATTGTTTTCTCAACTTCCGTAATGAGAATTTAAACTGTATTTACTATATGCCTACGTATTGTTTATCTTCTTGGCACCCAACGCCGAAATATCAAATATTTAAAACAAGAGAAAGTTAATTTAATGTAAAAGTTGCGTATTACTTAGTAGTGAAAGTCGGATGCCTAAAATTAAACGTACATTACGACTTTATTTTGTTTACCAATATCTTATTAGTTGCGATTGTTAATATCTATGTATAAATATATTTTTTATTCTACAATAAAGGTGTTATGTAACAGAAAATGAGGACGCAGTAGAAACTATTGTTTATATAATCCAGTTATACAGATAATTCATAATAATTATAACAGACTATTAAGTTACAAGACGTCGTATTATTTACACTGGTTTTAAAACATTTTATGATTACTTATAATTCCTTCAAATATGTAGAATCGAAGACAGTGGTTAAAATTGTTGTTAAAACGTTTTATTTTACTTCACCAGAACTTGTTAATAATAACTAATTGTTTTAATGGTTTTTAAGTTAGCGTTTATTGTTTTACTATATTTGAGTTCCCGATACATCAATATAAATTAAGTTATGCGTTTATTGTGATAATATTTTTTGTTATCCACTTCAATTGTTTGCTGGCAAAAGGCTCCCCTCCCACATTTGCCACTATCTACTCTCGGTTCTTTGCGAGCTCTTTCTACTGTTTACACTGAGTGCAAAAAATAGTATCGTTGTTCTCTGATTGTAAGTGTAGAGCTAGGCTCGCTGATCCTCTCTTTAGTAATCAGCTCAGTCCCATGAATAATACAAAAGTGTAAATATTATGTTTAAAATGATTTAACTAAAAATATATAAGTTAATAAGAGCGTCAATGGCATTGTAACCTTCAAACTAAATGCGTAGTTTGACTACCTTTATAAATATCCATCGATTTCCTCCTCTGAAGCCCAATGCTTACTTGCGCGATCACGTGATCGTGTGTGTACACCATTTATCTTGTTTCAAGTTCAACGGACAATGTTGATAATAATAAAACATATAACCTCTAAATTCTTATTCTTATAACCTATTTTAAACACCTGATTTTGTGACGATAATATATTTTATTACGCTTGTCAATATATTTTAACTGATTTAAATAAATCATAAATTAGTTCAATCCATACTAATTAAAAAAAATATGTCGAATCACTCTTCTTTTATGACATACTATTGTGTTTATTTCGATTATAACAATCCGACGGTTACGCGGGTGAATGTTTTAAAAACATTGAACACGATGGTTAAGAGTTAGGTAACTTTTTTTAAATATTAATCTAACCACATTCCGCCCGATGTTAAGCTAGAGAGGAAACAGTTGCCTCCTCTATGCTTGCTTGGCTAAGGTGCACTCCTACGGGCTGATCCCGGAAGTGATAGTACATAAATAACTATATATTGGTCTGTCTATGACATTTTAAAAAGCTATCCGTTGTGTATAGGTTTATGATTTGTGGAATTTGCGCAGTTTACCGCGTACGTGTTTTATGGGCTTTAATAATGTAGTTGACGCTATTAAAAATATTATTGTTATTTTAGAACGCCAGTACTCTTTAGAATAATAGATTTCTTAACGTCATCAAGGCTAGTGACCTAGTGAGGGAAATAAACAAACGAAAGATAATAATAATCTATAAAAGAAAGTTGTAAATCTTTTAATACTTGAAAAACAAAATCATAATAAACATGATAAGCAATAATTATAAAGAAAACAATGATGCTGTAGAAATTTTCGTGGGAAATCGTTTTGTAAACTTCATGGGATTGGGTGGAATTTAAATTAACAAATTCATTGATTTGTTAAAAACTGATTTTTGGAGTTTGTTATCTGCGAATAATTGATTTTAGATTTTATTTAAAAAGCAATCCCATTGTTTTACTAAACTAGCGAAATGTTATTGCTAATTGAATTATAAATTGTTTATTATTGCCAGTTTTTTTTTCATAAGACTTATTTTGCTGTGGTCTTGCGTAAATAAAGGTTGTTTTGTTTTTCTTTTTTCAATTCTGTTACATAAATTCTTTTGTTTTCCTCCAGATGAATCAGGCAACACATTTCTTGGATGGCTCGCAAATCTATGGCAGTACACCTAAGGAGGCAGCTTCATTGAGATTACCAAATGGCGGTCTCTTGAAATTTGAGAATTACAACGACGAGGAGTTTCTACCACTAACTGCAAATCCTAAGGATAAATGCATGATAAGTGGTGATAAGAAAATCTGTTTTAATTCCGGTAAGTTCTTCTGATAAAATTTTAAAATGTGTATATTACATATTTTTACTACATTAATTACCGTAATTTCTACATGGCCTTATTTTCACGATCGACAATTAATGGGAAACATATTAAATTTATAGAAATGATTTTTTTTTAAATTTTGCGTGGCCTAAGTCTCATTAGTTATTTCAATAAAATCATTGTTTATATTAATTATATTATCATAAAAAATAAACTATGATTGTGTTAGATTGGGATTATCATTATCTAATCTATCTCATAGTTATGAATCAATGGAATATTCCTATAATTTTTAACCACACTGTTATTACATGTTAGACCAGGTGGTATGGTCGACTTTTCGAGATAACTTTTGATAATTTTTGCGTAATAATAAAAATATGTATGTATACAATTATCTGACAACTTGTTATTAGAAATAATTGTTTTGTAGTTAAATAATATATGTATGTATTTATTTTATTTCTAAATACGTATTTTCTTTTGACAATCATTATATTTATACAGAAGTAGAGTTATTTTAATCGCAGTCTTTGAGTACAGCTAAACTCAAGTCTTGTAATTTGTCAATTATAATCAATAAAGTTTGTAACACTAAAATGACTTGAGCGATCATTTGACCGAGAGTCTCAACTGTTTAATTTGATCTTTAAAGTTTCTGAGTTTTATTATTATAGTTTTTCAAACATATTCAAAATACAAAATGTTGTGCAGTCATTTGACTTATCGCTAATTCTATAGGTAGGCGAATTTACACATCTTCCTTTATATAACTTTAATAATAATTAAAATGGATTTTTTGTTTATCCCAGGTGATACCAGAGTGAATATGCATCCATGGTTAAGTGGTATGCACACAATATGGGCACGGGAGCACAATAGGATCGCACGTAATTTGGCTGTGTTAAACCCAACATGGAGTTCAGACAAATTGTATTACGAAGCGAGACGTGTTGTTGTTGCTGAGCTGCAACATATTACTTATTCACATTGGTTGCCTGCTTTAACTGGTATGTTTAAATAAAAAATATGCATATAGGTGTCCTCATGATATACAAAGCTAATTGAAAGTTGATAAGCGATGATTTGTTATGGAAGGAAATTGGTCACAAACAATAAAATTTCAGTCGATTTTTAGTGTAATCATGATGGAGCGTTTTATCAAAGGACTTAGTTTTGTATCATTAGGGCTCTATTGACCTTTGCATACTGTCTTCGTTTCATAAAGCAAGACTCTTTATGAAATGCTTGGTTAATAATTTGTTTAAAAATATTATTCATTATTATAAAATTCCAGGTGAATCATTCGACGAATTGTATGAATCCTTTGATGCTGGTTACAATTCTGATGTGAATCCAACAATTACAAATGCATTCGCAACAGCTGTCCTGCATTTTGTGAACAGTTTGTTAGATGAAGATATCCAATTGATTGATGACAATGGCAATGTTACATCTACTCACAGATTGGCAGATAACTACTATAATCCCGAAATTATAACTTCGAAGGGAGCATTGGAGAAAATGCTAAGAGGCATGATCAGTCAGAGCAGTCAAGAATTAGACTTTAATTATGATAATGATGTAAGTAATGTACTAGGTTTTCTTCAAAAAGTACTCTTGGCCGTGAACAATTATGAAGCTCTTTCTTAGATTACCCACACATTAAACAGATTGGGAACCGACCAAGTATTCGTAAAGTATTATTATTAACTATACATATAATGTCATGACCTCAACCTAGGGTTCCCTTTTTTTATCTGAAAAAAAAAGTGAATTTTAATATTTTATTAGAATAGCTTTCTTAACTGTGATTGTCTTTGTTTTCAGGTTTGGCATAGTTACTTAGGTGGTCTAGATGCTCTGGCCGTAGACATTCAAAGAGGCCGTGATCATGGCTTACCAGCTTACTTTCAATATAGAGTCCTAAGTGGATTGCCTCATGCCAATACTTTTAAACATTTAGATGATGTTATACCAAAACATGTACGTATTTGTTTATATTAGAATTTCAAAGCTTAATGACTATTATCTGTGTACAACTGTAATTGTATTTGTTTATATTCCGTTCTGTCATAATGGCATATCTTCATTGGTCGATTTGGCTTTTTGGAGTCTGGAAATCTGCATTATGACAGAATTTCATTATCAATTAAACTTGCCTAACTTATCAACAGAAATTAGTTATTATTGTCTTCTTTGATGTACCTGAAATTTCATTCATTGGTTTTAATTTTGTAGCTGATTCATAAATTATCGAGTGTCTATGAAAATGTTGGTGATATTGATCTGGTAGTCGGTGGAATGGCTGAGACTCCATTACCAGGATCAAGATTGGGTCCAACATTTACATATTTAATTAGTAAGTTTGTTTTATTAATTAATAATTTTGTTTATTTTCTGGGCCAGCACAGGGGGGGGGGGTATAACATGATACCCATACCATTAATATTGAATACACACACACACATACACACACACATCAGGACGAGGACAACACATAACATATAATACAAATAACATCAGAATACAAAACAAATGATAAAGAATCCGGGATCTCTACGTAATAGGCTGTCGTAAAACAATAAATTCGTAAATCGTAAAATAGTAATAATATTTTGTTTTCTTTTTCTATCAGAGGAACAAATGCATCGCACACGTTCTGGTGACCGTTTCTTCTACAGTCACAGCGGTGAAGCGGGTAGTTTTAATAAGAGACAACTAATAGAACTCAAACGTGCTTCGTTGGCAAGATTGCTCTGTGACAATGTTCCTGGAATTGAAAGTGTGCAGCGAGATGTTTTTGCTGCACCTTCGGACAGGTAATTAGCATTTTAAAGTTATATTGGAGGTAACTGGGTAGAATTTAAAGGGTTCTCATTTCCTTGTGATAGTAAAACTTAGTTTTGACTTCAATTAACTTTTGAAAACCTAAGACTCGTTATAGTACAAAGTGCGACTGAAATCTATTCTAAAACTATGCATTTTTTAAAAGTTTTATTATATCCAGTTAATAAGCAAAAACTATTTCAGCAATCCAATGGTGCCCTGTGACGAAATAAAGAAAGTGAGGCTCGACCAATGGCAAGACGCTTCAATGAAACCTGACATATTGACAAGGACCAAACAAAACGTCAAAAAATGGATCAAAGAAAAAGTCACTAATTAATTTATTTAATTTATTGATTATCGAAAAGCAAGTCGTACTTACGTTAGATAAGTATCTTTCAAATCTAGATTTTAGAAACAACTTACGAAACCTGCCGTTTAAGGGACCTATATTTTTTTACATTAATTAAGACCAGGCCACATATGGATGTATATATCGGTTTCATTTATTATAGAAGTCATTGTATGTATACGTCACTCGTAATATGCTCATGTGTGGGTTGGTCTTCAATTAATATATATATATATACTTTTAGATAGGTTTAGAGGTTGTATGGTTGTAACGTTTATGATCTTTCACTGCCCTGATATGGATTCTAAATTAGGCATTAATATAAAATATTATAGTAAAAACTTGACAATATGCACGTATTACTACTAATTACTAAATTAGTTGGTTAGATGGTCGTGTTATCTCATGTAATTAATTTAATGTCTGAATAATAAGGTTTAAATGTTTGTTTGTGACTGAATTCTTATATTAACTCGAGGACGAAATGAAAACTTTACTTCGCTTTGGAAGAGCTGTGGGGCTCAGCATCAGTTCAATATTGAATATCAGCTGATAGCGTATGCAATTTCACAGCTTTTATAATGGCAATAAAAATTATGCCGTGTTTTATATTTAAAAGTGCGTTCAATTTATTTGTCCTAGAGTTTATTTTGATTTAATTTTTAATTTCTATTAATTAATTTAAGCTTTGAAGTATTTCTATTTTATTTATTGTAATTTTTACTACTGTTTGAATAAGGTCTGCAATTGTTTGCTCACAATAAGTAAAGGTGATATAAATATCTCTCTTTCTTACGTTTAACCTTTTTTTTATAATGATTTTGATACGACACAACTTTCCATATGGTTTATAATTTTTACAGTGTTATAATTATAGTAATTTGTAAGCAATATTTTTATTTAGGTTGATACAATGAATATATTTAACGTAGAACCTAATTTTAATTGGATTTTGGTGATTAAAATGACAAATAACTTTGGTTTTGAAATTGTATGCAACTATAAAGACCTTCAAGTTGCGTACATTGTAATAAAATGATAACAGTATAAGGATTTAAATGTAGTAAAGGTTGTAGGCTTAATCTATTATTTCAACAGTATTTTAGAAACTTGGTCAAATAATTTATATATTAAAAAAACGCACGTGTTTGTTTGATATTTTAAGTATTAATGTTTTTATTTCAAAACTTCAGTTATAGATCTAAAGACCTTTTTATTTATTTATATTCTCATTGATTATTCATAATATTTAAACAAGCTCGTGCCATTAATGCCAAAGATTGGATGCTTAATGCATTTTTCTGTAAAATACAGCCTTGGCCAAAAGTATTAGGCACCCCCAATAAAGTTAACGCACACCTGTGCTATTTGAACAATGAATAAATATACTTTTGTAAAGTGATTCCGGTGTCGTAACAGAAAGCAGAACAGAACAGAACAGGCAGAAAACGCGTGACTACTAGCCGTCAGGACAGGAAGCTTATCCGTGAGTCTGTGAAAAACAGGAAAAAAACTGCTTCGGAGCTTGCTGCAGCTTTAACTGAAGAGACTGGAACCCTAATAAGCACTCAAACTGCAAGACGGAGGCTAACAGAAGCAGGCTTAAAGGGTTGCAAAGCCAGGAAGAAGCCGTGGCTTTCAGTAGAAAATAAAAAGAAGCGACTTGATTGGGCTCTGAGACACCAACATTTCACAGTGGAGGATTGGTCCAATGTGCTGTGGTCTGACGAATCTAACTTTGAGGTGAGTTTTATTACTTAAGTCTATAACACAATTACAACGATCATTGTTATGCTAGTCTTCAAACTTAAATGTAATAAAGGTTTGTAATGTGTGCATTTTTTTGTAATTTACAGGTATTTTTAACACCAGGTGTGACGTTCGTGAGGCGACGCAAAGGCGAAGAATATCATCCAGATTACGTAGTACCAATCATTAAACACGATGGAGGTAGCGTAATGATTTGGGACTGCATGGCTGCGGACGGAGTCGGGAAAATGTTGGAAAATGTCCATTTGCGAAGGTCGTATGAATAGTGAAAAGTACATTAATGTACTAGATACTGCTCTCATACCTTCACTTTCGGGTATTTTTGGGGACTGTAATTTAAATGGAGTTAAATTCCAACAGGACAATGCCCCTTGTCATAAATCAGCGACTACTGCGCTGGTTTACTGACAACTGTATTGACCTGTTAGATTGGCCTGCCCAGTCTCCGGATCTGAATTCAATTGAACATTTGTGGGGTGTTTTGAAGAAGAAAATAAAAGAGCATTCTATTACATCCAAAAGTGCTCTTAAAAATGCGTTAGTGCAAGAATGGGATGCAATTTCTCCAGAGGAATGTGCGAAACTGGTACGCAGTATGCCCCACAGAGTTGCTGCTGTAATAAAATCAAAGGGTGGTCCAACAAAATATTAATGTTTTTATGATAATCTTATGTAAATAAAGTAATATTATCATTAAAAGTAGTTTTATTTGTGTTTAAACCCGGATTTTTCAGTAATTTATAGGGTGCCTAATACTTTTGGCCAAGGCTTTGTATTTGAATCTAAGCAGCGCCACGCCACGATGTGGTGGTAAATATAACTACAAATTCGTACGAAATTACGAACCGATAACATAATCGATAGATATTAGTGTTTTATAAATAACAATGCATTTTTTAATTATGAATATGTTTCAACGAATTAGATTTGTGTATGTTTATTTAATTAACTAATTAGTCGTTAAATATAATCTTAAGTTTGAATAAAAATGTGTAAGCAAAGATAATGTTTTTGAGGAAGTTTTTTTATTGTACTTTCAACAATAGCAATAAATTTATTAAATAAATTATATTTTTTATTGATCCTTTTAGTTTTTTTTAAACTTGTGTTGAACGATAACTTCAGCATGTCGAGAGTTTGTGTCTTTTAAATACCGGTCTGAAAATCTTACAGGAAACAATATAAGACAAATCTCATATAGTTAAAAAAATATATACCAACAGGCTATTATAGGCATATTAAGAAAATGTTTCAGGCGTATAACGAATGCGAACGGAAGAATTTGATAAATAACTACTAAGACGTCTTAAGATAATTTTCAAGGTTCCAAATTTCCATAAGGTATTAGTCTAAGTAAAGTCCGTTATTTTCGTATACACATTTGACAGCAAAACAAAAAAAAACGATAGATATATACCTACAACGTCAACTTTTATTAAATTATCATTAAGTATGTAAAAATGTCTCCGATTCTGGACGACAATAAAATGTTTTTACATTATTTCATTATCTACAGTCACGTCTAATCTAAATAAATCGTTTGGCGAGAATTATAGTGGATTAGATGAATGGAAAATTTATAAAATGAATAGGTATTTACTAGGATAGATTCTTAAAAATAAGTCTAAAAATAAATGGTACTTATTACGGTTGCCTCGACTGACAGCTTAAATCTAACGTCGAATATTCTCTAAGGATTTTTTCACTTACTGAATCGAAGGAATAATTCATTTTATTGTATTATTATCACATCACAATAATATAATGTCGATACTCCACCGGGTACACCAATAAAACATGCGTACAAATTCATAGAAATTTTTTAGGTTAAACTCTGTGGATAATGGGCCTTATTGTGTTACAAGTATAAAATACAACGCAACATCAATTACGCGTACGATTATTTTAGAAATTGTTTTTTGCGGTTTTACTTTTAAAAATATTAAAAATTGTTATGGAGACGTGTTTAAACAATAAACTCATTATGCAATATTGTTTCTTTTTACTACTAATGGTTGCTAATATCCAAAAACAGTAAAAGCGAAGCAGCAAGCAGTTTAATTTTTAATGACTTCCGTAGATACCTACCTCGTTAGCAGATCCGACTGACATGTTTAGTGTTCATCTGTCAATGAAATACCATCTAAGATTAGACGGCGCTTAGATTTGCTGGGCTATAGCTTTCTCATGATGTAAAGTTGTTTGAAATGTCCAAGGCAGTTTATGTCAATTTTAGCCTAACTTATCAGATCAAGGCAGTAATACTTTATAAGTGTGCATTTTGTCGGCTGCATTATTGCGACATAATGATGTTAGTAAAGTTTGCGAAAGTTGCAATGGTTTTTATTATTAATGTTTATTTGCCTACGCACAACGATCAATGTAATGTGGTTTTGTTGTATTATATCAATCATCAATTTAATGAGCGTTCATTTTAAATAACTATTCATTGATAGGTAATGACTTTTTGATTTAAATTTTATTTCATATGTTGTTAATATTAAAATAAATAATCCTCTAAAATAATTTTAAAAATTGATATAGGCACTTAATATTTCTATATTGCACCTTTAGTTTATACTCTATCAGTTGGTAACTATATCTTAAGCAGTTATCTCAGGTTTTGTTATTTTTATTATTAAAAATTGAAAATTATAAAGGGCGTTAAAACCAGTCCTGTGTTCTAAATATTATTAAAGTATTAATCCCTATGTGAAAGATCGACATTATCACTTGTTTATCAAAACATATTGAATTGAAAAACAACATATATCATTGTAATCAAAATTAATTTATAACATAGTTCCCACAGAGTTTATATTGCACAAAAAAAGTGTCGTTTTTAATTACGTTCACGGACTTTGATGACATGTACAAATTTCGTAATAAAAAGAAACACTCTGATTTTAGATTTATTCATATTTTACTATTTAATAATTAAAATTTCTGAGTATAGTCTAGGAACATATTAATTTGCAAGAATGTTAATTATGTTATCACGAATTTATAGTCTTTAGGTCTATAACCGACCGAATTATTCATCAATGGTTTTTATTATATTCCATTAAAAAATTATACGAAAGTTCCGTGTTCGTATCCCTATTCGTATTAAAATAAATATGTACCGAAAACAATATGCATCCATTTGGGGTCTGAGTATTATATAATATGTTTATTGATATCTATAGTACAAGATGTTCTAATTTTGGGACCAGGGCATTCTTTGTGCATGTATTTATTTACCTAACACTATTTATTACCCAGTGCGTACAAGTAATAAAAACAAATGTGTCAAACCTACTTTTACTTAGTAAACGTTAAAATAACAATAACAAACGAGGCTTACTAAATTGCCCAATTACTCTACTCGTACATTTTGTCGGCATCATTTAGACTCCAGTTACACATCTCATCCGCTGCTTACGATTAGAATGTAATTAAATGAAGTCATCATAAGATTGACGACGCATGATAGTGCCGGCAGATTTCCGCTATTCCGATAGGTGCACCAGATTGACAAATTGTGTAATAGGATGCTCTTGTTGGTTTTATACAATACGCTATAAAGGTATAATTACTTTAATTAGATTAAATTTAACGTAAAACAAACGGCTTTATAAAAAGTAAGTCATTCAACTTTAAAAGTAATTTTGAGTTTAATCCTCTTTTGAACTTGCATTAGAAAAAATAAATGAAAATCTTTTGTACATAATGCATGTCAACGCACTCCATCTGGTGTTAAGCTAAAGTGCGGTTCTTGACCGAGGAAAACTGCTACTGCATAATAAGCATCATATGGACGATGACACTCCATGTGCACAATTAGCTGATTTTATGAAATCGTAAATTATAACTACTAATAGAGCGGTTTAGGACATTTAAATGTCATTTCTTCATACAACTATGACAGCTTAGTGCCTTACACGTAGATGACAACGCATGCATGCTTCTAGTGCTGCTAATAAAATAGAATATAATGTAGACGTAATATATGTAATATAGACGAGTAGAGTGCACTAAATATGTAGGTACTTATTTTTAAAGGTTTTTAAAAGAATAACAGTTACAATGGTTTCGTTTCAAACTAGAATACCCTGGACTATGAGTAGCAAGATGAGGACCATATAAAAACCTAAACCTGAAACAAACATCTACTTTTTAATATAGCGCAATACCGCCAGAATCGTGACTTTGATGATAAAATATCGTTTATAATTGTAACATCGCCGTTGATAGTTCTATGAAAAATATTTAAAATAATAATTGTTTAAACTGTTTAAATTATTTATTCATAAAATAATCCATATCCTAAAATTAAATGTTGCAAATCGGTCAATATTAACACATTGCCTGTTATTACACAATTTACACAAAACTGCAGTTCAAATATGTTATCAGATAGATCAAACGGATAGATCAAAATTATGTATAATATTTTATATGAGTTTTAAATGCGAAATTAAATATACTATATTTGTCTTCGTCTGCGCACTCTTCCAATCAAGCTGGCATGGGGTTCGTGGGAATAATTAACATTGGTATGATTAACGATATTTATCGAAATCTTTAAAATTAAATGAGAGTCAAACGATAGCAAAATGAGAGTATTTCTGAAGTAATTGGTGAAGAAAATAAACAGTATTTATTCTTTTTTTTTAATGTAGTATAATTTTTGAGGATTCATGTACTACTTAACCCTTACACACTTAAAAACAATCTCAAAATAACTAAGGGGCTTATTTTTATTGAAATTATTGAAGTTCTATTTCTTGCGTTCCGCCACACAGACTCAGTGATGATATAAACAGTTTAATAGTTTATTTTTATTGAAAAGTAAAAACGAATAGAGTATATTACTTTTCTTAAGTGGTTGGTCACCCTAGTTACAAATCAATTGAGTTGACAGACACTACTTAAATTGTAATTTAGAACAGAAACAGAAAATATGGCATAAACATGTTAAAACTTTTTTTGCATGTCATTTATTATTTATTTTTGTGTTGATTTGTAATTGATTTTATTTAATAACTAGATAGGAAAATTGATTATCTTTGAATATTTTGAATAGCATGCAGAATGAGTGATTTTCTTGAATGAACTATCCTTGATCAAGGTTGTATAGGAATTGTCTTGGAACAAAACGTATAAAATGTATGCTAAGGACGGGAGTTAATGGACAAAACCTTTCGTTTGGCAAGGTCCTTTAAAAATGCATTTTTATAATTATTTACGCGAAATTATTGTGATTTATATCTGATTAAGTACTTACTATTAAATTACTCTCATACGCATTTGTAATTTTTGATGCCCTTTCGAAATATAAGTCGTTACACCATCACTATTGTTAACCATGACAGCGTTACTACCATGAGTACAATTTTTTACTTTAATAATTGTGTAATAATTTTTAATATTATATTTTACTGTGACAAATGTAACGATTTTATTTTTAAGTTGTTGAACTGAGTAACAAATCAAGAATCAAAGTTTTGTTTAATTTTTATAATAAAGAAAACTATACATATGATACGTAAATGTCGAGTGCAGAGTTGAAAAATGTAGGCAGAAAGAGTATTGTCCCAATCATCCAATTTTAATTGGTTATTGTATTCTATTCGTATTGTTGTAACTATTGTCTGCACATATTTCTTTGTCTGCAGCTATCAAGAGCGGAGAAGAGCAACCGCTGACACTCGAGCTTAGTACGGAGATAAGTGTGCGCATGTCGTACTGATACAATCAAAAGAAAGGTTCTTGTCAATTGTAATACTTTTTTATTAAACTTCGTAGATAATTGTTTATTTCGAACTCTCATACTGTGCGTGTAGGAATAACAATTTTTTTGATGAAATGACTCCATATTTGTTTTTATTTTTCATCCTCTAGAAGCTTCTTTAAATAGAAGTACCTACTTATAATGTATTCAAGTGATATTAATAAGCTTAGATAATGAAGTGTTCGATGAAGATTTTTTCTTTTCTTATGGGATATTGTTTCGAATACCAAAAAATTATTTTGGAGTGGTTGAATTTTCTAACTCATCAATTTAAATTCTATACTTTATTTCAATGTATTAAAAACTACCTTAAGCAAAACCTTCTGTGTTCCTTAAACGGAAGGCGGACCTTTGAATTAGAGGATCGAGAAAGAGCCCCAATGTATTTATGTAAATTTTCTTATTAAATTTTTCTTATGAAATTGCTTTCAACGGCGAATCGTGTCGTTTCTTTTTACACTCGTCAATTTATTATATTATCAGTGTCAATAGTAATATTCTATGGATATTATTTTTTAGTGAATAAGACACCTGTTTAAAAACTTGGTTCACATTTAATGTGTAGTAGTAAAAAGGATTCAGCTCGTCAATGCTGACTTGAGGGTGCAGCGTTGATGTATTTATAAATAAAAAATATTTTTTTAGAAATGTATTGTATTTAGTAGAAATGTATTGACTACAATTAATTTCAAATTAGTTTTTTGGGGCCTTTAGATAGATATTTCGATAAGCAAGAGTTAAAAAAACCTGAAACTGTCGATATTTCCTTATTTTTGCAATTTAAACAATGAGTGATGCGATTGCATTTTGTTTCTTGGGTTTTCCTATTGATTGCACACTTTGGTTTTTATTTAATTTTGTTTATAATATATTATTCTAGTTGTTTTAATAATATGCTTTCCTTTCACATGTTTAAGATTATGATTAAAATGAAAACATTAACATTACGAATATTTTTTTATCCTAATTTTGAATAAATATTTAATTACAAATATGTGAATTTTGTGTATGTATGTAAAATGCACTTTTAAAATTGTCCGTTATTAAAAGCTTAAATCTGAGATCATTTGCGGATATCCCCGCACAAACATTTACTATAAAATTCCCTGTAGCCCCGTCGCGCGGCTTAGTTCATTGTAAAGGCAGCTCCAAGTGGTGAGCTGCGCGTGCGCATTCTCATTAAAAATTGCCGCGAAAAGGAAAATTCTAAGTTAATTGTTATTGGATTCTTAGTTTGTGCCTTCATTTATGATTTAAAGCCCGTTTCAGAATATCGGTAAGTCAGAATGTCGGTTGTACAAAATAATATATTATATAAAATAATAATTTATAAGAAGAAGAGTTTGTTTAATATTGTTTAGTAAAGGCATTATAGTTTAGGACAAGGGAAAAGTAATATTAAGTTAAATAAAATTGAATATCTTTCTTGTAAATAACGTACGTAAAAATATAATAACGTACTCTTCTATGAGGTAAGATATTTGCATTTTGCATCAGGATTTTTGTAATAATATCAAAAGTGTGCAATTGTTTTGATAGATATTCCAAGTAGATACCTATAGATAATTAGGTACTTAATTTTATTAACACAGTGAAACTTTAACTAATCTGGCTTGAATAAAAATTTCCTTAATACAACTCAAACGAAGTTTCTGACATTTCCTATATAGCTATTTAAGTCCATGGTGTTTAATGAAGTAATATCCTTTGAATAAGTTTGATATTGTGCGGCAATTGTGTTATAAATTTGATATGATTCCAAAAAAAGTAATACACATAGTCTAGTGCTTGTATTATTGAGCATTGGTAGTTAAATAGGCATCGGCTTTGAGAGGACTGAATTCGGGGGCCACGGCCGCTCTTGTTAGACGTTTTTTGCTCACCTAATGCAAAAAGTTTAAGAATTAACTTAGGTCTCTGTGTGCATTGACCCCGTAAATAGTTCTTGAACTCGATTAATTGAATCAGCATTCTTTATTAGATAATTTCATGGTGTATTGTATTGTACATAACTTAATCAAGAAAATTTATGTCGCAACTATTGTCTAATCTTAAATTGAATCAATTAAGAATATTTCGTGCCTTGTTAGGCCTTCTAACGAAAATAATACTTTGTAATAATTGTATTTAATAAAACTGATGTTTATCATTGTTTTAGAGCTAGTAGTAAGGTTACGTATAGTATAACGTATGACAGAACGTTTTAGTGGGGATAACAATGAATGTAGTCTATTTAAGAATATTAAATAAATTGATAATAATAAATTTTAGGATTGCAATAAACATTATCTACTTTTTTACAATGAGAATGTTGATATAGTATTTATTAAGATGCCACTCTTGCGCTGGCTTCGAATACAAGAGTTAGTTGCAGCGTGCGAATTATGTACCTAATTCGTCATCGTAATGGTGATTGCGATCAGCTTGAACATCATTACCAGCGTAATGAACTTGAGCGGTTACGTAAAACACCAATGAACATCATATTCATAAATCAAAGTTTTTATTAGGCCAATCAGATTTGATAATAGTTCACGGTGCAAATTATTCAGCGGGGCATGAGACAATTTGTCATTTGTAGTTCATTCATGAATTCAAACATTAAACATAAGGGTTAACTAAATTTAAACCATCCATGAATCCAAAAACTAAAAACCCTCTGTTCTTGGAAGGGTAACTCCCAGGAGGAAGAAGTATTCATATTTAATTGAACATTCAATTGTTTGTTCTTGCATTTTTCCTTCCAATGTCAAATACTAGCATTTGTTTAGTAGAGTTTTACAATGGCTCATTATTTTTCGCTCTCGCACGTTTTTCCTCGACATAGTTACGCTCGGTAGGAAACTAGTCGATTGTTGTGAAAGATTCCTATACATTTACTTCAATATATTGTCTACTTGACCGTATAATAAACAAGGACTTAGAAAATAACTTTCATTCAACAAATGCATATTGCGAAATATGTGATTTAATAAGATTTTATTTGGCACGATTTTTTAAGAAATTATTCATATTTATTTTTCATTAAGAGTTTTTATTTTATGAACAATTTTAGAAATCGGACCAGAATAACGTAATCAAAATTAATATTATGGCAAAAGCCATAAAAAATTTAATACACTGTTAGATTTGGTTTTCTGATCACACAATGGCTATAATAACAAAACACGTGTAGTACTTTGAAAGAAAATTTCCAAAGTGTCAAAGTGAAATGAAAAACGGGAACAAAAAACATTTTTATGAGAATCATAATTCGCGAGTGAGAGATGAGATATGGCATGAGTGAAACTTGACGGTGAGATATTTGTTTTGTGAACTTATTTGTGTAATGTTCATATTATATGAGTAACTTCTTTACTCAATTTACATAAAATTAAATTTAAAAAAAAACGGGGCACGCTTGTTTCCTCAAGCCGGCATAGCGCGTAGACATTTGTCACCGTTTACAGACAGCATAGCTTAAAATTAGGCGGAATATCGTCATATGCTAGGTTACTATAAAAAATGTACAATAATAGCATAAAGTAATATATAAAATAAAAAATATACATATAATATAAGATAGATATTCACATAACAATGTTAAAACACATCATGGGCGACTGCATAACATGTTACGCTTATAATTCTAATGAAAATATGAAAGGTCGACATTCGAATAGAGACAGAAATAAGGTTACATTGAGAAAGGTTTTGACACGAGTTCAGAGCAAACAAGAACCATTAACTTTATATTTATTCTAATCCATTTAAAATCTTCATTCGTGATTGTTTACTTATCTAGAATCTGAAATGGGTTAAAGTAGGTCCTGTAGCTTAAATTTTATTTGATGGAACCAATATTTAATAAAATTATTATTAACCTTTATTTTAAGTTATAGTAATTTAAAGTAAATCATTGTTTTGCAAAATATTTTATATTATTATATTTATATTTTACTGTTTGAATATATAATGAATTTTATTGTGTTAAAAATGAGTAAAAAAATTATTATGTAATAAATTTCAATTTATTTGATATGCTAAAATAAATTAATATGAAAAAAATCGTAATGTTAAGAATGTGAAATTATTATAATTTGAATCACGTTCAAGGTTGACTCGGGCGCAATTTGATTGACGCTCATGGGTCACTTAAGCTTTCGATCGAATCAAATTTAAACATGAATACGATATTGATATTGCTGAATAGGAACCTTTTTAAATATAAATTAAACCGTCTTTTCTTCAGAATTACATCATTTGTGAACGATTTGCTGAATAAAACTCTTGATTGGCAATAATGATAATAATGTAATTCAACTGCATGTTTTTATGTGTGTTACTTAATGTTAGCATTCAAATGATTGATAAGACTCGGCGTAAGTATCATTAGTATGTAGTTTTCAACCAGTTCCAGATCTCTAAACTAAAACAAGCTGTATATTAATTAAAAGTAAAGTCGATTTCATTGTATTAAATACATGCAAATTTTATTAACGGAAAGAGTGACAACGTCTTTTCTCTCATTCATATTATTTGACATCTAAGGTTATTCGTAAATATGATTTAATTAATTTAAAAGTTGATTATTATTATCGCGTTATTAATTTAGTTAATTCTAACGTTTCGAAGGCTTCACAGCAATCAATATTACTGCGATCATGATGTCTGTAAAACTTACGAAAATTCGAATTTAAAATATTCACTTATGTTTTTTTCAGTCTTAAATATTTTATTTTCCTTATAAATATTATAAGGTTTTATTCATATATTATACTTACTGTTTTAAACTTTTAAAGATTTCTGTGAACCACAGAAGCATGAATAAAAAGTCCAATTTAGATCTGTAATAAAATAAAGCAAATACGAGAGAACCTTGCAATTTCACAGTGTAATATCCGTGGTAGCTGCACGTTGCAATTTACTAGTTTGATTGCTCTATTGGCACGCGTAATTAGGTAGGTTCTTTTTCATAGCCACAAATTTTTAAGTATGTCATATTATATATTCTACGATTATGTAAAGAGTCATTACATTTATTTGTTTTAGCAATTAAACATTGAAAAGTCAAGTTATCGCGATTCAATTTTTGTTTTTATTTTGTTTACAATTTCAAATGAGTTTCGTATGCAAATTATTTCAACGATTATAAGCGCCATTTATTTGTTTGACAAAATACCAAACTGTTTTTATAATTATAAACGATGATGATTATTAACTAATTTAGCAACGGAGGAAGAAAAATCACCTGTTAGTCATAATTAACGTTTGTAGAGCATTGTTAGCAAACAAAATTAATTATAAGGTTTTAATTGTAATTCTAATGTTACACAATAGATTAGATTAGTTTATTATTAAGGTACATAATAAATTATAGAATGTCTTTGATTAAATTAAAACAAATGCCTGCGTGAAATTGATTACATTGAACACGAGAATGTTAACATAATTTTGTCTCGAAATGAGTTTAAAATTATAGTACCTAAATATAATGTAAACGATTTTATTTCACTTGTTTATTGAACGCAGAAGTTAACTTGGCACTCTTTTTTATTTATTTATTATATGTGTAGATTAGTTAACTGTCTATGTTATCAGTAGGTACTCATCGCATTAGTTTAGGGTCTAAAAATAAAAACGTATGTAGAATTGAAGCAGTTACACATAATAAAGAATGCGTAGCTAAAATAGTAAAAATTTGGACACTTGAAGAATGGTTGTTGTAACTCGTTGTTTGCATATAGAGCATGCAATCATGCTCAGACGGCTATTACAAATATTGCAACAGCGTGACGTGATCAATTTTATGTCTCTCGCCAACCATTGTACTTAGTGACGGCTTTTAATGAATATTTATTGGGTTTTTGACTGTACTATGCAATTTTTCAAGTTTTTTGATCTTTAAAAAATGCCGAGACTTAATTTACTTTATAATTAAGTATTTACTAACTTATTTGTTTTTATACATGTACAATATTTTGTTTTAAATTCGTAAGGTTAATTCAAATAAATTGTAAAAGAAATAAATTTACAATTATTTTTTTATTAAGAAAAATAGAACGACATTGCAAATAATACATTGATTTTTTTTCTTCTGGTTACTACAGAAAAAACCAAGTGTTTACATACTCGTAATAATAATATTGAATAGGTAAGTCATAAGGAAATCTTAAGTAGGGTGTCGTAGAAAACCACTTATTCTCAGGATCACTTTCTTACCCTTATGATCTCATTATGCTCTCGAATCCTGTCATGTGATCCGGGTGTAATAGTCTGCAAAATTCTCAATTTTACACGTGACATAACATTCTAGTTTTTCTTAGTAGCGCTGCATGTGGGCACACTCCGCCCGATGTTGAAACAATATGAGCAGTGATAACTGTTACCGCAGATAAATATATGTAGGAAGGAGTTGCATCCTTTGCATATATTGACCGGTGTATACATTTTTATTTCTTGAAAAAGTTTTCGTAGGCGGAAACAAAAGTGCATTTTGCCCGAAATACACGTTTTTTTAGGTTTTATTGAGTGCCTACCTACTAGTTGGAAACATACTGTGTTTTGGAAATCAAAATTTACCAACTTTAAATGAAAAACTTGACTATTATGAGAATTTTCTCCTTATGCGTTATGGGCACAACAAAGAGGCTAAAGATGTCTTAAAACAAAGATTTTCGTATGTAAAATCACAAATTAAGCAACGATGGACAAAGGCAAACAAACACCAAGATGTTTTCCTGACAAAAAACCAATCATGGTTAGAGGGAACATTCGAGATTCCCATTGAATCAGCCTCGCCGCAAGGTCGACCATCCAAGTCTTTTGGAGAATCAAGTGAGTGTAGTAAAAGGAGGGAAATGGAAGAAATAAGGGCCTTCGTAGGTGATGAAGTTGTTATCCACATCTGTGGAGCTACCTCAAAAAGCTTTAATGAACTATCAAAGAAAAATACTGTATCATGCCAAAGCCCAACTTTGGTAACACCAATGATGGCAACACAAGCAGGAGGTTTTTTGAAAACCAGAAATTGGCTTCAGACATCACCGGCATTAGCTTCGAATTAATTTACAGATTCAAGGTTATTTTGGAAACAATTTCTAGTGGCCACAAAATTGATGCTGAAGAATATGATAGGTATGCGTATGACACAGCAAAATTGTACGTGGAACTGTATGGTTGGCACCCAATGACGCCAACTATGCACAAGATGTGCTATGGTACATGGAAGTTAGCTGCTTC
>JAPWLS010001807.1:0-65388 GCA_028551675.1 Tineola bisselliella | reverse complement strand
TATATATATGACTAGTTCTCAGAAATTTGCGAAAATCGTGTCCATGCTCAGTTTTATATATTATTAACGTTGTATTGTAGACTTTGTATTTTTTCACGAAAACTATACTACTAAAGCTGCTCGAGCCACACTTCATTTAAGTGTTTCCGAATACGGGTAACCGAATACGTCAAATATCATTCCCTCATCGTGTCCCAAACTCAACATTTAAATAATATTATATCATTAATTTATTGTGTTCTATGAATTTGACTAGTTTTGATCAGTAATTATATTAAAAATAGTGCATTTAATAGTACATACGTTTTTCATTAGGTACCGAGTAAGAAATCATTGGGAAATTTAATTTTTGTCTGGGTCCCAAAAAAAAAAGAATCATTCCCTCACTTTTTACTAAAACCTAGATTGTACTTTTAAATCGGATCGTAGGTTGCCGCGCTTATAAATTTTTTGCAGTTGGCAGCATTGTTAATGAAGCCATACTATTATTGTTGCAAGGCGCGAAGAGATGTGATGTTGTCAAATGGTTTTTTATTAAATATTTAAATGTTACATTTTTATATCTCATTCCCTCACACTATTTAAATATAAGGTAATTATTTTATTTATAATAATCATTATGATGTTTTACATGTTTTGAGGAATAAAAATCTTGCCTCGAATTTGAATTTGATTTGAGGTTATGTTTGACCAGTTTTTGTAGGTTATGTTTGATTTTATCATTCCCTCACTATTCTATTAATGAGGGAATGATAAAATCAAACATAACCTACAAAATTTCGTCAAAAATAACTCCAAATTGAATTCCGATAGATGATCCATTTGGTTTAATAGCTCTTATTTGTAATAAATAATTCTATTTTCGATATATTTTCATAACACCTTTATACTTTTTAGGGTTTTGGGATCAAATAATAATGGCAAAGAAAAAGCGAGATGAAACAGAAGCTAAATTAAAGAAAAAAGAGTATGAAAAACAACGCAGAGAACAAATCAAAGCTGATCCTGAAGCATTAAGAAAACTTCGTGAAAAGGAAAAGCTGAAGTACTTAAAAAAAAAACAAAACGGACAAATTAAGATGATATCTACGATGAGTTCCAGAGAAAAACGACAAAAAAGGAAGCAATGGAGAATAAACAGTAGATCTTATTATCATAAGAAGACACAAAGATCCCAAAAATCATCAGAACCAATATCTTCTCCAACGTTGATAACGGATCGAGTGAAAAATAATAAGGAAACAGTAGCTGCTCGTCGAAAACGTCAGTTGAGGAACCGTAGGGCTATTATGTAAGCTAGAATGTCGAACCTTGAAAAAAAGTTAAAGGACGAGAGACGACGAAGTGAAAAATTTCGGAAGAGATGTTTTAGAGATACAAAAAAAAAGGATTCATCTTCTCCTCAAGCCAAGGTATCGGCACTTTTAAAAAATGTGAAAGTAAAGCCGATAATACGAAAAAAATTACTGTTATGCGAAGTTCTGACTCAAGAAATTTAAAAATATATTTTTGTTAAAATGTTGAAAAACTAGTTTTAATGAAATAAATTCATGTTCAGATAAAAAAAGGCGTTTATCGTGTTAAGTTAATCTAAATATAATCATAGTATTATAAAAATTCCCTTCCTCACTTGAATCATCATTCCCTCATAATTGACTTTTTTCACCACCACTTTATTTTCATTTAAATCAAAAAAAGCTGGGGACCACATAGTCAGCTGAGGTAAGTTACTTGTGTACTATATATTGAATACATAAAATTGTCCATTATTGCAAATTATATTCTTATTATTATTCGGAGTCATTTTTCGCAAATTCATGAGAACTACTCATATATATATATATATATATATATATATATATATATATTTTTGAAATAAATTTGAAGTAATATCATGAAAAAAATATTTCTGAGATACTCAATACAACAACGAAGAGTCTACACAAACAAACTATGCACAATAACAAGTTTAAATCGCTTTCCTGAAACATTGCTATCTTATACATGTTAAAAGGTCCGACGTTATATAGCCTTCCTGAATAAACAAGCTATACTGAAATATATTAGTGTAAGCTGTATGCCTCTAAAAATACTATACCATGATCAGAGATGTTATGTTTTTGCTTATCACTTGTGTTTGGTCGCTGTTTGTCGGTCGTAGTCGCCGCCGTACTGCTCGCTGCCAACGACCTGATCTCCTGCTGAGCCTCACGCATCTTGTCATAGAATACCTGAAAAAGCGTAACTTTAGCGAATTCCTCTTTCTCTAAATCCCAAATAATCTGCAAGTATATAATAATAATAATAATAATAATAAAATTCTTAATTTGTAAAAGTCACAAATCGGCGAACTTAATACCTAAAGCATTTTCTACCAACTAATCCGCGTGGAGAAATAATTGAAGAATGAAAACAGTGCATAGAGGAAGTTGTATTTATTTGTTAGTTGTATTGGTGTGTGAATATTAATGCTATACATAACAAACTACTACATAGTATAATATATACATAGATACATAATATAATTAATAAATTATAGATATTTTGTAATAAATAAATAAATAGTGTGTGTCATATGTTTCTTTGTTTGTTATTATACATACTTTGAAAAAAGCCTGCGACATTTCATTGTTTTGTAATTTTGTAAAGATGCTGTGCTGAATCGTAGGATTACCGCCTTCCAACAATGCTATACCTGAAATTTTAAACAGTTCATAATTTTTCTAAATTAATTATTGTCTTTTTGCGGCTTAATATAGCATATATTTATCTCTCACCCTCTTACGTGCGTCACAGGGGTGAGGGGTGAGCGGAGGAGATCGAAAAAAGCTCCTATAAAAAAACCTTTTTACTACTCCAATATCCGTAACGCAATTCTTGAAGATTTTTGACCCTCCCTTCCTCCCATGTAACATGCCGTAACGTTGTAATGTACCCCACCTCCCCCTTTCAAAACGTTACGTAACACCCAAATGAGCATTTTTACCTACTGACAACGGAAACAAAATAAAAATGACGTACAATACATGCGAGGGATTCCCCGAAACATAAGCAAAAAGGGTTGCCAACTTAGGAGATTTTAATGCGCTAATTTTTTTATTTAAATAAAAAAACAATGTTACGTAACACGTTGTTCGAACCCCCCTTCCGCCCCTGTAACGCATCGTAATGTTTTACAAGAGCCCTCCACCCCTCCCCGCCCAAATTGCGTTACTACTTGAACGCTCCCTAAGACACTTACCCAGCTGTATGGCCTCAAGAAATATAGCCGGTCTATTGGTGCTCTTTATAACGAGGTCTACAACGAGGTCGGAGGCGCCTTCTTTGTCCAGATGCGTCTGAACTTGCGCAAGCGTCTGTCCGGTGCGCATTAGCACCTTTGCTGTGAATTATAAGAGGACTATGAGTGTGCATCACATAATTTGCTATATATACTTATATTACAATTATACTACGGCTAATGTATGTGTTGTCATTGTGCATGGGCGTAGCCAGCCATGGGCTCAGGGTGGGGCAGCAGTCTAAAATAATATGTAACTAGCAAATACCCGCGGTCTTACCCCGGTTAATTTTTTCATACCAAAAGGTTACACCCGCAACCTATAGCACCCTGTATCTGTATGTGTAATTCTAATTATCCAAAACAGATGATTAGGTTTTTAGATTTGATTAGGTACCTTACAGGTCAGAGCCAGGGTGGGGCAAGTGCGACTTTATCACTAAAAGTAATTTCTTCCAGATAACCAATTGTTAAAGAAGAAACAGTGTTAGTATTGAGCAATGCAATTTAGGAGGACTCAATTCATATAGCCATAGTGCACGGTATTTATGCTTATAGAATCAGCTGTGCGGACGGTTTTCTTTCAGTTTTATTAACTTACAGATAAAAATAATATGAAATGAACCTACCTTTTATAACTGGCGGATGAATATCTGTGCAGCGTGCGCATAATTAATGTCTCGTATAAATACTACTTAGTGTGCTATTTTTTATTGTGCACTCTATTACAGCAATCCCCCTTATAACACGGTTCCGCGTTATAGGAAAACGTAACTTCATAGTTCATAGTACAGATGACATGGGAAATCCCCGCGTTATATGGGGGAAACACGTGTTATACGAGTAACATGATATCGCGTTATAAGCGTACCGTGTTATAGGGGGTATTAGAAATATAAATAGACAGTAACCGGTTTGAAGAGACGAAGGTATATCGTTCAGATTGATAGAGTTATCTCTAGTTCTATACAGCTACTGACAAAGCAATTGTTATCCCATGGGTCTTGTTCACTTCTGGACATCAGAGCGGTCTAATAATAACCATCAAACTGTTTACTGTTTATGTATCGATTCAGCTTGAGTGTACTTTTGATGCACTTGAAAAATATACAGTCACTTGACCCTACTCCTGAACACAGCCAATTGACCCTACTCCTGAACACAGTCAATTCACCCTACTCCTGAACACAGTCAATTGACCCTATTCCTGAACACAGTCATTTGACCCTACTCCTGAACACAGTCAATTGACCCGAACTCTATCTCAATGGCTAAAATTGTATTTCAAAATCAGAAACACGAAATTTTATTCTATTGAGATAAAATTCAAACTGCTTAGTCCAATAAATTACTTCGAATAGAAGAGAAAGAAACTGACTGTATTATCCTCGAAGAAAAGAAAATCGCCACTAAGAAGCGTAGCGATAGATCTAAATGAGTTAGAACTGATAGAGTTTTACCTCCAGGTCCATGCGTAACAGCGACGGCTGGCGACGGTGGCAGAATTTTCGGCTCTGATTTACGATTTATGAAGTATTGCGATAATAGCTTACTGCGCAATTGGTTACCCTGAAATAAATGCATGCATTTGTGAAACGTATAGTCTATGTCTGAGAAACGATAAGGGAAAATTACATGACTTAAAAAAAATTAAAAACACGGAAATATATCAACAATACCAAGGATTTGACATAATTATCAAGGACATAATATAAATATTACTGAAGACTTGGCTTTGATTATAATTTTATGGAAATGGAGAATTAAGGACATGGCTGTATGAGCTCGATCCCTTTGCCTTAAAAGGGAAAATTACACTAATTCAGATTCTTTTTTTAAAATGACTAAAATAAAGTTAATTAACAACAAATAGCGCACCCTACTTAATAAACTATGAGAAAACAAAATTGTGAGATACAAGACGAGGTAACGCCATCTAGTGCTCACTAGGGGAATCACTAAAAATAAGTAAATATAAGCAACCTTTTCACCATATTCAGGATCGACAGCCATCATTTCACGTAATGTTCTCAACACTTTCACACATAGCTTTTCTTCTTTCTCTTCCAGAAGTTTCTCCGTGTGACGTATTAGTCTGAAAAACCATTTTTTTAAAGTAGTCATTTGTTTCGTGTCTAAGAGTTTCTATGTTTGGGTTGTTCTTGTCTTAATACCCGCAGTACAAAGACATTCTATTTTAAAATCAGGGTATATATATTATATTAAAAATAAATTAAAAACATATTTGATTTTAAAATGCTTTTATTCTATTTACGAATACCTCAATGATTCGAAATTAATAATTGAAATTGTTTATCATTATTATATTATATTGCTGTGCCCTGACCGGGTGTCTCTTATTTATAATTGCGACATGCAATAAAGATATTTGCAATTGAATTATTGAGCAATTCCATTCACCTGGAAATAAATATCCCGCTGGCATCCTTCGCGCCGGCGTCACTTCCAGCAGAGAACAGCAGATGCGGTTTATACAATATGTCGACTAACAGCGATAACTCGGCTTGCAGCAACGGCCTCAGCTGCTCTTCCAGCAGCGACACTATCTCCTGCAGTCCCTCCATCACTGACCGGTCGTTGTGTAACGTCGACTATGAAACAAAAGAACACTAATTAAGGTCTTGATAATCAAAACATTATTTAATTAGTTTAAAAACAACAAATAGTTTAATGTCCTTATTCAGTAATAACGTTTGATACCTGATCGAAATGAAATGAAAATCGTTTATTAGCGTAGGCACTAAAGACGTGCGCTTGCTCATCGTTACTCTATCGTGACTTCGGAAAGGCATATGGCGAGAAGAATATCACAAGAAACTCGTTAAAATCGCTACGATCATTAATTAAATTCATTTTATTCCATTGTATACATAATTATTTACTAATAAATAATAAATCTTTAAATACAGCAATCATTAGACAGTAATCAAAATAAAATAGTAATATGTTGCATATACTTATATATCAAATATCTAGTTTAAACATTAATTTGCATTCGTTCCTTTTTGTTATTTATATATTAATGCGTAACAAATGAAACAATTTCTAATGAATGCTTTAAACAGTACGTAATGACAGTAAACAGTTGCAATGGATTATTATCATTGGTCAAAAATCACGTCATCAATTTTTCAAAGATGTGATTGGTCTATTTTTATTCGTACGGCTGAGTGAAATTTGTAGTTTTAAACTCTACTTCAGTGAATCTATGCTTGAGTGTAATTCCTGAAAACAAGCCTAAGTGTGCCACAATTACCTGGGAAGCAGCCTTCTCTAATTTAGAAGTCTTAGTGGCCAGCAACCATTTACTAGTTTGTCTTGAGAAAGCGGCCGCTTTTTCGAATACCGACTGCATTTTCGCTTCCAAATCCAAAGGTATGGCTATACTGCGAGATTTCGCTGCAAACAGTAAAATACGTTAACCCATTACTTCCCACTGTCCTATTTTTAAGACACTATATTCAATTTTTTTAAAACCTATTAAGAGTTTTATTTTTTATTGTTTCTGATGAAATTCGTATTTTTATACTATTTTTCTGATGAAATAATTTTTTTTTCCGTTGAGAAAAATATTTATGTAATTTTAATATAATTTTTTCAAATTAATCATTTTTGTTGTCACAAAAAAAGCATTATGTTCCGATTTTATATACCGGAAATGAAAACAGTAATCAACTTCAAAGTATATAAAAATGAAAACAAAATATAATTTATAACCCCACTATGAACTTAATTTAATTTCACCAAAAAATTCCAATGTTTTCGACGCTTGGGAAGTAATGGGTTAATAATAATAATTAATAATAACTATAGCTAAGACTTCCCATTAAAAAAAAAAAACTAATACGAAATTTACCTGACCATAGACAACTATACTCTACTTGTTGTTCAAAGCATAGACATACATATTTATACATCTCAGTCTACTACCAACCATAAAAGAGCATAGTCGTATATGGTGTTTTAATTAAGCAGATTCATGTCATTGTTTTTATTATTACACATACCAACTTCACTCAACGTTCTGATACACTTTTCAACATTAATCCTCTGCGCAGGAGTCAACCACTGACACTGACAAATCTTAAACGTCACTTGTAATAGCTTCACAAATATGGATTGTCTTGTCTGAAACATAGTTACAATAATAGTAATTACACAAAAGTTATTGGCGTAAGTTATGTTATGTCAACAGACGTAATATTATATTTAAGATCATTAGTTTTAAACTAATAAATCCTACGTCAATGGATGCCGACATCATAACACCCTCGATAATAACAATAAAGTATAATGATTAATGTAACATTAGAACAATGACAATAGCAGTTAAATGTAATAGTGTTCGCCTTTGTACTATTTTAGTATATAAGCTGGATCAAAATAAACAAGTTCAATGACCTCACGACCTCACATGAGAACCTTGTCTTTATTTAATATCATCACCTTCAACTGCTGGTACACAAAAGAACACACACATATTATTCATGTGTAGTTTTTATTTTTCGACTCGTATTAAACATAAAAATTAAAACTGAAATTGCGAGTAATATAGAACTTAACGTCATATGTATATAAACAAAATTATTATCATGTAACAAAGCGTCCTCTAGTGGAATATAGCGTAACTACCAGTTGCCAACTATTACCTGCAAAGTAGTACTCTGATCGCTGAAAGGCGAGTTGAAGAATGTGCATATAGTGTGTACAAGCACATCCGTAACGTACGCGACTAAAGCGTGCTTTGACGTCCATGTACCTTGTTCGTCGCTCGATCCTGTAAAGGTGACATAATAAGAGTAACCTATAAGGTACCTAATTAAACCTAAAATACTTAATTATCTAGGTACTAACTACAATACTTAATATCCGTAAGAAAGTTCACACTAGACAGTCGTCAGTCGACACAAAAAAAATTAACTTCGGTAAGACCGCGGCTATAGTTTGCTGGTTACATATTATTTTAGACTGCTGCCCCACCCTGACCCCATGGCTGGCTACGCCCATGAACACAAACCAGATCCGAAGCATTATTATTGAAATGAAAATAGTATATTAGCATAGGCACTAAAAACGACCTCGTGTGCCCAGAAGCCTGTGTGGCTGTGACAGCAGTGGAGGTAGTCGCTACATATCTATCTATACATGACACCACGACATACCATTAACCGCAGTAACGTCCAAAAGCACGATGCCTTGCATATCATGAAGGAACGAATTCTCGAATAAGTCCCACATGTAGTTGCTGGAGTATATCTCCTTCATCTCGACTTCCGTGTCAATGTAACAGTGATTCAGGAAACCCACGTACGCTTCTTTCACCTACAAATTGAAAAGCCTTCTTTTAATATTTAATTATTTATGCTACATCACAAACAAAAGATTTAGATATATTTTAAAATATTATAAAATTAAAAATTCGAAAACTTCTTAAATGATATAGATTTCAGAAATAACTCGAAATTCGTGTATGACATGGGCGCTTAAGGCATGATTATTTGGATTTTCCAAACTTTATAGACTAATAATTAATCAGATTTGATCATATGCATATAGGTATACTACATATGGATTGCATGTATACCATAGTATAGCAAGCGTCGCCACACTGTACACTCTACTATATATAGACTGTATATACGATCCGGTTTATACCCGCACCAATAGATGTTTCACATCAAAAAGCTTGGATATAACCGATATCATTTTATGTTTACTCGTAGGTGTATAATAGGATGCCAATACCCCTATATAGCAGCTATTCTACATCATAGTAGATTTATTATATATTATTATGACTTAGTATGTGAGTTGACAATGCCAGTATACAACAGCTAAATCAAATTGATTGTAATTTATATTTGTATTTATTTTGACGGGTAAAAGAGCTGTATTGGAACCCAATTATTAAAAGTAAATAAACGTAAAAAAAATTTATTTCCCATAGACCCTTGAGGCTTTTGCACATGGTCAGAATCTACGAGATCTCCGAAAGGCACATGACGAGAAAAAATCGTAAGAAACTCGCCAATCATAGCCTGTACAATATTAGTAGGTATATTCTTGCTAGTTTAGTAAAGATCACAAATAAATCCTACAGAGTGTTATGTCTGTTAATACGTATGCAGTTATATCCAATCAGTCTATGCATGTCATTGACATAACCATAAAAGCAATCATTGAAAATAATAAATGTCATTATCTATACTAATATATAAAGAGAAAATATTTAATTGTTTGTTTGTTTGTATGTACTGAATAGGCTCCGAAACTACTGGACCGATTTGAAAAATTCTTTCACCATTAGAATCCTACATTATCCCTGATGAGCATAGGCTATAGAATATTTTCAAAAACGCTAGGGATCCGTATGAAACTTTAATAAGGTGACCCAAAGTGTGAAAAAAAAACATTGTATTGCGTATGCTGCGGAAATTATTGACAATAGAGCAAAGTGATGTATTACAGTTTTATAGAGGACATCAATATCTACGCAAAACTCCGCGATACCATATGTCTAACTATTACAGTATAACTTTTCATGTTAAAATTTAAACTTCATAGTACTTTATTTTCATTACTACGCGAACGAAGTCGCTGGCAACAGCTAGTATATAATATTTATACATCTTACCTCAGGTATACAATCAACGTGCGTTATCATCGACACTATATCATCTAAGGGCAGAAGACTGTGACATTTGATCTCCGTATATACATTCTTGCCCATCGTACAGCAAGTTAGAAGTTTCACAAGTTGAATGTGGTATCTGAAATTTTATATTCAAAATATAATACTAGGTTATTTATTAACACTAGAACTACTAACCGGTTACAAAAATTCTTCACAAGACTTTTATATACAACCCTACTCGTTATTTTTTGTAAACGATTCTATTATTTACAATTCTACAATCAATTTATTGAATTATATTTGATACTTTGCACGCACAAGTCATCCGGTCATTTTGACCGGTTGGTAAAAATAGGTCATATTGACCGGCTCGTAGTTCTAGTGTTAAGTTAGTAGGACGAGAACAACACAGACATTATATAATAATAATAATAATACATTATTTACAATTTACACGTATATACATCAAGATTCACCGCTGGTTCCCACACTAGACCAAGCCTGTCCTGCGGGACCGATCAACAATCTGATTGACTATATAAAAATTGCGCACACTAGGATATATAAGAATATAATAGAATAGGTGGAAGGGAAGTTCTGATGATAAATACATACAATACATAATATATATAGGTACATATACATAGGTTTAAATACACAGAAATACAGAAACAACATTATGGAAATTTAGGTCTTCCTATGACTGACACAGGAGGACTGTCTCAGTTTCGTCATAATTTAGAGTAAGGAGGTGTTGCTTAGTTAATTGTTTCGCCTTGTGAATGGATGCATAGGCTAAAGCATTTCCAAGAGTAGATAGCAATTATAAAACGTCAAACGATATTAACAGTTGAAAGTGAACAATCTATAGGACTAAAGTAGACCAAATAATAAAATATTATTAAATTATAAATATTACAAAACTACGTAACAATCATAGGTTAACTAGTAGAAAGCCTTTTGACATCTTATGCAATAAAGAATTTATTTTTTATACCAACACATAATTCAAGTCAATTTTTTAATTGTTTTTTTTCCTTAAATCTCTGTTTGGTTCTTGTTTTGTTTTATTATGTAACATCTAAATTTTGTAATAGCTATGTCATAAAAACTAATTTATTCAAAAATCCTATTACACAGCTTGGATTAATCGCTGACACTAATTCCATTCTATGCTCTTATAACATTCTTATTGGAACACTTAGACTTCACTAAATACAACTATAGTTGGTGTTTTTTTTAAAACAAATTTATTTAAGCAATAAACAATATGCAGTAACTGTAATAGCGTCTTGTTCACTTCAACAATAGATATACATAACTGATATTGTTATATGTTTACCCTACTTACAATGTCTCTATACAACAGCTAAATCAAATTGATTGTAATAATTTATATTTGTATTTATTTTGACGAGTAAAAGCGCTCTATTGGAGCCCAATTACTAAAGTGAATAAATTAAAAATAATAATAATAATAATAATGTATTTTTATTAGAAGTGTTATTTATGTACAAAGTTGATGCAGTACACACGACAATTTTCAAATTGATACAGTTTTTGTAGGAACATAAGCTATGGAAAGAGAAACGATCGCGATGTCGCGTACGGTAGAGGAGATATCTGCATCCCTTTCATACACGCCTCAATTTCGACACGATAAGAATATAGTTGTCCCTTTCTAATGATTGTTTCTTCCAGTCTGTATCCATTTGAAGATTGTTATTTACACAAGATTAGGTGCTATTATAAACAAAAAAAAAGGTATTTACCTTAACGCTTCTGGCATTTCCTTAGTATTCTTGTACGTCCTCATCATTTGTATGAAATAATTAAATGAAATTTTGTCATTGTAGAAGACGAGAACGTCTTCGCCCGCGTTCACCATCTGTCAAATCATAGACAATCATCAAATCACAGAACCACACATTACGCGTTGACATGATTTAAATATATTAATGAACTAGCTTTTACCCGCGGCTTCGCTCGCATTTAAGTCATTAAATTAGTATCAGAGATCTTTTCGATAGAATGATAACTATATTTCCTTGCTTGGCTGGGATTATCAATTTTTAAAAATTACTACATACAATGATGTTTCCTAACCTCAAAAATTCAAATAGTTTTATACTGCATATATATAAAAATGACAGACGGAAATAAAAATAAATATTAAAAATTCCAAACAGCTGAAACTATAATCTATTAGAAACTATAGTAAAAAATAATATATTTTTTTTAATAAAAAGTATTCTTAGTTACTTCTAGTACCTCTAAAAACAAGTGTACAAAGTTTCATGACGATCGGTTAAGTAGTTGTTGCGTGAAAACTCACATTCACATTTATTATATTATATTAATTTAATATTTTAATAGCTTTATGGATTCAATATAGCAATTAGTTATTGCAATGTCAATTGACTAGCGTTAATTTTAAAACTACCTTCCAATTAGATAACAATACATTACAGTTACAAGCTTTCAAAACGTTAAATTAGTCAATTAAATTACTTAAACCACGTTTGTAAATAACCCTAAGACAATTATTATAATTTTCATTATTAAATTTAATCACACGCTTAATATCGTTTGTCTCTTTCATTCAAATGACAAATGAAAGAGACGAAAAACTTCTGTAATTAGTAACGTAAAGACACACCTCTTGCATGACTAAATCTTGACTTTTTCTGATATATTGCCTGTCAGCGTGCACGATCGTCTGCAAGAAGTGCAAGTAAGCCGGCCTCCGTCCGCGCGTCTCGATGCAATGCACGAAATGTGCAACCACCTTTTCATTGCCCTCGTGGCTGCATAACGATGCGTTATCTTCGAATATTGCACAGACCGTTTGGGCTTCACGTATCTGTGAATTTTTTTTTAAAAAAACAAAATTAGTTACTCCCACTATGCTTGCTGTCACATTCCAAACAAGTTAGCAACTATATCTCAAACTTACGCCAGCATTCAAAAACAAATCCAGATGCTTATGCAATATGGTTTGGTTCTGATGGTTACCACTGCAGAAGTGTTGTAAGAACTCGTGAGCCAACGCTAGTAGCTCATCCATTGCAGCGTCATCTTCATCATGAGGCACCTGGTGGAATAAGAGTAACTCAAATTTAGATATTTTGAAGTACAAGAAACACTTGTATTGTGACCTTCTCCCGGTAGATGGCGCTACAAAGCGCAACTACCTTCAGTTGGGTTTGAAGCGACTGGTTTTCGCTACTAAATACGCGCCAGAAATTAAAGCCAAGCCATTGGAGATAGTATGGTAGGCAGATTGATAGCTATTAGTAACATATAGATGTAGTATCACCATATGACGTTATTATATTTTTGGACGACGTAAAATACCCACTCATACTGTCATAGTAATCTACACCCCAGTCCAGTCAAGTCTAGTCTACACTCATGGAGTTTAAAAATACCTGCAGTAAATCCAGAACTATATTATGTACACCAATATTTCTCAACAGCCTCTGTTCGTGTCTCCTTGGACGTCCGGGTTCACCTGCGCCTGCGCCACTATTGCCATGAGTACAATACCGTATCATACGTTTTAATATCTGAAACATAATGTATATCACATTGGAGGTTTTGAGCTAACACTATGCGGTTTATTATAAGATATATGACTATTTTGATGACAATCTAAGATAATCATCGTGTGTATGTTGGTGTACTTATATATTACACTTAGGTACTAACATTATTTACATTGATTACTACCTGACTTCTAATACTAACATTATATTGTACTATGATAGTCGAGTGTCTTATGACTTTCCCAAATCTCCATAAATCCTGACTATAAGAGCCTGAAGGTCCTATGCCAGTGTTTCCCAAAGTGGGGCCCACGTCCCACAGGGGGGCAATTAGATTGTTTAGAGGGGCAATTCGAAAATGGACTCGACACGAGTTTAACCCTTTCGCTGCAGGCCATTTAGGCCAATACTAGATTTCGGTGCCAAATTTAAAGCAAATTTTTAAACAATTGCGGTAAATAATTATTAGGTATAATTGACGCTTGACGAGACTAAAATATCAACTGGGTGTCTGGTTACATAAGGGGGGAGGGGGGAAGAATTTTAGAAAGACTAAGTTGGGGCATGACACAAAAAAGGTTGGGAAACACTGGCATATGCGAATTAAAGATATTTGATTATGAAGTAACTCAATATAAAATTTATTCAATTATTGCTAACCTTTTTAATCTTGTCATACTCGTCTACATGATCCTGTTTAGCTGCCCTGGTAACGTCCAGCACATTGTCCATCGAAGTGTTACGTTCCAGCACTGAGCCACCCGGACCTATCACTTGACCGACGCTTGCTGCTCCGCGAACATCTGTACAAGAGAAAGAGTTCTTACGTATACAGTAAACAGTACAATATTAAAAATGACTTACTTAGTCAGACATTATTGTGAGCGTATAGTAGTTGGTTTAAGCAATCAAAACAATATTTACAAATAAGTACAAAGGACAATTTTCAAATGGATACAGATTGGACTTTGGACTGGAAGAAACGATCATTAGAAAGGGATAACTACATTTTTGTTGTGTCGAAGTTGAGGCATGTGTGAAAGGGATGCAGATATCTCTTTTCTATCGCTTATATACCTACAAAAACTGTATCTATTTGAAAAGTACATAGTATATAAAGACAGGAACATTTTATTCTTAAATATGACACTTATAGAAAATTGTACCTGTCTGATCATCCAAAGTTCCAGTCCGTCCCTTATTAAAGACCCATAGTTCAGATTTCTCAACACTTTGTCTCAATAAATCCAGGTCGGCTTTGATCTGCTTGTACGAATCCACGTCAGCATCAGAAACTAGAAGTTGAACCTGAAGATACGAAACAGACGATTGACCCTTGATCTCGAAGCTAGAGTGGTCTAGACAACTGCCACTATAGGAAAATAGGCAGAAAGTACACCCACGCTATATTAATTAAACCATATAACCAAAATAGGTATTCAAACAAACCTCTTAAAGCTATTGTCTATGATTTTAAGTTTTATATGAAATAAATCATAGACAACTACTGTATATTAAATGTATTACGCTGATCGTTCAAAAATAAAAATTAATCAACAAACACGGTCTATAAGCACTTATCATATTTTATTTTTTACTAACTTTTACCCGCGACTTCGCTCGCATTTAAGTTATTAAATAAGTATAAGAGATTATTTTAATAGAAATGAATCAATATGAGTCCAAACAGCTGAAACTATAGTCAATTGGAAACTATAGTAAAAAATAATATATTTTTTTTTAATAAAAAGTATCCTATGTTACTTCTAGTTTTAAGATGATCGGTTAAGTAGTTGTTGTGTAAAAACGTAACAAACAAACTTACATTTACATTTATATAGTAGGGAGGATTTATTAGGAAAACTTACAGTTAAATACCTACAAATGGGAATAAAAAAAGCGAATTCGAATTTTCGCCAATGAAAAATGAAACAGTGTTAAAGATTGTTCTGCTACAGTTGGGGAAACCAGTTAGGTGTATCTGTCTAATAGCAATATTGGTAGATTATATATAGAATTATTACTTATTTATTTTTATTTAAAACTTAGTACATCAGTACAGGCGGGCTTAATGTTAGGTAGCATTTTCTATCAGTCAACCTATAAATATTTATTAAGAGAAAAAAAATGAGAAGAAACATAACAACAGTAACATAATTTACATAGATACATATACATAAACAGACATACAAAGTACAAATATTTATTAAATGATAATACCTGTCTGAAAGCAGCGAGCACCTCCTGCCGCTGACTAAAATGTCGGAACAACAGCGCCAGTGCACCAGACACCAGAGATGCAGATGCACCCTGAGAGCACAGTTGCAACAACACACGAAGCACCATCCTACCGCCGCATTCGTCAAGATCTAAGCCATCTCTGTAGAAAGTACATTTTAAGAGTATTAACGCTGCCTTTTCTAACAATTCGGGTTTAAAAAAGTCCAGTCTTTCCCAAAGTGGGCGATAACGCCACCTTGTGGGCGCTGGAGGAATAGAGGGGGGCGGTAAGGGTATAATTAAAGTCCAGGCGAGACTAAATGTTATTGAAGTTTTTAAGATAAAAAAGGGGGGGGGGGGGGGCTACAAAATAACTGATTTTCAAAGTGGCCGTTAGATGAAATAAGTTTGGGAACCACTGCTCACATGCCAGTCTACTATGGGAATCAAGACACACACGTAAGACAAATCGTACAGTTCATCTCCTTAACAAAATCTTATTTTGAACATGCAGACATTATGACCAATAAAGGGGAAAGTTGGTAGTCCAATTATTAATAACAAAAAAAAAACCACATGACTGTACAAATTTTAAACAGTGAAATCGAACACACTTGACGGTATATCAATATTTACAAGTAAACGTGGAAAATTTTAAGAATAAAAACGTTTTTAACTAAAATATAAACATTTCAAACGATTAAAAAAATTTAATTAAAGTTTTTTTAAAATACAGTGTTGCCAATAAAACATAGTTCTGATACCCATATTATAAAGGAAATACCGCCAACACCATTGGAAGAGGCTATACGTTGCTTACGTATATCATGACAGAAGGGAGTTTGTCGCTCTATGATAAATATCGCAATATAATTAATTGTTTCAGGCGTTACTTTGCGGAAATCCATATTAAAGGAAATTATTTAAAATTATTTTGCTTATAATTCCCGCTATATTAGGTCGATGAAGGAAAATAATCTCCACCAACTTGCAACTTGTCTCGACACGTATCCTGATGATGCCACGTGAAGTGGCGAAACGCGTCGAGACAAGTTATTGAATGTTGGTGGAGGTTATTTTCTTTCATCGACTTAATGTAGCGGGAATTATAAGCAAAATAATTTTAAATAATTTTCTTTATATATCTCAACGTTTTCACAGTACTCTACTAGGAGTTTAAGGACCTTATTCCAATAAATAATAAGAAATTTAAAAAACGATATTCTTAAAATTTCCTACACGGATTTTAGTTGACAATATATACACAATTTTATATCAGGTTTTGACAAACGATTTAAAACTCTCATGCATATACGATAAACCTTACAATTCTACATTTATTGGTAGACAGCTATCTGGTACTGTTGGATACGCTCTGAAATTGTTATTAAAACTATGTATAATAAATAAACTTTATATAAATTTATTGCAGGAATATAAAATAAAAGCACAAGCTTAATCTTGAGGGTATTTCTAAAAAACTTCATATGACAGATAAAAACAACCTTAAAATGCTATCAAGTATGGGAGTTAATATTAGATATTTTCTACCAGCTATTAGTAGATGAAAGCGATTCTAATTTTTAAATAATAATGATCGAAGAACGGTCTCATGTCACTGCAGGAACTAATACCAATCAGTATGAAGACAACCAAGTATTTAACTAAATAATCTGATCAAACAATTGAGTACTCGATTATTTTAAGTTGTGAGATACAAAATTAGACAGCGCCATCTAGTGGTCACCTGTAGAAACAAGTATTTTTGTATCAATACTAACCTACAACTAAATATACCCTCCGCTTGCAGTCCGATAGCTTCGACATCAGCTTTTCCTATATTGTCTCTGGCATCACCGCATTGGTCAAATTCCTTCTTGAAGATGGACAGCAAACAACTGATGCGATAGTCAAGTCTCACGTCGAGGATGAACTGTCGATGAAAACACAATTGTTTAGTTTCTACGATTTGATACTATATTTGGACTCGCAATTATTAAAACTAAAATACGTTCAAAAATAACTCAGAGCATAACTGAATGTATTAAATGTTTAGAGATACTTAAGTGTAATAATACTGCTGATTAAAATGGATTAAAAATATAATTATCACAATGCATTGTGGCAATCAAAACATCAGAAGAAACAAGAAAGATGACACTGACAGACTAAACGTCAAAACCTCAAATCTTCTTAAATAAGTATTTTCGGCTTGTAGAATCGACCGCCACAAATGCTTTTATTCAATTGACGAATACATAATTGATTCGAGACAGTAAATTAAATTTAGTTTATTAATTGAAATTGTTTATTATTATTATTGTATTATATTATATTGCTGTGCCCTGACCGGGTATCACATTGATAGTAAACTGTACTGAGATCTTAATTATTATAATTGTGACATGCAATAAAGATATTTGAATTTGTATTTTTTTAGTCACATGACTGTTTATGTAGGTAGTCATAAAAAAGAAAAAAATTAAACAACTTTATATTTTGAAACTTTTTTTTGATTAATTCAGTCTGACGTTTCGAAAGGTTTGCAGGATTAAGATAAGACTGAAGAAACTACCTGTAATATTTCAATAATTTTCAGCTTAGTGTCCATCACGAGTGGATGCTCCCGTGCTAACATGATGGCCGCTGGACTCGGTTGTACCACACCGCTAGTATTATTGTTACTCGACTGAAAGAAACAACAGCAGTTTAAGATCTAAATATAGGTTGCGAGATATAAAACTAATTAGCACCATCTAGTGATCAGTAGCGGCGTTACTAAGTGTAATATACCCCAGCTGTTTTAAGCAATTGTGATTGAAAGATTTGTCTTAGGTAATTCACAAACACGATTTAATTATTTCAAAATTTTACGAATAACTATTTGTGATAATTTTAATCCGATAGTTTAGTACAAATGAATGCGATATTAAACTCTTATATATTTTTTAAGCAGAAGAAATATTTTAAAAAATTATCATACATTTCTCGTGACAGATCCCAGGGTAATAGACGTCATGACTGCCCCCATGTCACCTATACTTCTTAGTACACCGCCTTCAGCTGAAAAAAAAAACAACCCACAAATTTGCAACTAACGATCGATACCATAAGCAGTTAAGCGACATCGTGACTTTGGTGATTAATTTGGAAGATTACTGAAAAATCTAAATTCAAAAAAAGAACGAAAATTTCAAAAATATTAATTCCAACTTGAAGCAGGTGTGAAATATTTCAATAAAATTTCATAAAATCGTGATAATTTATATAATAGTTTATAATGTATTCGAATATTATAATATAATATTTTTAAATCTATTTACACAGACAATTTATACTGTATGTAAACCAATGAAATGAAATGAAATTCGTTTATTTATTTATAAAGCCTACCTACAAAATTACATTAAAACTACATATTATAAAAAGGACTACTATTATATAAACTAAATGAAATTTTAATTATAGGATAGGACGGCATGCTCAAGGTGATAAAGGGATAGATACTACACTTCTGATAAAATTACAAAAATACATAAAAAAAAAAACAAGAACCAATTAGATGTAAGGAAGAGGGGAGAAAAAAAAATCACAACAAACAAAATTAAAATTCTGGTTAGTTAGTTGAAGTTGAGTTTATTAGCATAGGCACTAAAGGCGTGCGCTTGCTCATCGCTAGACTCTACCGTATGGCGAGAAGAAGACCACAAGAAACTGGTATATAGTGTAACAATAGACTGCCCATCCCTTTGTTGGCAAGTTCTGGACCAGTGGAAGCGTTACATTTGTGTAAATTGACATATAAGGTGGTGAAGACATAGTAGTTTAGTTTTTGTAATATATATAGTTGTAATTTTGGAGTATGTATTTTGTAAATGTCGTTCACGACTAAGGTCCCTAACAATTTCAAAAAAGGAAATTATTTAAAATTATTTTGCTTATAATTCCCGCTACAACATTCAGTAATTTGTCTCGACGCGTTTCGCCACTTCATGTATCGTGATGATGCCACGTGAAGTGGCGAAACGCGTCGAGACAAATTACTGAATGTTGTAGCGGGAATTATAAGCAAAATAATTTTAAATAATTTCATTTAATATGGATTTCCGCAAAGTAACGCCTGAAACATCTAATTATAATTTAAAAAAAAACGAATAGAGTACTACCCGGCGTGTGCGCCGGTTATGGCGTGTCAATAAAATCCGGCGAAATATAATACTTACGTTGATTTGTTTCGCATTCTTGCGCTGCTTGTAATCAAAGTTAATTAACTATATATATATTTAATCTATATTTTGTTATTAATAATAACTCGAATAACGAACGCATGGACTCACATTCGACATCTCCGGTCAAGGCGCTGGTCTCGTTCAACAGATCGATCGCAGTGACACAATCCAGAATGCTGAGTAGTGTCTTGGTTAAACGTAACAGGTCACTAAAACTGAAAAGAGAGAACATTAGGGATTGTTAGTCTGCCAATTTATTTATTGTGGTCTTATTGAACTTCTAATATGAATTTTAACATTGAAAACTTGATATTTCACAACCACTTGGTTCGCGGTGGCGTTTGTATAATGAATGGGATAAGATATCTAGAGTTGCTGATTGGTCTGCGCAGAAACGGCCCCCAGAGAAAAGGGTTAACATTATTATATCTTTTTTTTTTTTTTTTTTTTTTTTTTTTTTTATTGATAGCCCAACATGTGACCACACTCCGCCTGATGTTAAGCTAGAGTGCGGTCCATGAGTGGAATCAACTGTTACTACGGACATATGTCCGCGCGCAACAGTCGACTCCACTATGCCGGCTTGAGGAGACGAATGTGCTCTATCCAAACTGACAGGGCACACTCCTCTCGTTATCCCGGCTACTTCCAAGCTGATCCCGAAACGCGACTAGGTCACTTCACGGGCGTTCCGCTTGAAAGTGGTGGTACTTCCCCAGGACGGCATACTGGGCTAATGCCATCTTCAGTCTGCCTACCACTCTTTGTGTGCCTATATTATTATACTATAGGCATTGAGCGACCAAAGTACATATAACAAAGTTACATTGGTACCGGCTTAATTTTTGAGAGATTCGAACACGGGGTCTCTCGACCGCGAGTCCGCACCCTCAACCACTAGGCCACGGCCGCTGTGTAAAATTGTTAAAAAAACTATTGTTGAAGTGAACAAGACGATATCACAGTTGCTGTATATTATTAAGTATGATTGTATTTTTGACAAGTCCAAGTGTTCCAATAGGAATCTAGAATAAGAGAATATAATAGAATAAAATCAAATCAAAACGAACCTATCGGAGACGTGCTGAACTTAAAACGCCTCATAAAAACCGTTAACATTATATTTAGGTTGAAATTATATAAAGTTACTAGCTTTTACCCGTGGCTTCGCTCGCATTTAAGTCATTAAATAAGTATGAGAGATCATTTCAATAGAAATGAATCAATATGATTCCAAACAGCTGAAACTATAGTCAGTTGGAAACTATAGTTACTTTGTTACTATGTTACTTTGAATTGGACTTTGGACTGGAAGAGACAATCATTAGAAAGAGACAACTATATTCGTATCGTGTGTGAAGGAGATGCAGATATTTTTTGCCGTTCACGACACTGCAATCGCTTCTCTTCCTGTCATTTCCCTATATTTATAAAAACTGTATCCATTTGCACACAAACATGGAGCAATGAAGTAGTGACGAATGGAAAAGAAAAACACTCACCTATAGAAACCAAAATAGATCAGTTCCCGCGCGAGTTTAACAACCTCAAACGTCAGCTTATTCTGATCATGGTTACTGAAATACCATGTCTTCGTGACCACGTTGCATAAGTAGTTTTCGACAAAGCGTATTGTGCTCGCGAACTGTTCCTTCACCTTCTCCCTGTTCGCATCTGGACCACCTTTCACACATTGATAGCTGAAAACAAAATCATATTATTATTATTACTACACTATACTTTATTATTTATGTTAAAAGTTAGTTAGCCTACAGTTAGTTTTGTAATAGTACTACAAATCATTTCAAAATCACAAATTAGTTATATTTTCAGATTTTTTTCAGAATAGATTCCTTTACTACGACTAATGTTAGTACCACCAATCGCATCTATCACGTACAAAATTTCCTACATATGAAAAACAGAGATTAGGTACACTTGAAACTTTTGGTATCAACACGGGGCTAAATTCTATTATATTCTCTTACATCATCTGTAGGTTCCAATTGGAATAGTTGGACTTGTCAAAATACTACTATACTTCATAATACAATACGCAGCAACTGTAATAGAGTCTTGTTCACTTCAACAATAGATATAATAATATTAAGTACTGGATGTCATTTGCAGCTTCGTTTAAAGTGCAAAATGCTTTGTTGACTGGACCAATAACATCTGCTTAAGTTTTTAAAATAATGAACAATCTAATAATGAACAAGTACTCACTCGTGTATTGATATATGATCTGAAACATCACTCCACAGACGAGCGTACTTGACAGGAGTGACAGGCTCTTGGGGGTCTCTGTCGACGTGCAGATGCAGCATTAGACGGCAGAACGACGCGCGGAGCTCATATGACAGTTGCGGATTTGACATGCATCTGAAAATTTATAATAAGTCATAGTTATAAGGTCTAATCAAAAACGTTTCATTTCTATGTAACCGTAGGTGACCATAATGTTAACTTTTTTTGGGACTAAAAAATATTTCACTCGAAACATTATATATAAGCAAATAAAAACTCCCTAACTAAAGCTATATTTAAAGTATAAATAACAAACAATTAACTATCTTTTTCTATCACGTGTACTAATGCCCTATTAACACTAGATTTACCAGACCAGTCAAAATGACTGGTCTTGCAAGATCAAATTAAAATTCCTACTGCGTGTAACATTTTCTTTAATTCTTCTAATCTTCTTTAATTTATAACAGAATAATTAGTTTTATGAATTTTATATTATTTTATATATATTTGTAACAAATATATACTTTTTTGGCTTTGGTAGAAATAGGTATATTTAAGCTGGCAAATCTAGTGTTAAAGTAAGATGCACTACATAACTCACCTAAGTATAAGATCAATATGCATATGCGTTGAAAGACTGTTCAGAGCCAAGTATTGTCTGTTAAGACACATGTTCGAGAACAAATCCAGCTGGTGACGATAATAGTCCAACACTGCAGCTGATGAAGAAGAAGAATCCGCCTTCGCTTCAGCCGCTAACTCGGTTAGCAGACAAGCTTTCTACAAAATAAAATAATTAAGATTTTAGACTCATTATTGACACATGCACAATCTACTGTTTGATATCACCACTATCATCCAGCATAGAGGTTCCCAAAGTTATTTCGTCTAATGCCCACTTTGGGAAAGACTGATCTAGCAGGGGACGTGGACAGACACTCATGTAACTGCATCTTAGCTTGACATAAGGCTACTATTCAGCCACCAAAAAACTGTCATTAAGGTAACCCTATTGTTTAAATATGATTGTATTTTCTGTCTCTTTTTTTCTCTCTTTCTTTATATTTTATGTTTGACTCTAATAGGAATATAAGTTTACTTTATATATTATGTATTGTTTAACTTATAATCTGTAGTCATACCGATTTCTTAAATTAAAATAAATCCAAGGCTATCCAATGAGATTCTAAGTACTACTATCAAAAGACAAAGAATTCACATCTACCCTCATTTTTGTTGATATTTTAAAATAAAATAAAATTATAATTATTATATCGAACAAATGAGTAAATATTAGCTAAAATGAAAATTATATTCAGAAGCATAACTACCTTCTTTTCATTCCAGAACAGCATGACTTCGTCCTCAACTGAGTATGTCTTAAACTCCTCGACAGACAACAGTTTTGTCTCGTCCTGATATTTTGTTTTAACTAATCTGTAACAATACAAGTGTGTTTACGCCCTTACTTTCGGGTAAATAAAACTACTGATTTGTGTTAAACCAAGAAAAAAAGCTATTTATTGAATTTGACAATATTCTTAAACGACGGTGGCTCCATCTAGTATTACACGTAGGAACTATTGTACTAGTAAGCATGGGCGTAGTCAAGGTGGGGCAGGGTGGGGCGCTTGTCATCCTATTGTATACTTAAGGGTAAAATCTATAGTATATATGGTACGAGGTGTGATCAAAAAATAACCGTTATTTTCAAATTTCGTGAGTTACGTATGTTCGATTTTCGCAATTTTTTTTCTGTTATGTTGGTACACATGTCTGTTATATATGTTGGCAATATCAGCCATTTTGGATTGTCAGTTTGTTTTTGACAGATAAAAAGGTTAGTCGTGTTTTGGTGTGCTCTTCGATTTTTTACTATTCGAAAAAATGGATCAAAGAAACTGTATTAAGTTTTGTGTAAAAAAGTTGGCGAGTCTACTATGAGCAGAACACAAGTTCAATTGTGGTATAACCGGTTTAAGGAAGGCCGAGAAGATGTCAATGACGATGCTCGTCCTGGTCGCCCGAGCACGTCAAAAACCGATGAAAACATTGAAGCAGTGAAGAAAATGATTTTGGATAACCGTCGAATCACTATTAGAGAGATTGCTGATGATGTTGGTATATCGTTCGGCTCATGCCAAGCAATTTTCACGGATGTTTCAGGCATGAAACGTGCGGCAGCGAAGATTGTTCCAAAATTGCTAAAACACATCGACGCTTGTGCGTGAGTTTTTGGCCAAAAACAAAACCGTAATCATGCCTCAACCACCGTATTCACCGGACTTGGCCCCCGCTGACTTTTTCCTCTTCCCAAAACTGAAGACACCGATGAAAGGAAAGCGTTTTGCTACGATTGAGGAGATAAAAAAAAAATCGAAACAGGAGCTGTTGGCGATACCAAAAAGCGCGTTTCAGAAGTGTTTCGAGGATTGGAAAAAACGCTGACATAAGTGTGTTATATCAGAGGGGGATTGCTTTGAAGGAGACAAGATAGTTATTGATGAATAAATAAATACTTTTTGAAAAAATTGAAAATAACGGTTATTTTTTGATCACACCTCGTATATAGTATAGCTATATTTACCTAGTTTCAACAAGTATATCGGAATTCTTTGCGCAAAGCACGCTCTTACAGATAAGCTCCTGCGTGACAGCGATCGCTTTCTTATTAGAAATACAAAGATCACTCAAATAATCAAGGAACCTGGACTGCCAGTTGCGCATATTCTTTCTTACTAAACCTGCAAACAATAGAAGTTATTATTAACTATTAGATTAAGACCGCTACTCAAAAACTTTTTCATATTCAATTTTATACGGAACAAAATAGACCAATCACACGCTTGAAACATTGTTGACGTGATTTTTGACCAATGATAATAATCCATTGCAACTGTCTACTATCACCTAGCTGTCATTACGTTCTGTTACACGCATTTATAAGAAATCATTTCAATTGTTACTTATTAAAATATAAATAACAGAAAGAAAAGAATTCAAACTGTTTAAACTGAAAATTTGATATATAAGTATATGCATAAATAATTATTACTGCATAAAATAGAATAAAAGCAATTTAAGCGTAAATTCTACGCTCGAGTAATAATTAGCTGACTCAAACTACGCTCGAGCATCGTTAATTTGACGTTATAATACTTAATATTATTACATTATTTATTTTTATTACTATTTATTTTATTACAGTATTTATTACATTATTATATTATTACAATATCAAATTGTATAAAATATTTGTAAATAATCCTATTTATGATATTTATTTATTACTTAATAATGGAGAAAAAAATAATAAAGAGTAAGTAAAATATTTGTAAATAAGAAATGCAGAAGACAAATAGCGGGAGTTATAAATAGATACAAATATAGACAAACATATGAACCACACACAATACATACCAAGTTACATAGATATATACATAAGATAATAATAACAATAATAATACTATAATACATACTAGGAAGTGAGATAATATTATTGTGATGTGTGCTGGAAAGAGCCGGTATCGTGGCTCTATTTGGTTTGTTTATTCAGTTAAAAAACACTTTTTCGTTTTGGGTACGTGCTTTTATACTTCGTTGAAGTAACATAACAGATATCAAAATGTGACAATTATAGTCTTTATAAAAAGTAAAAAAACATGTATAAAAATAGTTCGTAACATCGCCCCCTCTTGTGAGAGATCTCACACAAGTAACATAATGTCTCCTGTGAGAAAACTCACCCGGCCCAGACTCCCCACAACCCAATGCTAATGAGACACTGGACTATGGAGAAGTCGAAGCCGGTAGAAGGGGTATGAGTTTCTTCGAAATACTCCTTAACCCAACGCGTCCAAAAATGATCTGCCAGTCTTAGGGCCTTCTTCCAGTCACACCTGCGACTCAGATCTCCATCGTCGAGGACAATCGGCATAACTTCCGTGGAAGAAGTCCTCTTCTCCGTCCATCGACCGATGGTCACTTGTATCGGCCCAAAATAGTCGAAGTCAACGTGTGTAAAGGCTCGTTCATGATGTGCGAGTCTGTCAACTGGGAGATCCCCCATAGATGGAAATGTGGAACGGCTCTTGTGAACTCTACAAAACTGACAATTACGTGATATATTCCTAACAGTGGTTGGGAGTTTCAAAATCCAATATGTTTGTGGTAGTTCGTTGTGTTTAATGTTAATGTTTGTTTGATGATTGCCATGCGCCGTACGTTCTTCATGCGAGTCGGTAATCAGTAGTCGGGTTGTTGCGTATCCGCCGTCTAGTATGATCGGGTTCTTGCACAGGTCGCCGATACGCTGCGCGGACGCCATTCGTCCATTCACACGTAGAAGACCCAGTTCGTCACTGACGGGCGCTAGAAGCTTCAATCGCTCGCCAAAAATATGCTTCAATGCGAGAAATTCTGCCGGAATCCTCCCGTCAAAGATAGGCAATTTAGTTTCCCATCTTATTTGTTTACTTTCAGACATTATCGTCTTCGTTAATTTACAAATATCGGACATACCTGCTTGTTCGTTGGCATTATTGGCGTGTATGAGATATTGTTGCAAATGTGAATCTTTATTTACAAAGTTTGTCGCCTGTATTGTGTCGGACGCCGGTATGTCGACGACAGGTGCGACGCGTGCTATCGAGGCTGGTGGCAGGAGAGGCTGCGCGGTCAACGGAGACGGTGCTGGGCGCGCAGCTGGAACACTGCGGGTTTCTGCTGTGACCAAATTCTCATCAATACTCACGTTATGTATAGCCCGTGTACATATATGTTGTGGTTGCGCTTCGTACTGCGAGACGACGGATCCTAACCACTGCGTCAAGACTGATCCCGTGTTGCTGTGGCGGTCTGCGTCATCAGCTGCTTCCGCGTCAAGGGCGGCCAAGTTCGCTCGCAACTGAATTTCAGCCGCTTTACGCTGGGTTTCGACAACCTGGGCTTGGGCTAGTGCTGATTCGCGAGCAAATTCTGCCTCTAAGGCTAGTCGTCTGGCCGCTAATAAGTGGTGCCTTGAACTGGTCTTGGAGCTTGTGCGCGATGGTGGACGTGTTTGGGCGGTGGCCAGGGGAGCACCCTCTGGGAACGTAGAGGGTTCCGTTGCTCCTGTTGGCGCCGTTGCCTCCGTTGCGTCGCATGCTGCGCGAAGTTTCTTCGACATGGATCGAGTTTCCATTTCAAATCTTGGCGTTGGTTTAGGTAGAAGGACCAATATATGTGACGTGTGCGGGAAAGAGCCGGTATCGTGGCTCTATTTGGTTTGTTTATTCAGTTAAAAAACACTTTTTCGTTTTTGTACGTGCGTTTATTCTTCGTTGAAGTAACATAACAGATATCAAAATGTGACAATTATAGTCTTTATAAAAAGTAAAAAAACATGTATAAGACGCCAAGACTATTGTTTCGGAAAAGCTATAAAGTTGTTCTGTTCAAATGTTATACGTATGTATATATTCCCACCTCTGGGGAGGTTAATCAGCTGCCTGTCACAACTTAGCCGCAGAACTTGCTGACAAAAATGTTGATCCCTTTGTGACGGCCGCCAGTTGCTCACTCGGGATCGACTTCTGTTAATGTTTGCTACAATGCTTGCTACAACTCCTTGATAAATAATAACTTTAAGACGATCTCTCTGATTTGTGAATTGAGAAATATTCGTTCATAATTTACAATTATAACAAGCGTGATAAGTTTGCGTGTATGTGTGTGTGTGTGCGTGTGTGTGTGTGCGTGAGGACAAAGTTTGTGACTCAAAGTTTAATGATATTTTGTAACCGGATGAGAGGAAATTTTTGCTTCGGCCGCTTCATACATATGTAATATGGAATGGCCTATTAAACTCCGCACGTAGCACATAGCACATGGGGATATACATACACACCCAATGTCGAAAGGTCGAATGTAATGGTGTAGGTACATATAATATTATTCATTATTATTAAACTCGTAATTTATACAAATACAAGTTGCTTTCCCTTTCTCTGCGCCCGCTACGAACATTCGTAAAGTGACAAATTGTAATTGAGCGGAAAACTATTGACTTGACTGAAACTAGTTTGTTATTCATTTGTTTGATTCTACTTTGATGATAAGCATTGGTAGTTAAAAAGACAGGAAGCAGAGCCAAAGAGTGTAGAGGTGTAAATATTATTTATTGGTTACATTGTGGAGTGTTGATTGGAGTGAGCTGACTGAAGTGAACTGACTTGTGAACTGTCTTGTCACTCGAGGAGCGTGTTTATATATACCTCGAGTGACGTGGTAGATAGTGTCTCAGCATATTCTGGCGTGGTCCAGGTACGTGATGTTACATAGCGTTTCAGCATATTCTGTGCGTGGTCCAGATACGTGATGTTACATAGCGTTTCAGCACGTTCTGTCCTTCGTCCAGACACGTGCCGTTACAGTAGTGATTCTGTAATAATGCCTGATGATGTCAATTCAATGCAACGTGCTTATTAGAATGACTCTTTGGTGTAATATAATCGTGAATAGTATTGTGACACTCCCCCCGTGTTCAACTCGAATGAACATGTGAAGATGGTCATGTACCTACCTAACAACCCTCTACCCCTTTGAATTTTCCTCCCGCTTATATGGAAATTCACCCCTTAATAATATAGTACTTATTTAACTAATATTGGCCAATGATTTATGATCGTGATCGTCTAGTTTAGAGTAGCAGGACCTCTACGTTGTGATTGTCTAATTAAATATGGACCGCTACGTTGTGTAATTTATAGAATTAAATGTTATAGTAAGAATTCATAGAAAGAGACACAGAAAATACAGTTATAGTAATCACCTGAAAATGTGCTCACAAAGAGAAAATTTATAAATCAAAATTCATAATACAAATAAGTAATTGAACATGCAACTTAGCTCTGTACCGCCGCCTCGTACACGCCGTCCCGCGGATGATCTCGAACACACTATCACTCGCGATTGATAACATATGGGCCACGCGAATTTAATGTATAACGAATACGAATAGTAGTACGAACCGCACGAATTTTACGCGAAACGATTAGAAATGAATACGAGAAGGAACTCAATTTAATGTCAGCCTTTCTATAAAATGGATTACTCATTTTGAGTAAATCGTCGACGAACTGGGGCCTCCCTTCCAACCTACAGCCCCACCACCTTTGTCTTAGAAGAAGGAGACGAAATCCTTCGACAAGGTCCAACAGAAGCCATTGCAAAATCTTCTAAGCTAAAAGGGGAACGAGCGTTTGATCTAGTGATCAGGTTATGGGCCCTACCGATCTAAAAAAGAGAGAACAAAAGAAACAACCTGTGTGGAGATAACAGAATGTGTGAAGATGTGTCCTCAATCGGACGTGACCTATATCCCGTAAATAAAATCCTTGTATGAAGAATAATAATAGATGTAATGTATCCTTATTCGGATACGATAATAGCAGAATAAGCTGTGTAGAAAATAACTAATCCTCGATGCAGAAATAAAATATAATTGTTGATTATATTGATGGCCGTTGAAGAATCCATAGATGATAAATACATATGTGGTGAAAACCACTGAAGAATTGCTGGAAGTAGTTACACGCAGACAGAACTCCTGAAGAATTGTGGAAAGTAGTTGCACGCAGACCTATGACAACATGGGGAGCCTGAAATCCCTACGCTAAACCCTAAGGCTGACATTGAGGGGTTTGGTGAATACACGAGCAATAAACGCACTTATCCTAATTACTTACTCCCGTTTCTGACGCACTGACTCTAATACAAAACGCACTCTACACGCGTAAAACCGAAGTTGATCAACTTTGAACGTTAATTACTTTTACGAATTATTTACGATTTAGACGTTGTTGCTCTTCCCGCGACCGAGGCCCAAGTTGGCATAACTAACGACACTAATTATCACGAGAGAGAGAAAGTTGTTTCTCTTTCAAAGACCGGAGCCCGAGTCCCGTGAATCCTTATTCGTCCTCTCACGAAATCTCCCCACGCGCGCAAATGCAGGTTTTTTGTCTGCCCGAACCCAACGCCATCATAAACATTAGACTGTGTTCACATAGGAGAGAATATTATTATATAATTTAATACAAAATTGTTTGCATTAATTCTTATTACTTGACCATAATATAACCCTTCCGAATATAGTTTAAAATAGTAACACACTATTAAATGTGACATTTTAAATATTATAGAAATAGATATAATTATTTATCATAATTAAATATAATAATTATTATATAATTAAACTTCAACGTTTATGCGAGTCTACATTGAGAAGATAGAATTATGTTTTTATCATCTTCCAAGTTTCATATAAACAAATTCCCAGTTTAAATTCGCTAAATGTATACGCAGCCTTATATTTTTTTTTACAAACACAAGTGGTTACAACTAACATCGCTGGGTCTCCTTCTATGAATTTGCCTAATAATTTAAAACTAAAGTCGACAGTTACAAATAACTTTAACTTAAATTTATCGCCTGTCAAACGACTTCGCTTCGTATATCAAATCAAGTGGCTCATCGTGTCTGGGTTTGTTGTGTTTGCGCATCTGTAATTTGCGGTCAGTGCGATGGCGGCGATGGTGGGTGCTTCTCTTTATCACACGCGTAAAAGTGTCGAAAAAGGCTTTATTGGCCGATTTATGGACTTATTACGTTAAAAGCTGCTTGTCAATTCCGCTGTTTGTGTGTGTGTGTGTGTGTGTGTGTGTGTGTGTGATGGGTGTCAGGGTGAGTGGTTCAGTGTAAAGCACGTTGTACTTTTACGAGTTGCGCTGATTTTACGAGGTATCGGAGGTACTAGATAACAACATATTGAATCATACATTACCGAAATTGATGGTCTTCATATACCTATACTTTGGTTGATTTGGATTGCAGAGGGGTCGGGAGGGGCGGAGGGGCGAACGGGTAACAAATATATTATAAAAATATTCAATTAATACGTCGCTTATCATCAGCCACCACCGCTCTTGATGCCGCAGACATCCGGGCAATTTCTTTCAATAAACCGCATAAATTCCTGTCCGTATATAAAACGTTGGCGGATGTGTGTTACGCAGAGAAGCATAATCATTTGTGTTCACTCGGACACCGACACAAGACACAAGACACAAACGAGACAGTGATCAATGTGTTTGGATATTTCGAGACGACACCGTGTTGTCTGTCTGTCTGTCTGTTTGCATGCACACAACATGTTAGAAATGCATTAAAAGTTCTTATGAATTGTTAAATGCTCAAAATGAATGCAAATAGCATAAATTACATGCAACATTCGTTAGTGAGATGTTAAACGAAATACGTACTCGTAGATGATGACGTCACTGCAAGAAGCTATCGTGTGTCAGTAGGTATGTCTATTCATATTATTTTAATTGAGATCTCAACACACACACACACACACACACACACACACACACACACACACACACACACACACACACACACACACACACACACACACACACGCACACACACATTCTTGTGTACAATGAAAAGAATGACCACACAGAAGTGTCACTGAGAAGCAACATTGACATCGCATTATAATATGATATATAATATATTATAACAGATGCCAATACTCGAGTAGATTTATTTTGTAACACTTACTGCTTGCTTTTGATACAATCGTATACTTTGTAATTGTATACGATTGTATATTTTGGGTAGTTTCCTGATTGCGTGTTTCGCTGAACTAATGTAGTGAGAATCGTATTGGAAAAGTAATTACCTCTATTGGTTAAAGAGCAGACGTACTTGTATATGTTATTGGCAAGCTGTTCAAGATGTCTTCGACATTTGTGATGAAATTGTTTCAACTTTGCAAATAGTAGAGTAATATTACTGAATCACTTTTTAATATATTAAATGTTTAATATGTTTGCTTGTTTTGACATCCGTGAGCAGTAACAATAACAAACAGTTGGAACAGTGTTATTTGATATGCAATGATGAGTGAATGAAAGCAATTTGTTTATTAGTGGGCACATATATGTTTGGGCAGAAGCAAAAGGGGAGATAAGAAGCTTCCTAACAATATTGTGTAGAAGTAAACGGCACTACTATCTAGGGCTGCCATTCACGCTGACAGTGCACCAAAAAGTTGAATACATCTCGTACTGGTTGCAACGTACACTCCGCCGAACAAACAAAGCTACTGTTCGCTGTTAATGGATGGCATCTCCTCATCTTATTCGAGTACGTAATGTTGTATAATGTATAGTGTCAGTGGCCATCAGAGGCAATCGGTTGTGTGCGACGCTTTGTGACAATGGTTCTTATGAAACTAATAATGTAAACACATTCCACATTTAATAGAAAATATCTGAAGCAGAATGAAACGCCATTATAAGAAATAAGTTCACACATTAGACCACCCCCCTGTCCCCCACGTCCCGCATAGTAACAGAGAGGGGAGAAATAACAACCGCCTTCACAACTACCAACAACAATAACACATTTCGTTTGTAACAATTAAGTAATACTTGATCTTGTCATATGTTTTTATTTTCGCTTTTAATGAGGATCATATTTGATTATTTTTATTCCAATTAGATGTGGTTATTTTTAACCAATCATTAACTGTTATTGCTCTTAACACACACAACAAGTGCACGTTGCAGTCGCTCGGACATCAATCACACAATCAGACAAACAATCGCACAGCAGCAGAATGAGCAATCCTTCGGTCTTGTTGTTCATAATACAATGGCAATGGTGAGAATGATGCTCCATTGCTGGTCGTGGGACATTCAGAGAATCGTCTGAGATGAGCCTGTTTGTTTACATTGATCGCTCGAACGCGTCGGCCACTGTCACTGGTGTTTACATGCCTTTTGATATTTTTATCTGAGACGTTATAGCTTTTGGTAAACAACATGCTTATGTGTGCGACACTCACATGGGGACGCGAACACGAGCGGATGCCGGTTTATGTTCCTCTCCATTTCGAACGAACAATACATACTCCTTTCTGATTAGCAAGCGCCTCTCAATGCAGCAAATGAGATTGTTTCGTTTTAATATTGAATGTAACAAATCGGTGCCACCAACCAACCACTCTTCGCCAATAAGCCGATTGCATAAACAATGCATTCGCCTGCATCCGTTGCTGCAACCATTCTATTCTATTATTCACCTTACCTTGTCTATATATGGTTATGCCAATGCACTGTTATTATTGTGTGCAGACAATAATAACAGTGCAAATATATCAAGTGCTATCGAAACCATAAAAGTGTGTTTGCGATTGGAGCAACACACAAGTGATACAATTCTCAAAGGAATCGGAGAAGTATCGGTTGCATAAATCACAAACACGTTGCGTCGTCGTTTCAGCAGAAGGAGGAGTGATGCATTGCCAGGGGCAGCGTTTGCGTGCTCTTGTTTGTGTTGCAACTTCCCAACAAGAGCGCTGTTTCTGCGGGAAAATGAAAACGGTATTTCGGAAGAGACCAACAAACAGGATTAGGACTCAGGAGCCGAAAAAGATCGCGGCGTAATTGTTACGCTATTAACTTAATTTGTAGAAGCTTCCATTAGTGGGCTTCAAAGAGCCGCCCGGCCGACTGGTTCCTTTCGCTACGATGGAGAATATAACGGTTTTTTTGCGGCCAAAGCTTAATTATGCGGACGCTGGAAAGGTATTTAATTTTGTTGTATTTTATTCTAATTAATTAAATAAATACAATGAATTGATAAACATTTGGGGAGAGTGAGATTTAATAGACGTTAATTAAGTGTTTTATGACAACAGGTCACCATCTCTGTCACTATGGATTACAATACTCATCCGTTCTTCTGTCCCATATTCTTACAAGTGATACCTTCTTAACAAATAATCTAATGTAGTAATCAATTCAGTTATTACTATTATTGCCAATTACGAGCTCTGTGTTCTTTGATGTCGCATAATTGTCTCAATTTCATGTTATAATTGGATCACCATGTGTGTGTGTGCGTGTGTGAGTGAACTCCACCCACAACATTGGTAAGATTAATTAGTATATCAATCTTAGAAGACCATTCATTATTGGTACATGTTTTTGTAGATCGTGAGGTCATTCGAGAAGACGATGAAATGATCCCAAACACTCGCAGGAAGCTATTATGCCTTTATTCATTAATAACGGGTACTTTTTTTGTGCTTTGCGTGTGCAACATTTATTGAATGCAGTTGACCCGAAATGGCTCAAAGGCAGCTTTCCCTCTATGTCAATAAATTTCTAATGTCTTGTGTTTATTGTTAGCAATATACTACACGTACGTAATGGCGAGAGCGTGTTGTTTGCCGGTTGCCGGTTGCTGATTGGCTCCCCGCGGTGTCCTATATACCCACATTAATATAATATAACAAATAGAACAATATTCTTTTATTCGTATTATTGAGTAATCGTTATCGAATAACACAAATAACTCTCGCTTCTCGTCGATGTACACATAATGATATGTGAAGGGAGGGAGCTGGCACATTGAGTGAGTCAATTAACTCGTATTGAGTTACAAACACAGCGTCCCTACGTGTTGATGTTATGTTAGTGAATGAAGTTGCCAGAACTGATTAAAGTTTATGAAAAAGATTCAATTTGTTTCTCGAAGAAAAGAAAATGTCACAAAAATAACTTTTCAAACTCCGTTTTGCCGAACTATTTATTACATTGTTATACTAAGAAAAGTTTCACAAATCATTTTACACTTCCCAACTGCCACTGACGCTTTACTTGCATCAACACTTAATACAAATTATCCAACACGTGCTGTAATACTATAATAAGAAAACAGTTTATATATGTATATGTTCAGACAAAAGATATATGTATATGTGGTGACTGTATACATCGCCACTTTCTTGTCAAATTTTCAGCATGTACCAAATGGGGCATGCATAACAAATAGCATGTCATGTTACGGCGCAATTGCATGCTTGCATCAGTTACGATTTGACCCCAACGATTCGAAAGGTCCAACGGGACTTTCCACTCTTCAGTTCCATACGACCTCCTCTCCATTCATTCATTAGCATAATGCAGCGTAATTGGTGTTAAGATGAAGTTCCCGATGACGAAGATTTAGAAGTGTTTATAATTTTAAAAAGTAATGAACGCACATGACGGGGGTCAAACATTGGAGGTCGTATAGGTCTGTCTCCTTTAGGACGGCGCCAGTGGGACTTTGGGATTCCGTGCCGGTCGGATCCGAGGTTAATTATGCGGGATTCGTCGCAGGGTAAACAGCCACGGGAATTGACGCTGTTACGCCGTTTGATGCACACTGGCCGCTCCACATATCTATGTACGTATGTACCTCCGTAGTCAGATGTAACACGTGTTAATGTGTGTTGGCATCCAAAGCAATTCAAAGTGAAACAAACAAGAGTCGGCGGCCGTGATGGAGCAATATTAGGGATACGATCACTCGCGCAGTTATATAGCATTCAGTTAACCTACTTCTGTAGCACCGATCATCTGTTTGTTATCTGCCACTGATATGTGTGTGTGTGTGTGTGCTTTCACCTGAAAGTATAAGTCATTTGGAAGTTTTATGTTAACGTGTAAATGTGAATTGTTTTAGGAGAGGGTGGGAGGGGAGGGGGGAGGCATCGCGTATTAATTGAAACCATTACGATTGTCGTTAACGGACAGAGAGAGAGAGCACACTCATAAAACATAATTCCCAACAAGTAGGATTTTATTAGACTACAAAGAGCGAGGAATATTGTTTATTGCCTTTCTTTTTACGTGGTGCGCTTTATTTGTAACAATGCCACATTACGAATGCGCTATGGGCGGGCATCGCTCTGTGTGGTTGTGCGCTGGGTTTTGGCCACCATGAGCATCTGCGGATATGCGAGTAGACCATTCAGAGTGGCGTTTGTTTAATATATGGAAATGATAAATGTTGCAGTTGTATTTTTATTTAAGCTTAAAAATTTAATATTTCTTGAAGTTTTTCGCGGATATTTGTGATAAAACGTAAACGCTGCTTCAAATCTTCGAAAACACAAATATTGATAAAAATATTACTTGCAAATAAATATAAAATTGTAAGTTGGAGAAGTGAATGCTTTTGTTCTGCTTTGGTCGAGGGGACATGGCGTCGGTAGATCAGCGAAGACATTATCAGACATCGTTTCACATCACAAATATAATGGGATCGCCTTTTCAACACGAATGGTAATTAATGATTTCTATTTGATATACACATATATTATAAACGTATAGCAACAAATACAAGTAATCTCTACAATCTGAAATAACACAATATGTGAATTAAAACAACTGTTCTAATTGGATATAACACATTACACTTATTAAGACGTAATTGAAATGTGATTACAAGACATATTGTTGTTTTTGACTCCATACAATATCTGGTATGTCAGATGTGATGTCAGTTGTGTTACAAAATGTCATCTCTCTTTGGGTTAATGCGTGTGCGTGTGCAAAGGGTGACAATTAGTTAACAGTGGGCTCTGCGAATGGCCCATTCGACAGCGCACGCATACATCGCAAGGAGAGCAATTAGCGCACAAACGCGGGCCCCTATTTGTTTGCGAGAAGAAAGGACACCGACACGTACACTTAGCAACAAACACGCGACATTCACCCCTATTGGCACACGGTTAATGTCGCGAATGGAGCGGCCTTGTCCCCCATTGACGGCCGCTGTGCCCAATTATCTGTTTGAAAGCAAATTCATTTCGGAAGTAATCCGTGTGCGTTCTCGCGGCCACTTCATGAGTTATGTGTGTGATTGATATTGCAATTAAGATGATTGTGTTAGCAGGACAGAGAGTAAAAGTCGCTGTAATCTGCGAGCGAATGATTTTAATAAGGAAAGTTACTTATTACTTAGTAAATATAATATAAATACAAATATTCGCTTGAATAAATTGCCTAAATTGTGAAATATTTTGCCAAATCCGAGGAAGTTTTGTCGCGCGTCACTTGTCATTGCGTAACATCAAACTTTGCTCAACTTGCTCAAATTGCTCAACTGCCATTAGAAGGGCGCACTCCGCTATCAAGTTATACATATATATGCTATGTTGTATTGTATTAAAGTGACGAATTTTAATTAGACTTTGCAATTAACACGATGACTTGGAAGCAATAGACACTGCTGACTGCACTGAGAGAAGGAAAAGAAGCTTCAACAAGCAAAAGTCCAAAGAGGACTCTCGTTAGCGGTTTCTGTTTACTTATTCTTTTGATAAACAAACACTCGCTAACTAAGTCACACGCGACCTCTATTATTTGACCCGTTCAGCAACCTGTGAAGTTATGACCCGCACTATTTTCCAATGATTATATATATGTGACCATATCACGTTGTAATCAAGTACGAGATTTGCAACACAAACAATTTAAGTGTAGGTGTGTGCGGGGGTGCAGGCTTCTCTTAGATGTGCTATACCCACATTCGCGCAGGGCCTGTCTGCGTCGCTTACACCAACACTAATCACTTAGCGATCAGTTGGAATGCCGCCCAAACATCTCTTCCCCTCGGACATGATTTACAATCACACCGAACAGATAACTCCACATTTTCATATACTATTTGTATTATTACAATGTATGTAAATAAGCCATATTTTAACATGAAATCAATTCCACACAATCTGTCACGTGACAGCCGCTAATGGCACATGTCACGTGACAGATAGATAACTGTCATGTAATCACATTTAACACGTTTTAAATGAACGCGAGCGTGGTGTAATTAGTAATTGGCTGGTTTGGTTTGTCCGGGTGGTCGGGGTGGTCGGGCATTTTATATTGGATAATGTTATTAAAAAGTTGTCGTAGAGGGAGCCATTTTAATTTGTATTGTGATTGCGAGCTCGATTCCCAAGTGCGATACTAAAACTTTGATGAGGGCGAAGGAGCGGCTCGAAGCAACATATGCGACATATTCTATGGCACTAACACTTACATACAGTTTTAGATTGGGAATTACGATCTTGCTTTCAGGTTTCTTCACATGCGACAGCAACAGCGCTCGAGATGCCCTTTGCAGCGAACGGAAAGGCATGTCAGTGTTCGGTGGTATTCCGGTGGCTTCCTCAATCCGGTCTACTAATTAATGCGACACAATTTCCCGAATAGAGTTCCGTTCACTCTCAAATGGCATTTGTCAACACATTGCGCTGACATTTTGCAACAAATTGTGTGCGTTTTAATTTAGATAATATACACACTATGCAAAATACAATTTCGAATACAGCGCCCACACTTTGCCGCGAAATGACTGCTAATTCAGTGTGTAGGCTTCACTCGATGCAGCTGCTTTGCCGCATATTCGCGGTCAGAGTTCGTAGACGGCAGACAGTGACCCGTAGAGAACGTATGGAGTAGTTAGATAGGTTGATGTAAATATTGCAACAGGCAACATTCTTGCAACATTTGATTTCCACAAAATGCGATATTAGGATGAGCATGTCGTCGCTTCCACGTAACTAATATTATTGTTCTTTGTATAAAACACAAAATTCAATAGGAAATTTGCTATACATATATCACATATATCGTTTGCGCGTCCTGTTCTGTACTGCTCAAACTAAAAACACGACTAATTGATCGATGATTCATTATTACTTTACGATCGATTACACACACACACACACACACACACACACACACACACACACACACACACACACACACACACACACACTTGCTTCTAGAATCATGTTTGAATTAAAACGTGGTCACCGTACTCGTAATATCTCAATAGCAAATTTTAGTCATTTCAGCGGAGTCGCAGCGGCAGTGGCAGTGGCAGCAGCCGGCCGGACTCGAGCCGCTTTCAAAAAGCTCCGATATTTTACAAGAGAGTCAATAAGCACCAAGTTGCCAACAACTCGGCAACTGCGAGTGTGCTCTACTCAGAACACACCAAAACATTATATAATGTTATCGATCCCTGTGACTCTGAAGTGAGCATGGCGTCTCTCAAATGTTACTTGTCTTCATTATTTAATTAGTATATTTGTTATAAATATTAATTTGCAAACTCATTCTTTCGACAAAATCATTGCGGACGTTCTCCTTCCTGCCATCTGATTCTTTGTTGTATCCGTGATTTTTTGGCATTTACCCACAATGTGAACGTTCCAATTCGTGAATGCGGAGTAGAGGGCATCTCTGGCTTCGTCTGTATTAATGATCAGCGAATTTTGTTGCCACAACTTTGGGAACAAAATAAATTTTCGAAAACAAAAATTTATTGCAAATGTTTTAAAATTATTATTTAGTATTATTATTGTTAGTGTTTCTTGAATTATGTCGTTAATTGAATAGATGGTCTCTCATAAGCAGAAGTGGGAAGTGATTGGAGATATATCGTAGGTATATAGCGATTTCTATCAATTTGTAAGACAATGGAATTTCATATTGTTGTGATAGAACAAAGTTGAAATGCAATAAAGATGAAAGCTCTAATATGGTTTGGTTCTATAGAGTGAACTGTTTTGTGAAAAGTCCGATGCACTTATTGCACTTATTGCACACAGCCATTGTTCTCGAAAACAATGCGTTTATTGGCTCTCTTGTTTCGGATCAATTAGATTTATTTTATGTCATGGATAAAGCGCAATTCCACACACGGAATGACCCGGGAGTTGTGAGCAACTGCACTTTCAATATGCACGCGTGGGCTTCAACTTAATAAACATAAAGAAACCCTGAGCTTATCACTGAGTCTTTTACAATTCGTTTTGAATGCACCTTGACATATGTCTGAGTAGCATTTTGTTGTCATTCGTGTGTTTGAACCCTTCTGCGGCTGCGAGGCTCGCGAGTACGATTCTGCGATGTGTAATCAATTGGCAACTCCATCACTGTAGTCACGCATACTGTGCGGACACGTCACGGCATATCCTATTAAAGGCATACACAATAAGGTATCGCTTTAATCCCACCCTTCTCTCGACAATCGAATGAATCATTGCGCACATATTTCGGATATTAAAAAATATATTAAATAAGGAAATGGAATATTGAGAAGGCATGTATGTATGTATGTATGTCTGTCACACGAATGTAATGTAATGTAATGTAAGTACGATGTTGTTCATTTCACAATTTGTAAAACATTCCTTGTTTATTCGTCCTTGCTTAATAAGATCCGCAGCTTAAGCCGTAACTAATTAGGTAACATTTTTAATCCATAGTTTATCCCAAACTGAACCCGCAAACCTTCATCCCTTAATCGGATAAAACATTCGATAGAATGTCCTAGCCCGCCTCTGTACCAATAACCGATACTTGACCGCAGACAGGCGCTCGGTCTCGTCGGCGTGCTTTACATCCCTGGCTTACTAGCGTATGTGTGTTTGTGTCGTCGTAAGTCAAAGAGCAATGTATAGGGTACGGCGACGAGTGTCGAATGACAGAGCGACTGCGCGAACACGGATCAATACTGGTGGGTCTGGCCTCTTTCGGGCATAATATGATTTGGTCTCAGCACAACCGCAAACAGAAAGCTTATCTTCACGCACCGACGTTCGCAGCCGACCGGAGAACATACGACCGGCATCACAGCGCACTTACTATATGAGCAGCAACTGTTTTTATATTATATATTACAATAATATAACAATTTAATTAACTACTTAAGAAGAAAAATTACATTTATATTAAAAGAAAAAACAATTCAATTTAAAAAATTAATTAAAACATAAAATACAGCGTTCAGATGGTATCAACGGAGAGGGGAGGTGTTACTTAAAAATAGATGCCTTGCTTCAAATAAAATAAGCTATAATTAAAATATTAAAACAAATGACAATATCGTGTGTGAAATGTTATTATTATATGTGTTGCATTATGCAATATATATGTGCATACTTGTTTGTTTTATAAAAGACCACATTTACTGCAAAAATAATCCATTATTATGCATCATTATACTATTTTGGGAAAACGTAATCGTGCCTTTCCGTATCGACCGCAATCGCACATAATCGCACAATATAAACGCCCCTCAGAAAACATTAACAAAATGTAGGTGTCACGTGATTCCTACAACAGAACGGATATTAATGATCTCAATTAATTTAATAATGTGATTGTATATCAGGTTTGAATAAGACATTGCATTCGTATTATATGGTCGCCGTAAGAATACAAAACAATGGCCTCATTTCGGGCTGAGAATAAACTGATTTTATAAAAGTTCACTCATTGTAACCGAACGTTCGGCTGCCGACTGCCGACTGCCGCTGCCTCGAACAATGCGCCAATTTCCTTTTCTATATTTACAAAGGAACTGTGCTCTTGCCCCATAACCGCTCACTCTATGTACAATATCAAAAGAAATAAAATGGCATTGCAAGTAATAAACAATAATTCTCATGATGGGGCTTTTAAGTACACACACCAAGGAGATATGTTATTGTCGGGGCAGTTTGCGCATCATCAGCTCATTGTCACAACTACACACTTTGTCTCCGCGGTCATAACACGAACCAATAGTTCTAGGCAGACTGATTGGCCGAGTGTGACGTTGGAGATATGCACATATAGTGTGTGCGTCTCTTAGTAAATTCAAACTTCTCTACTTCTTATATACTTTGGGAATTAAATATCTATTTTCAATGTGAACTTAAAACGTAATATTTCTTAAAACAAAAAACAATTGCAAAACAAATGAACTGACTGACAGCTCGTTTGAGCGCCAACATTATCTTAGGCTTAGACATCGAATTTCATCCAAACATACATAATAATACTGAAATAATTGAAGCAAGCCCACGTGACCACTATTTAATATGCAACCAATGTACACATGCATATAAGTATAATGTTATATACGATGAATGATTCCGTTTGAACAGTTAAATCGGTTAGAGGATAATGAATGCGATCGTTGGACACGAAAGTTTTTCATTTTAATGAATTTGACGTTCCGCTCAAGTGAAGCGAACACTTTGTCTTTACGGAGAAGGGTTTGTCGGGTTGCCTACGAATGCTGTCGGTCGGTTGTTGGTGAGTTAAAAACGATCGCTTTGGGACTTCACAAGTGACAGTGACTGCTTACGCCTTATACATACATAGAACATCTAACTTATCGACATTTTGGTATTAAAATGCAAAAAAGCATAAAACAAGCGAATGAAATAAATCACTACATATCTCGGTGGCTTCGTTGGCGAAATTTTTTTGTCGTGTTACAATGAATTAATTTTTTTGGCTCTCTCTTCGCCCGCAGTCTTTTCAGGAGCGTCAGCAAAAACTCACCGTTGTCCCTTATACAGTACATTGCCTCACTTCAGTGTGCGTTTTCATAATGTAACTTTATTATTATTTTATGCAAAGTAATAAAAACGATTTAAATTGTATATAATCGAAAATAAAATGGGGATTATCTATGTATTATAATAAAGGAGCACATCTTCGGTCGTGTGTGAATTGGAAAATATATCGCAAATGAAAGGACCAAATCGAATCGTTCCCATAGTTCGTAAATTCGTTATTTTCGTTTGATTATTTAAAAACGGGTCACTCGGCCGCGTTCATGAATAACACAGGTGAACGGTGCTGTTGTTTTTGTATTGAACGTCCGGCAACAGTGAAGTGGGTGCACGCTGTCAGCCCACATGAAATACCCACTGTCATGTCAACACCTAATCCTGACAACTGACACCGCCGACACCGCTGACACGGATCGAGAACCCTGCGGCCCTTAACAATCATAATTAATATGTAACAAGCAATCCCACAACCAGACAGGGCTTTTAATTTCAATTTATTTCTGTTTGTCATTTTACAATTGTATCACGATGAGTTACTCAGCTTCGGCTCTAACAAGTGTGTGTGTGTGTGTGTGTGTGTGTGTGTGTGTGTGTGTGTTTGTGTCGCAATGCTCGTAAGTTGCTTCTCATAAAACACAAAATAGTATAAACTTTCCTATTTTCTATGACAAATAATATTTCCTCGAGGTGATCTCCAATTTCAGACGATTCCTCGTAAAAGTGTTATGTCTCCTCACTTTGCATACTTTTTGTTCTCCTCTCTCGTCTTTCGTCTCTCAATAATACATTACATCACTTACCTTCTTATTTATTTCATATAAAATTACCATGTTTATTTATTCCTTCGTCGCCGCGCCGGTCTGTTTCCATTCCACTTTATATAAGGTTAACAAAGTAAAGAGCAGTTATTTCATGATATAGGGGAAGTTTTAGTGATGTGAAATTCAACAAAAGCCTTCTGAAAGGTGTGCTGAGACTTCCACACTTCCGCACCGATCGCTTCACAAAATCTGAGCCGTGAATCTATTCTCTGGCGCTGTGTGCACGGAGGCATACGCGGACGCGGGCACACGTGCGGCGGCATCACGCCACAGAATGGCATCCTGCAGTGCTCAGATAGTGACGCCTCTGCTCGCGGACAATGTCTTTAAATCAGCGTGAATGTTGGAATGTGAGATTTCCAATTGCTGTGGCCTTTTGTCGTATACGATTATTCCACCTCCGCCGCCATTCGGGAAACAATCATACTTTTGTCATTTTAACAAAAAGTACATTTATTTCCCACGAGTATGGAATTGTATTGATAGACTGAAATGTGACATTTGGCAATTCTGTTAGCGGTATTATAAGAGTGGGCATCGAACACCCGCGCTCGCATCATAGCTTGACATGCGCGTTGGTCTGCGGTCACTCCTATGTCTCTGTTTACCCCATTTGGTTGCATTAGTGTGGGTGGCGGTCTTAGTAACAATGCATTAGTGTGATTTTACAATTCCCTGTAGAGATCTGATTTTCCAGTGAATCACTAGTGATGCACATTTGCCCCGACATTGGAATAATATATTTAACATTATTATTTGCAAACTCCGAAGTATAAAAAAATTCAAAAACACAAAATATCTTCCACAATGACCCTGCACTATCTTCTACGAGTACTTACTTGCTCAACAGTGCGATTTGTGTGTGGTGTTTTAGTGTGAATTGCCGATATGGCCGCATCACTATGGCGACTCCCGCAGGCAGGTGTCTGTTTGTTTTGCCTCCAAATGAAATTCCTGTTACTCGCAGAAACCTAATATCTCCGGAATTCACATTCACTTTGTCTCTTTGGGAACTTTAAATTTGGTTAGAGATTTGCCCGATTCTCTCTCGCGTGGAAAATATTGCCTCTCTATAACTCTTCGGCTCTCCTCTCTCGCGTCGCGCCCTCTCGCTCTAACATTCGCATAATTTTCCATAGCATTGACTTCTAATTTAATTTTGTTTATTTTTTCTCCTCTTTTGACTCTACAATTGATCAGATATTTCAGAAAAAAAAACACGAACGTCAGTCAACCTCGTATTCGATGAATAATGTTCTTTTGTTTATACAAATATTATTAATAGCATGTACATCTCGCATGTGACATCAGTCCACGTTTGTTGGGCGTGGGTGTCTGTGCTCCTTTCTCCTCCGGCTCGTCTAGGCGTGAACTTTCAACTTTATTCGAGCTGGAACTCATTCGTGCACCAATAATGGCACATCCGGCTCGAAGGACCAGAAAACGCGCCCACACTTGCTCGTTCTCACTTCTGAAAGAAAATAACACAAATATTACATTACAAATTATATAAATGCAGATTTGATGATTGTAATAAATAGAGTTTATTACATGTTGAATATAATTTTTACAAAATTAAGTGATTCGTCAATTCTTTTTCATAAATCGTGAAATGACTTCTGGCGCGCAGGGACGGGGCGGGGCGGAGGGCGGAGGGCAGGGGAGTGCTGCAGTTATCAGCACTTCTTTATTATATTACAGACATTAAATACGATTATAGTTTTTCATTTAAGATTTATTTACGCTCGGATTTTATGCGCAATATTTCAGTGACGTGCCAGAGTATTCGGTGTCATTTTGCGTAAGTTATATTGTGTGGCGTGCGTGACTAACAATGTTTATATTATTGACTCTAAAATATGCGTTCATTCATTTATTTAAATATATTAAACATGAAGTAACATTCGAATGAAAATAATAAAATAATACAAAATTCATCATCATGATATTTCTTTGCAAAAATGTGAATTAGTGAAATTTTGTTTAATAAATTTCGCATATTAAAGTGTTTGTTTGTTTTGTCCGCAGGTAAGGGCCGGCAGTCATCTTGGATTTTGCATTCCGACCTGCATTACTCCTGTCAATGCCACGTACAGGCATATTACGTATGTTCTTAAAATCATCTCATCTCGATGGTTTCTATTGCATATAGTTTTGCATCCAATTTTAATTTTAAAGCTCCTTAATTAGCCAGTTCAATTATCTACGTATATTTTATTTCTTTAATATAATTACAATGATCGCAGTTGTGTATTCAATTGCTTACTATGTGAAGGACGCACATAATTTGTGAGTTACACGTGTAGTGTGTGTGTGTGTGTGTGTATGTAGATTTTTGTTGTGTCACTCTTTCATCTGGAGCTCTCTACGTGCCCTGAATATTTTCCCTCGACGCTACAAACAAAACTTTCATATAAAAGTGCTTCGGCTTTTTTGCACAAGAAAAAATATATGCAAAATTGTTTAATTAGTTGTTCTGTTTGAAGTGAAGCGATTGTTAATAATTTAAATGTAACAGCGACAAGCCCACAGTGGCTCAATGAAGCATGTCCGGCAGGTCAGTGGGTTGCGTCACCGACAAGGGCTCTTCCCACACTGCTTCAAAATAAACAGCGTGCTGTTTACCTCAGTCGAGTGGCTGAAATACAAAGCCACTGCATGCGCCTTATCCCTGCTACCCACGAGGACAACCGCGGATGACACGCGGCGACGTGTTTGCGTTTTTAAAATATGTTTCGTAGACATCTTTCATGCCTTTTTATGTTAATAGTCGACCTTTGCATTGCACAAACACTCGTATGAAATAGTAGGTGATGTTAATTTTGCATATTAGAGAGAGAGAGAGAGAGAGAGAGAGAGAGAGAGGCAATAACGATGACGTCATCGGTTGTCTTCTAACTCACTCGTAGTGGTAGAAAATATTTCCGCAAACATTAACAGGGTGTTTGCTCTGTTTGTGCCCACTTTGTAAACAGCACACCCTGTGCGAGTGTATTGCGTGCTAACTTAAGCAACGTCTGCGTTTATTGACTATTTGGAAATTGAAACGTCTACTCGCGCAGTTACGTTAATATAAACTCGTTTTTACGGACTCAATGGTTACGAAGGCATCAAACGAGGCCGACGTTTTAATCAAAGTAAAAGATGCTCCTAACGAAAGCAAAAATAAGTCCGTTCGTTCTTTTATAATCCGCGGGAAAATCACTCGACGGCTCTTAAAAAAACGGCATCTTCGCCGCTCCCTATTCTGCTTCTATGCTCAAATCTCATTAAAGTCACAAAACACGTTGCCACTTCCACTCGTTACATTTTGACCTGCGACCCCATTCAATGATGAGGTCCAGGTCACTCAGCTGTTATTCAGTATGCAAGTTTTGTGTATTTGTGTTCCAATACCATTTGGGACACATTTTATAACTGCAAATGCGTCGTTTTGTTACATACAAGGAGAAAGGTCAAAACATTTCGCGCCCATAACGGAGACGGGGCGGGATCGCGAGCCTCTTACGGGGAACACGAAGAGACCTCGCAAGATGTATTCAGCCGAGATCCGCGGGACAAAGGAAATATTTAAATGTTAATTCAGCCACAAGAGTGAGTCGTCTCCGTCATCTCCGTCGTCATAATGACGCCATTATTTGCTATCACTTGTGGCTATCCATTTTTTAATTATACAACCTGACTTATGTATACGTTTATATGTAAATTATATGCCCAATGGGGTTCCGTGAAGTATTGTCCATGTTAAAATGCTATCTTTAGATAGAGATTTCAAGCATCAATGGCAAAGAGGTTTACGTCATACATATTTTAGCAGAAAGCGCTTTAAAGCCAGCGATGTGAAATAAGAGTTGTGTAGAGGTTAGCGACACAGCCGCTTGGGGATCCATTATACATATACTGTCTTTGATTTTCTTATTGGCAATATATGAAATAGTGAACCGCCTTTTGCAAAATAATCTAACCCAACTCTTTCAAAGTAAATTATTTTTCTTCTCAATAGGGGGCGGTCTACTCCTGTGTGCCATTCTTCTCTCTTTGCTACTCACCAGCGTAGTTTTCCATATTATTGTGGGCTGATACCCGTGTGGCTGTTTCGTGGATCTGATCTAGTTTTAATTCTTGTAGTCCATGATTTATGGATTGTTATTTAATGTTTTCTGAATTAAAATTCAGTTTTGTTTTTGTTCATTATTTCATATACAGGCTATTATGATTGACGAGTTTCCTGCAGTCTTCTTCTCGTCATACACCTTTCCGAAGACATTATAGATTCGTGACTATAAGCAAGTGCACGCCTGTAGTGCCTATGCTAATAAACTATTTTCATTTCATTTCTTCTCAATAACTATTTATCAGTAATCTTACACAAAATTAGCTTGAATTTGCCGAGTCAATTTAGCAATTGTCTTCGTTTATGACCAATAATGAAAAATCTGTCAATATATTCTCTTTATTTCAGCACATTATTTGCTATTGAACTTTGGCCGATATAAGATAAATTTAAAAGGCTGAGAGGTGCGCTTAGAGGCAACGGCGGGCGATTGCGGGCGCTCTCTGTTACAGATGTCGATAAATCTTCTAGAAACAACGAACTGAATTAATCGTTCGGCGCACTTTTGCAACCACATTAACAAATAAGCTCTGAGTGAATGTCGATGACACAGCTGTCGCTCAATTGGTTCATTCATTATTGCACAAAATGCATGTTATTAAATGAATTAACAACATATTAAACAATATAAACACAAAACAAACAAATTACAAAAACAATTTAATTAATTAACCGATATTAAATGATTGTGCATAAGTTGCAACCGCGTTTATGTTCATTTGTTTCAATTCGATATTTCGATAGCTTTGCAGCGATTGGAATAATAAGATGCGGCAGTAGTGATCCGCGTGTATGTGTGTAAGTCAAGTAAAACAATGTAACAGCGAAGACTGCCATTGTGCGAGCGAGTGCCATTACGGCAGCAATTATTCTTGTCCGCTCACCAGCGCCCGTCTATTTGTCAAGTGAGCAAAAAGCGCTGCCTGCCCCTGCTGCCCCCGCCTGCCCCCGCCTGCCCCTGCCTTCCGCCGACGCCCGCGACTACCTTAAATGATACATCTCATCAGTCCTAATTAGGGTTGCCATCTTAATAAAAATCATCACAATTATTATGATAAAATAATCCAAATTGTTTAATGCAAAATTAATTCTATTGTTTTGCTTTATTCAACATTATCTTCCATAGCTGCCAGTTTCTCTGTCAAATGGTATATATCTATATGTTTAGTTAGGGCAAAGAGAGACAGGATTCGCGTAATGCATCATTTCTTATTTAAAAGGGAACCCGGATATACCCGCCGTAATCACATGAACGAGTAAATTCGTAAAGATCGCACCCCTAACTATAAGTAATGCAAATCCACGTACATTTTTAACTGTCTCTTTTTTGTGACATTGTTTTTATGACAGCATGAAAACCTTTTTAAAAATATTCTAATATTAAATAGACAACATTTTTAACCTCAGCATCCGCGTGTCTTTTGTTTATCCAACGGCCGAGCGCTTCGATAATATCAAGCATAGATTTGACAAAGCACACTATACTGTATTATTTCATATGTTAATGTCTTGTGTTTCTCCTAATTCACAAATAGGGTTTCCTATTAGAATATTATGAAACCGGTAAAATAGCGTAATGATGTATTCAGTCGGCAAAGCCCCTCAAAGTGGGAGGCAGTGAGGGTCCCTTATCTCTATTCTATCTCTTAACAAATCCCTTCCCTCGTCGACTTCAAGGGTTAAACATACGACACAGAAAAAGGTTTACGTTTATATAACATTACACTTTGCTATTTTACACGCACATTATTATTATTATTATTTGCATTCATTCGATCACTTGCTGAATATTATTGAACAAAGTAGCACAATTCCTGAAAGTGTCTGCATAATGTCATTTGGTTGCTCACTGGACATACTGTATACATTGCGCCGCCAGAAGGCAACTGTGTTCATTGCGTGTCCAATTACTGCCGCGAGTACCTATACTATACTATACAGCACTCGCATGTCGAACACGTTTCATATTATTTGTTCAGAGTCACAGATCAAACATTGTTTACTCGAACTCGCAAATGTCAAGTATTGGAATAATGAAAAACAAACATATCATCACATGTTGCCCAATTCAGCATTTCATCGATGATGTAAATAATATTCCACATACAGGCTGTTCTAAAAGTCGACGTCAATTTAGCAATACATGAACAGCCTGTGTATGATGTTTCAAAGCGATGAAAACTGCTATCTGGTTTCGCTGTCGTTAGGTTAGGTTCTTCTTCTATGTCGTATTGGTCATAATTGAAAATAAAACCGCTGGCTGCATTCGAACGTTTGCAGAATCTATGTTATTTCCCCATATCTTGTACCTCGTGCCTGTCTATCCCAAATGCCACTTGTTATTCTTCGTTTAACAACAAATATAATTTAATATATCATTCGGTTTATTTGTAATTGTTTGCACATTAACATGGAAATCAAATTATATACGAATACATATTCTCGTTCCTAAACAAGTTGCGCACAATGTTCGATGGCGGCAAGAGGCAATTTGTTTCGTTTTTAGGACAAGGAAAATCTGCATTTGTATAAATCAGATAGGATGACTCGCTTACGTTTCTTGAAATAAATTAAAATTGTTTCGCAAATATGATAACAGGAATAGGCTTCCTTCGCGCGCAAATGTTTACAATAATTACCAGAAACTAATCTGATCGCAGTTGTTTACTCCGCGTTCATATATATTGTACGTGATTCGAATTCATTTAAATATGCCGGCATCACGCACGCACGCACGCACGCACGCACGCACGCACGCACCGATACAACAATGACAAAGCCGTGTGTGTGTTTTTAAAACAAAAAGCAGCAATGGGATGCGGCTGGCATTTCTCGTCTGCTCGCAATCGGCGGCGGATTAGAGCCACAATTCCTGATCGATTAACTCGTGTTCAGTGGTCAGCGGTCTATTCAGACGCCTGGACGAGTGAATCCATTTGCAGCAGTCTAGCATATACCTACTACATACGCATACCGATGCAAGTATAAAAAATACCCCCTTATCTTATACTTAGAATCGCTTTATTCACTTTATTGTGCCGTAATTGTAACAAAAAAAATGGGTGACACTAACCCATTCCAAACCATCAAAGGTTCCCGGATCAACAATTCAGGGCATCGACCCAACACTAATTAAATATGAAGATATGTATTCAATATATTCGCGTGTTATTTCTGAATTGTTATAATAACCCGTGTTATGATATCGACTTTCGCAATTATCTTTCAGAAGTAATTTCACAATACGCGTATTACTACGTCATCGCACTTTGTTTAGTGATCGTGAACTTGACATTTGAAACTTTAATTACTAAGGATGTGTTATAGGCATTTCGTATAATCTTGTAAATTATATATTTTGTTATTTGCGTTTCACAAAATTGAGTTAATTTTTAGTTTTAAATTTGAGACGAATTCAAAAGTACTAATTGCTTTGCCAAGTTGTTACTACATGTTGTATGTATGTATGTGTGTGTGTTTGTATGTGACATCGTTATAATATTAATAAGTAACATCCGAGGAAACTCGTCTGTTGTTAATTTGTCAACTTCCGCCAGAATTGCAACACGGAAATGTTCTCAGAGGCTTCCAAACTATTATTACTGCAACGAAACTTGTCTCATGGAGTGTCTATGACCTGCGAACTTACTATGGGGTGAAGTATGCGTTTATTTTTATATAAATTGCAGACGACTAGAGTAGACGCGAGTAATTATACGACAATGGACTTAAGTAATAAATAAACCTCCTTGATAGCAGTTTATCTCACGAACATCACCGATTGAGCAATCAATGTGAGCTATGTCCCCACTAGTCCCACGCAACATATTTCATATTTAATTAATATTACAGGCACATATAGTTGAATGTAAAGTTATTCTAAGATTAGGTGAGACAATCAGGGCCGGCATTCAAGGGATGACGGCCATGGGGGTAGTCGGAGAAATTCCTTGATAATCTGAATAATTCCACGAATTGTCTTCCCTATAATTAATTCCAGTAATTCTGTCCTTTTCAGTGAAATGATTAATGATATTTCGTGAATATTAATATACGTGCGGCTGAGAACAGGCACGACGATGTTATGTCATATTAGCTAAATTAAATTCGCAAATAAAAATTATAGTTTAAATTATAATAATAGTTTATTAATATAAGTAAGATTTACATAGAGATTCCCAATAATTCCACACTAGGCAATGCCTGACACGTGGGAACCGTTCATTTGGTTACAATCTAATTGGAGTTATATTTTTAAAAATACTTATATATAGGACAAACTAAAGGAAAATTGTATTAATGGTAATTGTACAGAAATTGACAAATACAATAGTTTTCAGTGAAAATATTATAATAATAGAGTAATGCTCTTTGATTGAATGAATATAATACGCGTTGAACAATGGAATCCCACTTAGTTGTGGCATATTCTACATGGATCGTATACGTCGGGTGTATACTATATAGCGTCAAATTAACGACAGGTCTGACCTAGTAAATGCGTTATCGCGGTTGTAGTTTACAGCTGGTTGGCATGCGACTGCGACTGCGACAGCCACACACTCCTTATATTATAACTATAACCCACAATATGAAATGAAATGAAAATAGTCTCTTAGCATAGGCACTAAAGACTACAATGGCTTCGGAAAGGCGTATGACGAGAAGAAAACCACGAGAAACTCGCCAATCGTAGCCTGTATATAAAATAATTAACAAAATAATAACTGAATTTTTCACCACAAGAATTAAAATTATCTCAGATCCATGGTGCAAGCACACAGGTCTATTGATGACACGATTTTAATAATCAATCAATGTATTATTTCAGACGACCTCAGGCTCGTGAAAAAGTTCGTATTTATACGTCCCTAAAACAATACTTTAAAAAATTATGAAAGCTTTACGAAATATTGGATTAATGTGAACGAAATGAACACGACAATTAGGTATCTAAAGTATTTTATTTAAAAGAGATTTGTCAATTAAATTGCTAAGTTGCTGTGTTTGGTATTTTGTCTTTTACTACAATACGCCCAGTTGATATATCGAGCATGGAGTGTATCCATCAAAAGCACATAGTATACAACAGAGGCTCAGCAAAGTGGTCTATTTAAATTCCGTCGCACGCGCGCTCACGCCATGATGCACCCGAACACGATATCTCACAGAGCCGGCTCTTTGTCATACAACTATCGAGATGAACGAGACACTTTTGACTGACAAACGTTCGCCGACAACACTAAACCAACAAACACGGCTGCTTGGAGGTACCACCTGAGGTGACGAAGACACACGAACGGGCCTCGGGGTTGCTTTTTCCAAAATATACAGAATGGGCTTAGATTTATTATATTTACTTTGAAAATTATACAACTTTTACTATTGACAGTGTTTATATGTTGTTTCGTTGGTGATCCTTCCTCTCAGTGTTCACACGATCTGCTGTTTGTAATGTTTTGATGAATGCTCTCTGGGGAGTTGTATGTGTATTATTATCATTTAATAATTATATTATAAAGTGTGTGTGTGTGTGTGTGTGTGTGTGTGTGTGTGTGTGTGTGTGTGTGTGTGTGTGTGTGTGTGTGTGTGTGTGTGTGTGTGTGTGTGTGTGTGTGTGTGTGTGTGTGTTGCCTTATTAAGAACAGCGAGATGCCTCTGGGGCCTTAAACCTTTTGCGGATTGCGCCTGCGGGTCTCGCTGACCCGTTTTAATATATGGCCAGCGAATGTTGCCTTCCTCAGCTGCTGTACATAATTTATGATGCAACTTAACTACCTCTATTTCAACCTTTAATACAAGTTGTTGCTCTCCTTCCGGGGACACACGCACACTCACACACGGAGTTATAATAAAAGAGAAGAACATTAAAATTGATCCTAAAAGTACATTTACAAAGTCACAAGCTTAGAGGAGATGTGAGAAGTTCCCGCATTGAAACTCCGAACACACGACGCACTCCATCCAGCTCGCGTATACAAACTTTTATTAATAAGCTCATATTACCTAAAGAGCTAACTTTGATTTGGTTACACGAATCTTCGCATAATTCATGTTATTTGTTGTGAATGGCCAATTTTGAGATTCAACCTCTCCATAGATATAACTGAGCTAAAGTGGAGGCTGCATGCGGTGAAATATACCCATTCTATATCTTAAGAATAGCCTTCCTAACGATAAGTGATGGCCGACATTTAAATATCTACTTTGCTGCGAACGCTCACGGACTACTTTCACATATATATTTGGGAATTTGCCAATATTATTATTATTATTATATGATAACATTGGCAATAGTAACTCCACGTGGTGCTGTTTTATGTCAACTTCGGCAAACCTGAGCGCGTAATAATTAATTCTCCCAACAACATTCGACACTAACAGGAAAAAACTAAATAAAAAGCACACGAAAGTTCAAAGGGACGCCGCAATTTCACGCGATGTAATATACATACATCACGAATTTGTTTAAGGCCGCCACAAGCAAACAGAATGAGTAATGACTCGATCCTCACTAACATTAACATATCAATAGAGAGGAGCCATTCGCAAATATATTATCCATTAAATAAACGAGTCGAAATGAGAAAAAAGCCTCCAATGTCTCAAAACCCGACACCGGATCGCATGCCGCCATAACATCAATTGGTCTCACACATCTTAATTGCTGTTTATACAGTATATACGTGTGATAATCTATACTATTATATAAAGAGGAAACATTTGATTGTTTGTATGTATTGAATAGGCTCCGAAACTACTGGACCGATCTGAAAAATTTTTTACCATTAAAATCGTATAAAATTCCTGATGAACATAGGCTGTAGAATATTTTCAATTGTTTTTTAAAGAAATATTACATTTTAAGTTCACACAATTCGATGTCTATGCCTAATTTTGGCGGTCAAATGTGCTGTCAGTTTTTCAATTGTTTTTTAAGATATATTTCATTTTATTTTAAGTTCACATTGTAATTCATATCTAATTCAATGAAAATAAAAGCGAAAGTTCTCTCGAAATCCGCTTGACATACAAAGATGAAATTTGACGGAGAGGCAGTTAGTAGATTTTGCAACAGGGGTGTGGAAGGCATTTTCTGTTGACTGAAATATGAAACATCATTAAACTTCATAGTACTCTATATCTTCATTATTACGCAGACGTGGTCGCGGGCAACTGCTAGTATTTAATATAATACGTGCTACTATTAGTATACACGCCATAATGGGTGGATCACAGGGAGATATTCCAGCAGAACATCAAAGTGATGCTGCGATCAGAGCACACCAATTACGAACATATTTATTAACTTGTGATTTTAGTCTTTTATAACTACACATTCCATGACTACATCATACATATATAATGCCGTTTTATGAAAACATTCTGCCATTCTACGAATATGCAATATCGATTCCCATGTACATACATTATGTTGAGCTCAGATAATGCCAGAACGCTTTGATTCCCTAATAATATACCCCTATTCTTGTCAGACGATACGATCCCAATCTAATTTATTAAATCAATTATACAGATTTACTACTAACATTATAAAACATAGCTTATTAATTCCAATCCGAATATAACAAACACAACGAGGTGTGGATTCGTCCCATGTGCGACTTCGTACACCAACGCGACACCTACATGCTTCTAACACTCTTTGATCTCGACCTTTCCTTATTTAAACACCTGAATAACTGAATCGCTTTTTAAAATATGTTATGAAGAATTATCGTTTTGAGATTGAGAGACCAAGAGAGAGAGAGCGAATGTCTGTCGGTGGTTTCACTTTATAAAATGTAAATAGCGAACGTGGACTCATTCACTCAAAATGCAAAGGCGCACAGTGAGCTTCGACTCCCCACTCGAGACTATTTGCACAGAAAGTTAAATTGTAAGAGATTTAATATTTTAATGTAATTTGTAGAGATGTGCCGATTATGACTTTGGCCGACTAGCCGACTAGCCGATTAGTCGGTTGTAAATAAGCCGACTAGTCGGCCGACTAGACTACGGTTTAGGGGATTCCCGTGACGCTTCGTTTACAGCTGATTCGCTGCAATTTCAGTCACTACTGACATGTGGACAAATATAAATAACAAAAAAAGTTTTTTGAGTTTTACAGCTCACTAGTTTGACGATAGTTTCAAATATCATCACGCAGTATTGCAATATATGTCATTAAATATTATGTTCATTTATTTTTTAACACTAATTTTGTTTGTTAAATGTCATCAATATATTTTCTTTACAAGGAAGTAACACATACATTTTATTGAGAAATAGACACAAAGTAACAAGCCGAATAGTCGGCTTTACCGACTAGTGGCCGACTAGTCGGAACATCTCTAGTAATTACGAACATGGGGAGTGGTATCCTAATAGTGGATGCAGGCGCTTTGTCCCCTCTGCGCATTGGCCAAAAGGACATGTGCGGGCAACTGTGGATGCGATGATAACGAGACAAGAGTGTAGACTGCCCCTTCCTTGAGCAAACATAATCTTTAGTTAATTAATTAATTAATTAAACCATAACATGTAATTATGAAGTGATTAAGTGAAGATCCACAAAGTAAATAATTCTCAGCGGGAGGACGTACACGGACCCTTTGGAAGGCATCTCGGCTGTAGCGAGGCGTCTGTAATTTTGAAATTATTTATAACGAGTAATATTGTGGTTTAACATATGCTATTTTTAGTTTAGTTTTAATCCTTAGGCTTTATTTCTGTTGCCAACTGTCCAAATTGGTGGTTAGGGGCAATATGATGAAGTATTAAGTTACTTGTAATGCATATTTAAAACAATTGTTCAATTAAGTAATAATGATTCATCAAATACCTACGTATTCATAAATGTCTGTGTTTTTTAATTATTGTTATATATCCCAAATAACATTACTAAAAATGTCTTTGTTAGTGAACCTTTTATACGTTCTTATTTCACGCACATAAAAGTTTATCTTTTAGTAAATAATCAGTACAGCCAACATAAACTACATAAACATGAAAAGCCGAAGAATGGTTCGTGTTTATGCGAGAAAAAGTTCAATAGCGTATTGGGAGGCAATCCCACTTCACTTTCGATACAAAAATCCTTAAAACGCGACACACTGGAGATGGAGATCTTTATCCTGTAAGAAGGCCCTAGGGTTGACAGATTAAATGCTACGCCGTAGTCCTCGTAGCAATGCGTAGTCGTAGACGATCGATACGAAAACAATTACAACAAAAATACATTATAACCTTTTTTAAAATAGAAATACTTGAGTTAAATTTGTTGAAGGTAGTTTAAATATTCGCTGGGTTTATACACCTAGTAGAGAGAAGGTATAGTTGATTACAGAATATGTTCCTTGTTTTATTTCTGTTTAATTGGGAATTGTGTTAGTGTAGGCAATGAATGTCGCATACATACATCGTGTAGCCAACATGTGCCAACCCTAGTGTCGCGAGCACAATTTTATGTAAAGCACATTTTGATCGCAGCATCCCTCTATTCGAATGACGATCGTAAAATGAAATAAAATGAGTCACAACTTGTTACAGATTATGTTTTCTTGTATTCAATAACAATGACTCTGAATTTGTTTTTATTATAATACCACTTTGCAATACCAACATATTCTATTATTATTATTATCTATACTAATATAATAAAGAGGAAACATTTGATTGTTTGTATGTATTGAATAGGCTCCAAAACTACCGAACCGATTTGCAAAATTATTTCACCAGTAGAATCCTACATTATCCCTGATGAACATAGACTATAGAATATTTTCAAAAACGTTAATGTAAACCAAAGTGTGAAAAAATTTTATTATATTGCGTACGCTGCGGAAATGATTGACAATAGAGCAAAGTGATGTACAACAGTTTTATAGAGGACATCAATATCTACAAAGAAGTCAGCGACATCATATGTCTAACTATATTATGTTATGTCACAATAACTGCTTTTTCATGTTAAAATTCATAGTACTTTATATCTTCATTATTACGCGAACGAAGTCGCTGGCAACAGCTAGTTATATGATATTCATACACATTCATTTATATGGTTTAGACGAATTAATATATTTGATGTCCCTTGTTTTCGTTATTTTAATTATTTACATACGCATGTAAGCTGCTGCAAGATGGTCATAATATTACAGATGCGAGCGCAAAAATTCTGCTGATATTTGTATGATGATAATTTTACAAATTTGTTCTCAACCTGCTTCTGTGTGTAGTAAAAACAGCTGAATCTATATCAATTGGTTGGTGGACATACGTCTTGATAAACCAACATAGGGGAGGCGAATACATGTCTTTGTATTAGCAGTCTTATAAGGAGCAGTTAATTAGTAACATTTGTGGTGAGCTTTGAGCAAAGAGGTTCACCATAAAGCTCTCCATTGATGTTGGTTGCATTGGTTGGGTCATGCTTCATCATATTATTATAGTACGTATAACAAATCAGCGCTCTACCACTTTACATAATTGAATTAAAAAGTAATTAATAACCTACGAACACAATGTGCGAGCAGCTGCTTGTTAGGTCTGTTATATATGTTATGCGATGACTAAATTATTAATAAACCTTATACAATACGACACTTAGATAAGCCATATAAAATTATTTAATTTACTATTGCGTTTATTTTGGTTGTTATAGACAAAAAAGCTTGGACATCGATCCATATCGTTTCATATTTACCTGTAGGTATACAATAGTATGACAATGCCCCTATACAGCAGCTATTCTTCTACATCATAGTAGATTTATCTAGCTGTTGCCCGCGGCTTCGCTCCCGTTAAGAAGTATTATTATTAATTAGGTATAGTTTTTGCGGCTTTATTTTTGTTTAGCGTGTGTAAAAACGTCTTCATCATAGTAGCTCCAATCTTTAATTTCAGTTCAATCAGTCGAAAATCTAATAAGATTTATACAAACTTTCATCTCCTATTTTATCCACTTAGGGGTGGAATTTTTCAAAATCCTTTCTTAGCGGATGCCTACGTCATAACATCTACCTGCATGCCAAATTTCAGCCCGATCCGTCCAGTGGTTTGGGCTGTGCGTTGATAGATCACTAAGTCAGTCAGTCAGTCAGTCACCTTTGAGTTATATATATATAGATGACATTAGTATGTAAGTGGACAATGCCAGTATACAGCAGCTAAATCAAATTGATAATTATTAAATTAATTTCATTTATATTTGTATTTGTATTGACGAGTAAAAGCGCTCTATTGGAGTCCAATTACTAAAAGTAACTGAATAAATGTTTTAAGTTATGTAGCCGTTGTGGTTTCCTTTCACTTTAATTCTTGGCATAAAGCAAACTTTTATAATGTTCGATTTCTATTTATTCTGTGTGATCGATACGAATTGTTAGTTATGTACCTATATGTAAGACAAATGAATGTGTGCAAGAGATAGAGATAAGAGAGAGTAAGAGAGTGCAGTTTTCACTTAAATACTCCCAAATGCTACATTATTATTGAAATAGCAATGCTCTAACATTATTTAATCAATTTCAATTTGAAATTCGATGAAAATAAATGTAATTTAAATATTGACTCGTAATTCTCTAAATCGTAATAATGGAATTGGCGGAGGCGAATGTTTGGAGGACTCGCAGCCACGATCATCATTTTGGTAATATTCTTCGCATTCTACGAATATCTGCATTGTCTCTCTGCTCTCCGCTGTAACATGCTCTTAATTGCGTCTGCAAAGCCCACCTGACTGCTTCCAAATTGAACGTGACCTTTGGCAACAACCCACTTTGGCCCACTGACCCCATTCCAACAGACGTATCCGTTGATCACCACAAATACAAATGTTTATTATTAACGGCACATTATCGTTGCAGGTTTCTTGGATCAGACACCGGGACCTGCACATCCTGACGGTGGGCGGCTACACGTACACGTCGGACCAGCGGTTCCAGGCCACGCACTCGCCCAGCACGGACGACTGGACCCTGCACATCAAGTGGGCGCAGCAACGCGACGCCGGCGTCTACGAGTGCCAAGTGTCCACGCAGCCGGTGCGCTCGTACTTCGTCACATTGCACATTGTCGGTATGTATTATGTACTTTGCTACATGCCACTAATCGTAGCACATTAACACTCGTGCGGGAAGATGATCAATAAGCGGTCAGACCCGAATCGATTAGCAGAAGTGGCCGCTCGTGTATCATTCATTAGTTGTCGATTTGAATGTAATTGAGGTCCAGTCGTAAATCATCCCATCTGTGAATTAAATTTAAATCATATGGAGGATAATAAAAAACAATTAAAGGCTGTTAGCAGCACAAAGTGGGCAGTGGAAAGTGGAAAGTGCTTGTTTGTATATGTACAGTGCGGGGAAACAATTTTCTAAAATTGCGCACCAGTTCACAAATGCGTCGCGCAATCGGCGCTGCTCGCCATTGTCGCGTAACATTTTAACATATTTATTGAGGCGTGCGAGCGTGCTTGGAATTAATCGCGCGTCCCCCGAATTCTCATCGCAAAACAGCAATTTATTGTAAATCCGGAGATAAAAGACGAAATTCCATCTGTCCCCGGCCGGGATCGCAGCAATGCCATTCGTCCACACGCGTGATATGACAAGATGCTCAGAGGGCCCGTGGCGACCACTGTTCGGTCATGGTAGCTTATATTGAATGTAATAATAATAATAATAATTCAATTTGCAAAGGCCATTATGAATGTAAATCCCTGAAAAAGCAAATTCATAGTCAAATTTATTCGGATCCGTTTTTAATAAATTCAAGGAGCTTACAAATCTATTTCTGCTCCGAAGAAATAATTTCATCAATAACATTGTAATTAGAGGAACGCTCCAATCAATTGCGACTCACAATTTTAATATAAACGATTGCAATTTGTGTATCAACAGATGGCGGCTCCGATTTCTACGGGAGAATGTTCTCGGACAATGGTTCGTACAAACGCATTTAGTGCTCGAATGTGTGCGCTAACATATACCTGCATTGAACCAGCAGCTCGCGGACGCATGAGCGCTGCGTCCACATTAAATCATCTCTAATACAACTAATTTTACTTCAATTAATACAACGCGTCTTGTTCTTTATATTTTTAAGAATAATTTAATCCAATGGATTTTATAATAGTTTATTAAACAACAATTACTTGCTATTTTCGTTACATGAAATTGCTATTTTCCCTTTGATGTATTTTTGTCATCGCCGTTTATATTTATTTAATAATTCGCAGAAAATACGACATTAAATATACTTACGAATTATATTGTTAAAAATATAACAAAATGTCATTATTAAGACAAACAGAACGTAAACAAAAACACCAATAAAACATCAAGTGATTTATGTTGCTGACTGTACAATGACACAATATCATCGATTGTGTGAGTGACTGTACTTTACATATTGATTCACCAATTCAATTTTCAACCTTATAGTTTTCCTTTTGTTATTTATTTGTTGAATTAAAAGCTTTTTTTCAGCGATATCATTGATTTATGTATGCAACGATTTCGGAAGCAATTTAATTCGTTGCGTTTTATACCCGAAATGGAAGCCGCATGTCCACTCAAACATTGTATGATGCAAATGGGGTATTATAATATCATATTATTCGAATGCTTTGGTGCTTCGTGTCGTATATAACTCAATGTGTTGGCATTCTAACAAATTAACACAAAATAATAATCGTTTGTTGGTGAGAGAGTGATTTGTTTGTTTGTTTGTTTGCGTGCTGCCGCTGTAACAGCTCCTGCTAAGAGTGTAACGGGCGCAGAGTGAGTGAGTGAGTGAGTGAGTCGTACAAAAACAGAATAACACTCGAGCGAAGGCTCCTTAACAAAATAAATTTACTTAATTGAATCGTAGCCCGTTTTGATATTAATACCCCGAGAGGTGACGGACATTTGCAATTACTTTCATTACGTATCTATTTATATATTACTATGGTCCCTTCATTAGACATGAATACTGGAATACTGAAAATAATAATAATAATAGTTAACTGAAAAAACATATTCTCATTGTAAGAATGGCTTTGTCAAATGTCGTTAATTTGATGTTCGGTGCGTTCCCGATTGCTGCAATGCCTTCGAATCGCCAACATAAACAGGTTATACGGAATTAACATTAAAGCCATGCTAATGTAATGTGCTTTTATATTTAAAAATAAATTAAATGAAATGAAAATCGTTTACTAGCATAGGCACTAAAGGCGTGCGCTTGCTCATCGTTAGACTCTATAATGGCTTCGGAAAGGCGTATGACGAGAAGAAGACCACAAGAAACTCGTTAATCAGAGCCTGTACAAAAATAAAAATAATAAAAAACTGAATTTTAACTCAGAAAAAATAAATAAATAACAATTTATAAATGAGATTGCGCAGTGGTTACAATAAATGTCAAATTAAGAAATAATAATAAAGTTTTCACTATATAGAGGCGCTGTTGAGTATGTCTCCTGTAGTAGAGTGAGATGGGGTAGTAATGGTGGATAACATGATAATGGGGGAGGCGGGGGTGGCGGGGGGTCGCCGCCAAATAAATGATTTACGCGACACGCACACGTACACAGAAACGGTTTTAAGATACATACTTGGTAAAGTCAACACGTATCATGATGATGAGGCACTCTGCGTTTCGAGACATATTTTTTATTTAACATGAGCAGTCGAGCGTCACGGGGGATGTGTGCGGGCAGTCGCCTCCGATGTGCCGGCTTCATCGGATTACTTGGAAGTTCACCTTGGCATTGACTGGAAGTCTTATTGATGGCTGGAATATTGAGACACACATTTGGTGATATACCTCTTCAAATAAGCTATAACAAATGTGCTTTAATAATATATACATTATATATCGGTGAGGATTTAATCCGATTTGTGGTCTCTCCGTTCTCCGTTCTTTTAATACTGTTGTGGCTTCAAGTGTTGCACTCGATTCGATATTTCATATTATTACGACTGTATTATAATATTTTCACACAAAATATTGTTTATATTCAAGCGAGCATCGGATTCATTATTGACGTTAGCAATTATGATATCTGCGTCATGTCGAGAGCTTCGTAGCCGATGTTTTTGTTATTTAAAGCAACAACATCACTTGTGTGGATTGTAATAAAGTCATTATCATAAATGAATTAAACACAATATGCTTGGGTTACATATTCGATGTGTTTGCAGCCAGCGCCACTGCACATGCAGCTCCATTGAAAGTGCATTTTTAAAGTTCAATTTGTTGAGAGCAACGCCTTTAATGTTGGATGTGCGGCACATGCGGGCACAGTGCATGCGATACTAAAAAAGGTGTGTGTGCGATTCATACACGATAGAAGTGAAACTTCAGTAAATCGAGAAAAGAATGAGATGAATATATATACCAAGGGTAGGATAATTACAAAGTTTATTCGTTTAAAAATGAAAGTATTTTGATTAATTTTAAAAGATATTTTATTTAACATAATTACATAATTTATTGCTCAAGTTCCATATTTTAATTTTATTTTCATTTTTTTTTAGTGGGGTGCCTTCGGAGCCTCTTGACTTTTACATAGATTAGTTTTTTAAAATAGAATACGGAAAAAAAAATTTCGGTTCCTGAAAAAAATCCTGAAAAATTTTTTCAGATCTTGAAAGAGCTTATGATTCTGTCCAAGATTGTCGTTTACACGAACTATATCGGACGTTTACTTTCGGAGATACAGCCAATAAGGGGAGCGGCGGACCCCCCCCCCCCCCCCCCCCCCCCCCCTCACCCTTGCATCAAAAATCGCGATCCACTTAAGGGATATAGTCATAAAGGCAGCGTCGACCGAAAGTCGGAGCGAGCCGCCGCCGATTCCCCCCCCCCCCCCCTTCCTCCCCTCCACACCCCCTCTCGCCATCCAAAATCATAAAAAAAATCGAATAGGCCTCCAAATTTCGATCAGAATAACCCTTTACGCGGTCGCGCTGACGTCATCGGTTGTCGAGATATCGCAAAAACAAATTTTGAAATTCGCGCGCGAAACGTCAGAACGTGTCGCATTTCCGTTACATCCGCGTCACATCCGGTTTGAAATCACAACGATTCTAAAGAAGTTTCACTTCAAAATTTATTGACTTATTAAATAACACACATTAGTTAATTCACAAAATAAAGTGCACGCTGCGATGCCAAGTTGTCCCGCAAATGCATAATCCCTACTTAGTGGAGTTTAAAAACACATAGACGGGATCCTGAAAGCGGAAATTACAGGGCCTTAAGTGAGTGTACGTATAAAGCCGCACTGAAGGCAGCCTTCATACGTACATTGTGAACGCGCGCTTAAATGACACATCAGTTCAATTAACACTCAGAGATTACTTTAAATATAATCTGCAGTCTTTACCGAAAGAGACAGAACATTTGAACCGCCGGCCTCTTTGTCTAACAAACGAGTAGTTCGCAGCTACTTTACACATCTTGAAAATAATGTTCACCGATTCGCAACTAAACTATTTTATTTAGTGCATACATATATGACGAATTCCAATTGATTCAAGTTAACTATGAGCACAAAACAACCTCCAAAAATATTACATTAAAACCAATAAAGAAATTAGATATTTCGGGATGAAATTTGACTCAAATTGATATAATTAATGTAATTTGTTTTTGCGTTCGGCATTTCATTGATATTAAATTACTTTCTTTTAATTGTCACTTTTATATTTCGTATGATCCATACTTTATGTATTGTTATTTACTTTTTTTCAATGATTGTGTTTTTTTCAGTGGTTTTTAAATGATTATCATTCCATTTCATATCACATTATTATTAATTACGTAATATTGGGTCACTTATTAATAAACAATTGTTATTTTAATTGGCAATTATATTAAATTAATTTCACGTGGAAATTTGTTATTAATTAATCATGATATTATCAGAAATGCAGAAATGCGGACAACTATTTTGAGGTGATATTCTCTCACTGATAGGGTTGGCGATCTCCTTTCATATAATCAGACAACCCCTAACTTATATTTAAACACTAGCAGCCAGTCAACAGAAAATGCCTTCCACACCCCTGTTGCAAAATCTACTAACTGCCTCTCCGTCAAATTTCTAGTTTGTAGCAAAAAAAATATACAAACCTGCGAGAGCCCTTACTCCTTAATGTCTCCTTAATAACTCCTTTGCAAAATCCGTTCTTTGCAGACGACAACTAACTATAAAATATCTCCCTGTCAAATTTCATCTTTGTATGTCAAGCGGATTTCGAGAGAACTTTCGCTTTTATTTTCATTGAATTAGATATGAATTACAATGTGAACTTAAAATAAAATGAAATATATCTTAAAAACAATTGAAAATATTCTATAGCCTATGTTCATCAGGGATTTTTTATTTAAACATAATCAAATTATTATTATTACAACAAAAAACATAGTAGAATCCCTATATTATAAATGTGAAAATGTGAGTTTGTTTGTTACGTTTTCACGCAACAACTACTTAACCAATTGTCATGAAACTTTGTACACATATTTTTGGAGGTACTAGAAGTAACATGGGATAGTTTTTGTTAAAAATAAATAATTATTTTTTACTATAGTTTCAGCTGTTTGGAATCATATTGATTTATTTCTATTGAAATGATCTCTGATACTGTTCGATCCTGGTTCGCTCTGTTCGGTGTGGGGCAGCCGCGAGCTGGAGTCGTGTCTTAATCTGGCGCCAATTTGTCCCACACCGCGCATCAGCGCAGCCCGTTCTGCGCGCGAACTTAAAATCGAGTTGGCCGCGCCTTGTCGCATGAAGATCGTATTTTGTCGTTGTCACGGCGTAATAAGCAAAAACAAATTGAGAAAAAATCATTGAAAGCAAATACTGTTTTGTGTGGTGCCTTTTACGTGCTGGAGGAGATTTGATAAAGGTGAGTGGTTGTTCTCACATTGAACAGGAGTGACGGGAAAAGAGCATAAGGTCCTTCGAATCAGCGTGAATCTTAAATCAAAACTTGTGTCACGTTTGGCAAATT
>JAPWLS010002470.1:0-125671 GCA_028551675.1 Tineola bisselliella | reverse complement strand
ATTTTCGGTTTGTAGAATCGACTGCCACAAACTTGTATAATAGTAGTCCTTTTTATAATATGTAGTCATAATGTAATTTTGTAGGTAGGCTTTATAAATAAATGAATTAATTAAGCATATGAATTTCACTGAAAAATTAACGGAAGTGCATCTTTTATAATCGAGTGCATAAACTGCATAAACATAGAAGTTCCGCATTCATAACGAAATTAGGCACAACTCTAAAAATAACCTTATCCCTCGACTAATCAGTTGTAGCACATTTTTTTATCTAAAACGCATCAAACAAACGCTGTATCAACATCATACTCGCAGTTGCATAACACCCGCCCGAGTGCGTTCACTCGACGCAGAAAATTATTAGTCCGTCTTAGCAATGACACATTGTTCTTATTATTTTTAATATTTATTATAACACATTCGAACGATATTAGAGAAAGATAAAATAAACAAAATTACATACAGGCAGTTGTCGATTTTACGTCATGTTACGTTACCAGAGAATTGTGACGTAAAACGAATCTTAGACCGTTAAAACGAACACTGTCTGTATAATTGCTTAATTTATGTAGCTTACTATATGTAGTTACTTCACGACGGTCATGACTGAAGGGATTTTAAACACAAATAGAAAATACGTGTAGTAAATAAGAATGAAAAATGTTTGGAGCAAATAGTTTAAGATGAAATTAAATACAATGAAAATCGTTTATTAGCATAGAGCACTAAAGGCGTGCGCTTTGCTCATCGTCAGACTCTACCATGGCTTCGGAAAGGCGTATGACGAGAAGAAGACCAGAAGAAACTCGTCAATCATAGCCTGTATATGTAATAATAATAATAATAAAAACTGAATTTTACTTCAGAAAAAAAAAGTAAATAACAATTTATAAATCATATTGCACAGTGGTTACAATAAATGTCAAATTAATAACATATCCCTACTAATATTATAAATGTGAATGTGAGTTTGTTTGTTACGTTTTCACGCAACAACTACTTAATCGATCATCATGAAACTTTGTACACATATTTTTGGAGGTGTTAGAAGTAACATAAGATGCTTTTTATTAAAAAAATATTATTTTTTATCATAGTTTCCAATTGACTATAGTTTCAGCTATTTGGAATCATATTGAAATGATCTCTGATACTTATTTAATGACTTAAATACGAGCGAAGTCGCGGGTAAAAGCTAGTATGTATATAAAATACATGTATATGTCCTATAATATGTATGTAAATATATTCGAAGTATTGTGTTGAGTCGTAGTGGGAATAACCCGAGAAAATGTCGGAGAAATGCGCGGGCGAGCGTATTCTAGAAAAAATTGCATCGGCCATGGGGTTCAAAGCTCTCTGGAAGCGGTCATCGGAAATAAACAATCGCTAATACAATATGTGGGCATTTTCACTTTTTCTTTACTTGTTATTTATAGTTTATAGTTGTAATGTTAGTAATTAAAAGTTTTGTAACTGAGTAAGTGATGGGTCCCACGTGACAGACAATGCCTAGTGTGGGACCATCGAAAAATGTATAAAGCCTACTTTTTAATAAAAAGTATCCTATGTTACTTCTAGTACCACCAAAAATATGTGTACAAAGTTTCATGATGACCGGTTAAGTAGTTGTTGCGTGAAAACGTAACAAACAAACTCACATTCACATTTGTAATGTTAGTAGGGATAATAATCATCCTAATTTGCATTACTCGCTACTAACACTGTTTCTCCTATAACAATTGTTTGTATAGAACAGCCATTCTCAAAGTGGTGTTCCGCGGAACCCTAGGGCTAAAATACTGCAAAAAATACCTACCAAAGGGAGATTATAAGGTTACATCTAAATATTCCAACTAAATATTACATTGCAATATGATTATTCATAAATACATATAAATCAGTTTTTTATAATTATATTAAAGCTTTTTCCTTCGCCAAAAAAGTTTGAGAACCGCTGGTCTAGAATAAATTACTTTTAGTGATAAAACCGCCAATCGCTCTAACTTTATGCTTTGTATGAGCTACTTTTAAAGCTATTATTATTATCACATGACGAACGCATCTAAGCAGAGTCTCCCAAAGTTCACATTGTCAGAACCTCGTTGACAATACTTGAAAGCAATTAATGCTGGGAACCCTTTTGTTGTGATAATTGTTGGTGCAAGCCACGGCGTCGACCACCGGCCGCGACTAACAGTCCTTCCGTGACATACAGCATGTACTTATGCACATATTTAAAAAGCTTCCCTACAAAATTATAAGAAAGAGACAGTAAGCTCACGATAATTGAAGACAGGATCAAGTTAAAATAATTGCAATACCACTAATAAAACAACTTAAATATTAATAAATGACTATAGTACAAAAAATAAAACAATAAAAATAATACACCTCTGGTACCTCAGAACCGAAACACTATAGAGATCTCATCAGACCAAACCACCAATCTCAAGCAAAGCAAATATTTAGCCAATAAATCCTTTTCTAAAGTTCAATTGGTCACGGGACACGCTGTAGATAGTGGAAAGTGCGCCGGCGCAGAAGTGCACGCCACTAGCGCGTGTGTGAGTGCCGAACACGCACACACGCGCACTTTCACTACGCGAACTATTTTAAAGTTATGCGAGTTAATATTCGCTCACAATAATATGATTTAATCCTACAAAAATTGCCAAAAAATATCAGTTTTTATTCAATAGTAGGACTATCATATTATATATATACCAATTAAAATGAAACAATCAAACAATAAATACATCTAGCCTAATCCATACTAGAGCTGCCTATCCCATTTATTTATTATATATAATAATGCACATAATTAATGTCATTGACAAAGTGTCATTGTGGACGAATGCTTTCCATCTATTAGTTATTTTCCTAGCTATGTATTCGCGGGTTTGTTTGTTTGTTTGTATGTGTGTGTGTAATGTTTTGAGATGTGATCTGGAGTGATTATTTTATTAATTTATACAAATATAAAACACATAATATATAATTTTAAAATTCATATTGTATTGTAAAATGCATACGTTATCCATTGCAAACATTAAAAACAACAAATTATTCATGTCTTTAGCTATTCTTGTCTAATTGGACGCTATTTTTTGTTATTTTAAACTTCTTAGATTCTTCTAAGAGTGAATCTATTTGCGGGGTGTACTGTCAACTCTAGTGAAGTACATATGCGTGGTACATGCTAGGTGTTCGGCACAATGAGCTTACAAAGACGTTCGTTGCACCCGCCTCGGTCAACGACTCTTTCTCCTGCGCACGCGACGACCACTTTCGCGGCTGGCAACACTGCCATATCACTGCAATAACCGCCATTATCTAACATTATTATTTATTATTATACAGCAAAAGGAACGCTAAAAAAACTTCACTAAAATTTTGAATAAACTGGTTCCCATAATAAACTTGATATTTTTAATTAAAAAACAGTTTGGTTTTTAAATAGATAAGTATATAGTATAGATAATATATTAAATACATCAATTTTACATTTAACCTGCCTCTCCCTATTTTTTCATATTTAAATTATAAAAAAAATAATATTTTACGTAATCCTTGTCGTTGTTCAGTTGTTTTTAGAAAAAAAAACGTATATCAATAATACGTACCAATAATGAAAACGAATGTAATGTATCGAATATAATCGATGAACACATTCGAACATGCGTTACGCAAAGTTACAACGAGTGTAACAAGTTTCGTTCATATTATTTATTGATTGTTAAAAAACAATGGCGAGTCGCCGCTGGCACTCAGTCAGTGGGTCAAGGGTGGCGTAACCCAAATTGGTGGCCCCGCGCGGCAATTTCGCGGGCTTTTAGTTGCTAACCTCAGTGGAGGCTACGACGGGGATTGTTGTATATTTTTGCTAGCTCTTCGGCGAAAGCGATTATCGAGACGTGACCAGTTACTTAATAATGTCAACGACACGTTTTTTGGGATAGACGAAAACGCATCGGTGTCGCTCACTGACAATTAATCATGTTGCATTCTAACAATTTATAATTATACTAGCTTTTACCCGCGGCTTCGCTCGCATTTAAATCATTAAATAATTAAAATAAAAAGTATCCTATGTTACTTGTAGTACCTCCAAAAATATGTGTACAAAGTTTCATGATGATCGGTCAAGTAGTTGTTACGTGAAAACGTAACAAACAAACTCACATTCACATTTATATAGTAGAGAGGATTTAACAAAATCATTACACTGAAATTTTGAGCACACATAACGAAGCCAAGGATACGAGCATATGTTTTTAGTCGCAATCATATTTATTTAATGATTACTTTGTTATTTATTTTTTAAAGAATGCAAATTCAGTGAAAAATAATTTTATGTCGAAGTAATGAACGTTTGAAAAGTTTCACGATTAGGTAATGTTTAATAAAATTTGAATTTAAACAGCGTTATAAATGTTATACGTTTTATTTATGGCACTCGCCGATGTAACGACTACGCCTCTCACTTTCGATGAAGTAGACGTCACACGTCATTATTTTATTTCATTTTAATAATACATTAGGGATTATCAAGATGAACGTTTACGTGTCATTTCCAATTTTGTAATCTCTTACTGGGTTTTTTCCCAAATACTCGACATTGGAAGAATAGGCATGGATGCAGGTACGCGTCTAATATTACCGTAAAACACAATATTTCAGTAATAAACTAAGAACATTACTTAAATATTGCGTTTTTTAATATCGGTTTTTAATATTTTAAATCATTATTTCATTATTTTTTTTAATACTGTCCACATGACTATTGTCTTCATTAGACATCTGAGGTCATTAATAAAGAATAATAATAATATATTAGGCTTTACACATGAATTAAAATGTAATAATTTCTTATTGAATACTCGACATTGGCAGAATTGTTTTAATAGATATCTGAATCCATTAATAAAAGAAGAAGAAGATAATATATCATACAGGTGGATAGAAGCTTGAAATGATCTTCTAAAAACACAGAAGCAGATCTCCTTCCATGAATGCAAATAAATAAGGAAGATAAATATATTTGGGTAGAGACGCACGAAGCCACTGACAGAAGGTTGAGGCATTGGTCGTCGGAACGTCATCTCCCGTCACCTTAAGTTTAAGGCCTGCGTAAGGTCATATTTTGTTACTAAGTGAATGTTAAACGCAGACAGAAAGCATTGTTGCAAATAACCAAGTTCCATACAAACTGTACGTACAGTAATACACCGCTTTACGCGACCCCGTTATGCACGGTTTCACTATAACGCGAAATTCAAATTTACTATTAAATTACGCGAAAGAGTGCGTATAACCATAATGTAGTCATCAACTTATCTATGGTCGCGGGAATTTCAGTTAACGCGATTTTTTCCGGAACGTATCCCTCGCGTAAAGCGGGGCATTACTGTACTAACTTGGGCTACATTTATTTGGAACGATTCAGCTATCACGAGATATAGCAAGTCAAATAAAAATTTAAATAAATATTTGATGTATATAAAATGTAAGAATGCAATCTCTGCTTTGTCTGTCTTTTTGTTGGAGAATAAATTACAAGTGATAAAATAGCATTAATGGGTCGTCAACAATGTCATCTTTAATTATATGAAGTAGCATATAATATTATTAAATACAATATTAATCTATATATATAAAACTCAAAGGTGACTGACATAGTGATCTATCAACGCACAGCCCAAACCACTGGACGGATCGGGCTGAAATTTGGCATGCAGGTAGATGTTAAGAAAGGATTTTGATCAATTCTACCCCCAAGGGGATAAAATAGGGGATGAAAGTTTATATAAATCTTATTAGATTTATTTCATTCATTATTACGCAGACGTAGTTGCGGGCAACAGCTAGTATGCAAATAAAGTTAGAGAGAGTTTTTTTCGTGAAGACGTGAATTCTTCTTCTTCTTTTATTAATGGCCTCAGATAGATCTATTAAAGACAATGCTGCCAATGTCTAATATTCTTGCAGCAGCCCAATAAGAAATTATAAAATTTTAATTCACACGTAAATTCAAATCAGAATACAAAAACTGGACTTTTTACTTAAAATCCTGACGTGGATTGTACAAGTGATACGGTATATACTATAAGTCATTTATATTGAATATATATTTAAATTAAGCCTACTTTTAGGTTGTCAAAAACAATCCTATGTAGTTCTATCTTCAATTGAAAAGACATACATGCATATATTCAATCAGTATATAAAAATTACTTCAAAATAATAATAAAATATGTACTCGAAATAACAGGTTACTAATGACAACAGAAGTTCTATTGATCACACAGAAATTGTATATGATAGGCACTTAGTAAGGAACCCATCGAATTATCATTCCCAATGGGGGATACGCCAGAAAACAGAATACGAGTGCTTTGTTTAGGACCAAAAAGTTCAGGGAAAACAATGTTAGTGAAGAAACTGCAAAACGCCGAAGGCATAGACAACACATACCGGGCGATACCAACAATAGGAACCAATATCTATGACATACCTTATTTAAACAAAGCGGGGAAAAAACAAACATTTTTGATACGAGAAATTGGCGGCGAAATGACTGGATTATGGAGTAGCTATTTGGATTATATTGAGAAGGTTTGTTTTTGCACGATAACTCAATCGATGTTGACATTGGCTACCATATTAGAAAGATATATTTATAACGAAATTGTATTTATTGTTGAAGGTAATATACGTGGTGGACACTTCGAATCTGTGTCAAATCTCTGCAGCCGCTGTTCTTCTCTACACGTTACTAGCTGAACCTAAATTGCAGAAAGCTAAGGTAACCTGACCGTAATCTAATTCAATAATATAAGTAATAAATACTGTTAAAAGGTCTTTTCTTGGTGGTACAGGAATCAGGGCCAAAGGGTGTTGATGTTTAAATATTATTTATTGGTTACATTATGCTATGTTGATTGGAGTGAGCTGACTGAAGTGAACTGACTTGTGAACTCTTGTGAACTGACTTGTCACTCGAGGAGCGTGTTTATATATACCTCGAGTGACGTGGTAGAATGTAGTGTCTCAGCATATTCTGTGCGTGGTCCAGATACGTGATGTTACATAGCGTTTCAGCACGTTCTGTCCTTCGTCCAGACACGTGCCGTTACAGTATTCCCCCCTTGTGGAAAGTTGTCCTATGCTGGTTCAGTGGTCTTCTTGATTGTTGTTCAGCATGCGATAGTCGCCGCAAGGTCGCCATTCTCCGACATTACCATGTGTAGCGGGCTAGTGCATATTTCTCTGACGGCAGCGGCCCTGGCCCCGCGGACGCTGGCGGGCCTGTTGTGATGATGTGGTGTTCCACGTTGTGTTTCGGGCTTGCATTGAGTGACGACGGCTTCGTAATGTCTTCATATTTTGATAACGATCGTCCTATTGTTCCCGATTTGTATTGAATTGTTCGGACAGGCGCTTGATACGTGATAATGTAGTTTCCAGGCGTTGAAAGCTCTGAAACTCCATCAATGAGTCTGCGTCTTTTAATGTCAACTAATAGTTGAAAGTGTCCGAGGAAATTGGCTCCTAGTATAGGAGTGCTCACGTCAGTTATGACGAAAGTCCATGAAAAGGATCTGCGTAGTCCGAGATTCAACGTGAGTGTTGTTTCGCCGTAAGTTTCGATCTTGCTACCGTTGCTGCATAAAGTTTATAGCTCGATGGAGCAGTGTTGCGGTTTGCGTGACTTTTGTTCAATACGGAGATGTTTGCGTCAGTGTCTACCAAAAACCTTAAGCCACCTTTTCGGTCGGTCATCATAAGGCGGTTAGCTGGGTGTATGGTGAGTTACTTCTTGTTCGGAATCTTGACCTTGATGTTGTACGTCGTCGTTGAGAGAAATTGTTAGCTCGGCTGTCTTGGCATAGTGCTGAGATATCCTTTTGCAAGATAGCGGCTTGCGCTGTTAATTAGCGATCGTGCTTTGTTCTATGTGTCCGGTTGGGTCTGCTGTCGTGGATTCTGTCGGCAATCTCGCTCATTTTGTTCAATGCTAATTGTTCTGTGGCTGCCAGGGCTGATGTAACCGCAGGTGGTAGTTGCCAGAGCCACATAATGTGTGGTGTGTAGATGCTGTGTTTTCCTTGGCTCAGTTCCCGCATTTTCCGCAGTCTGTTGTGGAGATGGAGGTGATGTAGACGGCGGAGCTGTTCTTACCGAGTGCTTGGTGGAGACATGTTTCTCTTGCGTGTTCGTCGGGGTCACCAATGTTAAAAGGTGTTTCTCTTGGATGGTACAGGAATCAGAGCCAAAGGGTGTTGATGTTTAAATATTATTTATTGGTTACATTATGCTATGTTGATTGGAGTGAGCTGACTGAAGTGAACTGACTTGTCACTCGAGGAGCGTGTTTATATATACCTCGAGTGAGGTGGTAGAATGTAGTGTCTCAGCATATTCTGTGCGTGGTTCAGATACGTGATGTTACATAGTGTCTCAGCATATTCTGTGCGTGGTCCAGATACGTGATGTTACATAGCGTTTCAGCACGTTCTGTCCTTCGTCCAGACACGTGCCGTTACAAATACTAGAGATGTTCCGACTAGTCGGCCACTAGTCGGTAAAACCGACTATCCAGCCACTATCGTAGTCGGCGACTAGTCGGCGACTAATCGGTAAAAAGCGCCGACTATCCGGCTTCTTACTTTGTGTCTATTTCTCAATAAAATGTATGTGTTACTTCCTTGTAAAGAAAATATATTGATGACATTTATCAAACAGAATTAGTATCTTAATTAAAAAACAAATCAACGTAATATTTAATGACATACATTGCAATACTGCGTGATGATATTTGAAACTATCGTCAAACTATTGAGCTGTAAAACTCAAAAAACTTTTTTTGTTATTTATATTTGTCCACATGTCAGTAGTGACTGAAATTGCAGCGAATCAGCTGCAAACGAAGCGTCACGGGAATCCCCTAAACCGTAGTCGGCTTGGCCGATTAGTCGGCCGACTAGTCGGCTTATTTACAACCGACTAATCGGCTAGTCGGCTAGTCGACCAAAGTCATAATCAGCGCATCTCTAATAAATACATTTTTATTCGCAGTTCATATTAGTATTAACGAAAATGGACGCGGCCTACCGCCAAATGAGGAATGAGGCGCTTCTGATGTTACAGCTGTCAAGATTGAGACGCGAGGTGAAGCAGAAAATAGTAGTTCTGGAAGCTTCTGCCATCAGCGGGGAGGGAGTTGATACCTTATTAAGACATTTAGCTAATGTTAAGCCAAAAGTTAATTTATAAATGTAGGCCAAATTGAAATACATAACATCAATGAAACTTTATTATTCTTTTATATTGTCAAGAAAAGAAATTCAAATTAAACATTCTGTAATGAGTATTGAAATATATTTAGTTCGTGGGCTTAAAGGTTCAGAATATACTAAATCCCTTCTAATATTATAAATGTGAATGTGAGTTTGTTTGTTACGTTTTCACTCAACAACTAGGTACTTAACCGATCATCATGAAACTTTGTGCACATATTTTGGAGGTTCTAGAAGTAACATGGGATACTTTTTATTTAAAAAAATAATTATTATTTACTATAATTTCCTATTGACTATAGTAAAATATCGAGTATAGTTCTATTGAAATGATCTCTGATACTTATTTAATGACTTAAATGCGAGCGAAGCCGCGGGTAAAAGCTAGTATAGGTATAAATTCATATCGCATATTTTGGATAAAAACAAGAACGAACAATTTTAAGTGACAAACTGTCGATCAAGTTTATTTTATTTTCCTTATTTTTGCTATCGATATTAGAGTTATCGCTATTATATTAGTAATTAAGAAATAGCCATTTTTCAAGAAACACAATTATAAAAATAGCTAGATAAAACTTTCAATGCATTCCAATTTTTTCTATTCAACTAATATTTTAGTTAGTACAATTATCAATTTAATAATATTTTATTCGTATAATTCTATATAATGTATTATATTGAATTATAAATATTGTATTGTAATTATATTGAATTTTTGTCGTATTCGAATTGATAGCACAAACGACAAAATCAGACCGCGATATGTCAAATTGTTGACATATTGATTTTATATTTTTAGGTTTAATCTCTAGTTTTTAAGCTTTACAATGTATTATTAGGTGTTTTACAATTAAATAAGCAAAATGGAATTAAATAGATTATGTAGATGCTGTATGAAAGAGGTAGCTGCGTGGGAAAGGGAGAACTTCAGCCAACGAGCGGTCGCAATGTTTTGTTTTTGTACTGATATCAAGGTAAAATAAAACATCTGTTTGAAAAAACTCGTGTTTTGGTTTGTGATAAGGTTACTTGAATTAGACCCTGATGTTCTCTGATGATACTTTCAGATCGAAAATGACATATTGCCTCGCCAGTTCTGCTACGAATGCGTTGTAAGAATAGAATCGACGTATACTTTTATAATAGAAGCACAACGAATAGACATGCATTATAAGACAATACTAACAGAATTAAACACAAGTGGTATTATAGAGAATGACCCATATAATAAAAACCCAGCGTTTCTGGGATACCAACCCAATTACAATAAAGCACAAATTAACAACTCACCGTATTTTAAAGAGATCTTAGAAAACAATAATGACAGTATGGATGTATCTAATGTTCCTTCATCTGTGTTGGGCAATGATATAAACTACCAATTGAATTCCGAGTTAGAAATAGAAGTTACTTTGAAAAGTGATGTCATTGATGAGGAGGCTGAAAAGATGGAGAGGCTGTGTGAAAAGGAGACCCGAGACATGGGGAAGGGGCAGCAGAAGAAGAAATGCCCCAAGTGTCCCAAGGTGTTTGCAGTTAAGGCTTGGTTTGTTAGGCACTTGAAGAATGAACATGGCCGTAAGAAAACTGGGCATATATGCTTACAGTGCACTAAATGTGAGTTGAATTCAAATATAAAAATAAAACAAATTATTTTACTCTATGAATAAAGCTGCAAATGACAGTCTGTGAAACCTGATTGTATCTAGTAGTTAATATTTTGTTGTTGGAGTGAGCAATGCCGTCTTTGCTGCATATCTACGGATGGTGTATCAAAAAAAAAGGTTATATGTCCTATATGCATGTGTACTATGATTTTCAAATGGATACAGTTTTTGTAGGTATATAAGCTGGGCTGCATTCTTTTATTTTACTAAGCTTCTTTTGTCTATCCTTATTGCAATGACAAACTGACAGTTCAGAATTTAGCATCACAATTTCAACTCGGTGGTTCCCAAACTTTTGCTTAGGACTTTTATCTGTGACCTCCGCTAAATTTTAACTAATATTTCATTGCTATAAAACTTGCTTCTTAAGTATAAATACACTAATTATGCTGTAACTGTTGCTTTATCTTATTACTATTAATTTGCTTTATTCTTTGAACATATTTTGAAGGCCTGTTGCTAGCCCCAGTTTGGGAATCACTGTGTTAGATGAAAATAATTTAAATCAGACTACTGTTCGTCACACAAAAACTGCTTTATTTACTCAAAATATTGTTATTAAATGAATTTCAAATACAAAATCTTTGTTACATGTCACGAAGTATGTTTTTGGGTACAACTAACTATTACAAGTGTGCCAATGGAATGCTACCACTCAGCATCAGACAGGCTCCATCGAGTCACATTTTTAAAAGATTTCTGAACAAACATTTTATCTTAAAGCAAAATTCTACTATTTATTTAATTTACTTATAACTTTTCTTCATAAATATGTATATATTTAAGTATATATTATTATTTTATGTAATGCAGTATGTATTGTGTAGATTTAGTTATAATTTTCATTGCACCAAATATCACCGCTCACACCAACAAAGGTTAGCTGGTAAATAATGCCGACAGCATTAATGTAAAAAATTATTATTTTTTTTGCAATAAAGAATTTATTTATTTATTTACAAATGACAAAAATGTTAAACTCGTGACAGACTGATTACATAGTTAAAATACTTAGTTGAATCACTGAAATACTTATCTATAATGCAATTGTTGACTTCAGCTTTCTCCAACCGTCAGCTGCTGAAACAACATGTGACGTTGCACTCTAAGGAGCGACTGTTCGCGTGTGACATCTGCTCCAAGTCATACAAACTAAAGAAGCATTTGACCATACACATGAAGTCACATAGTGACGCCAGACCGTACATCTGTGATTATTGTAAGATGAGGTACGTAGATTTGCAGTTAAGTAAAAATGTAGCTACGAATATACTAACATTGTATTGTACAAGCTATGATTGTCGAGTTTCTTGTGATTTCTTCTCGTCATATGTCTTTCCGAAATCTGTATGTTAAGTTGCTGTAAGTACCTGTGACCTCAGACTGAGGTTTTCTACAGCTACCCGCCACCTATATATTATACATAACATACCTTACCCCCAAAATATTATAACCTAATGCCTAATTAACCTAACTATATTTTACATATCCAAGTGCCATGGACTATTGCAGAACTTCTCCTTGCATTGTCACCCGGGCATGTCGTGGGATGCCCAAGATTTCCGCCATTTCCTCAGTGGTTGGCACATCTGCTGGCTGTTTTTTTTTCTTTTTTTCGACTATTCAATATCTACCAATGACCCCTGTGACACACTGGTTATTTATTCAAATTCACTTATTTAATATTTCATTTCAGTTTCAAATTAAAAAAAATATTGAAAAATCATTTACGTGTACATCAAATGAGGAAATTTCTGTGTTCGGAATGTGGATTGTCATTTGTACATTGTGAGTATTTTATTGCTGTATGGACTAATTATGCTGTACATAAAGTTGGTGGTTTAAATCTAATGTCACTTAACACTAGATTTTCCAGCTTAAATATACTTATTTCTACTAAAAACAAAAAAGCATATATTTGTTACAAATATATATAAAATAATGTAAAATTCGTAAAACTAATTCTTCTGTAATTAAAGAAAATGTTACACGCAGTAGGAATTTTAATTTGATCTTGCAAGACCAGTCATTTTGACTGGTCTGGTAAATCTAGTGTTAATTATCTCTTGTAGTGAGTGACATTTGAAATTATTCACAAATATGATTTGAGTAGTTCTAAAAGGTTTAAGAATATTGTGCTTATACACCATTTCAGGTCTTATTAAATTCTTAGTAAGTTAATTTGTGAAGGGAGGCAATTCGAAAATTGACTCGACACGAGTTTAACCCTTTCGCTTCGGGCCATTTAAATGCAATACTAGATTTCTGTGCCAAATTTGACGAAAAAAGCAATTAGCTATAATTTCGCTTGACGAAACTAAAATATCAACTGGGTGTTTGGTTACATAAGGGGGACATAAGAATTTTAGAAAGACTAAGGTGGGGCATGCCACAAAAAAGGTTGGGAAACACTAGTCTACACAAACAAACTATGCAACTTGCTTTGTAAAATTGCGATTTTGTAGATTCTACCTGATTGATGGGATCCAAAGATATAGTCTGTTTCTTGGGTAGTACAGGAATCAGAGCCAAAGAGTGTTGAGGTTTAAATATTATTTATTGGTTACATCGTGCTATGTTGGTTGGATGTGAGCTGACTGAAGAGAACTGACTTGTCACTCGAGGAGCGTGTTTATATATACCTCGAGTTACGTGGAAGAATGTAGTGTCTCAGCATATTCTGTGCGTGGTCCAGATACGTGCTGTTACATAGCGTTTCAGCACGTTCTGTCCTTCGTTAGCTGGGTGTACGGTACAGAGATCCGCCGTGGTCTGTACTCTGGCTAGTTTCCCTGGTTGGGCGATCGGGAGCGGCTGTTGTTCCAGGAGCATGGTGGTTGGCACTCGGAAACCGAATTGGTGGTGGTAAAAACATAATGTTCGGTTATTGGCGTCATCGCGTCAGTTACTTCTCGTTCGGAATCTTGACCTTGATGTTGTACGTCGTCGTTGAGAGAAATTGTTAACTCGGCTGTCTTGGCATAGTGCTGAGATTCGTGCTTTGTTCTATGTTTTGTATCCGGTTGGGTCTGCTATCGTGGATTCTGTCGGTAATTTCGCTCATTTGTTCAATGCTAATTGTTCTATGGCTGCCAGGGCTGATGTAATCGCAGATGGTAGTTGCCGGAGCCACATAATGTGTGGTGTGTCGATGCTGTTTTCCTTGGCTCAGTTCCTGCATTTTCCGCAGTCTGTTGTGGAGATGGAGGTGATGTCAACGGCGGAGCTGTTCTTAGTGGTTGGTGGAGACATGTTCCTCTTGCGTGTTCGTCGGGGTCACCAATGTTAAAGGTCTTTTCTTGGGTAGTACAGGAATCAGAGCCAAAGAGTGTTGAGGTTTAAATATTATTTATTGGTTACATCGTGCTATGTTGATTGGATGTGAGCTGACTGAAGTGAACTGACTTGTCACTCGAGGAGCGTGTTTATATATAACTCGAGTGAGGTGGTAGAATGTAGTGTCTCAGCATATTCTGTGCGTGGTCCAGATACGTGCTGTTACATAGTCTTTTAACTTAACTAGTTGTTGGTAACCAAGTCCTTCAAGTGATAGAGGAATCATAACTCTTTCAGATGGTAACCTTTCCATTCACATGCGCATCCACACCGGTGATAAACCGCACGTGTGCCCCGACTGTGGGCTCAGGTTCAACACCACATCGAGTCTGGCTCGCCACAAGTTGAGACATAAGGGTCAGAGGCCGTTCATGTGTGCATTGTGTAATAAGACTTTTACGGATTCCAGCGGTTTGGTGAGTCCCCTTACAATACATTTTAACACAGGGATCGGTAACCTTTTATAGCCGCGGGTCAAAATTAACCAAAATGCGAGCATTAGAGATATTTTCGTATTAAAACAGCGTTTTAGTAAATAATAAAATATATTTTATTAAGAAAATACTTACAAACATAGTTGAATAAACTTTCTCTACGATATCAATGGCTCCCCTGATGTTGAACTTGTGACGTCAATTTTATGGGAAAAAGATAAAAAAATGTTTGTATATCCTTATACTTTATTTTCGAAACTAAAGTGGGTCACCTGAAACTACCAAATGGGTCACTCTGTGATCCACGGGTCATAGATTGCCGACCCCTGTTTTAAGATATATTTTTATAAACATAATAAAGTTGCTTTTCGCTTTTAGCAGTATGTATCAATGTGTTTTTTTATAAGAAACGTTATAGACTTAAGTGCTTTTTTTAAGCCTGTAGGCTTTTCACGAATTTTAGTCTGGCTTTCGAACCGAGTTCGCTTCAAGCGATTTGTATGGAAATTTGAGCAGCGCCACCGCGTGCGGATTTGGAACTGCAATATTTTAGATACTTTTTGTTAATTTTCGAACATCTCGATCTTTCGTTCATTTGATAGATTGCTGTGCTCGTTAGTCGTTAGTAAAAATTCATGATCCCGATTGCTAACGGATCCGTTTTATTTGTGATAGCTCGATTCGAAAGCCAGACTAAATTCGTGATAAGCTCACTGATATCTACAGCACAAAACGCAGGGTATTGTAAGTTAATGTGTTTATAAGTAACAGTTTAACCACAATTCACAGAGTCGCCACAAGCGCACCCACACCGGTGAGTTGCCGTACAGGTGTCCCCATTGCCCGCTATCATTCCTCGACAGCTGGAAGAGGAAGACGCATCTCATGAGAACACACCAGCTCGCATTGCATCAGATACCAAAGATGGATAAGGATGGCATTATTCTTGTTAAGTAACTTGGGAATTTGATTGTTTCAAAGAGACAAATATTCAGAAGTGACTTAGTCACGTAAGATGTAAAAGTATATACTGAAGCGCAAACCCAATATCGCCATTGGTCTGTGGTAGCAACTGTCTCCATTTATGAATGACACTTTAGTTCAGCCATTCTCAAAGTGTGTTCCACGGAACCTTAGGGCTAAAATACTGCAAAAAATACCTACCAAAGGGAGATTATAAGGTTAAATGCTTACTACACAATGCTTATTTTATGGGCATTTGACAGGACTTTTTACGGGCTCATGTGTCAAAATTCACATAAACTATAGAAGTGACGACGGCCGTATCACGAAACTTCGGATACGCCTGAGTAGCCCCCCTTGTCAGACAATATCACACGTGTCGACCCCAAACGTATGATGTAATTTGTGGATCCCTAAGGAGGGAATAAATTGCATTTTTTTTAATGTAAGTACTGTTAATTATGTACAATTTATTATATTTACTCATTCACATTAGACGTACCTGGGGGGCTACTCAGGCGTATCCGAAGTTTCGTGATACGGCCGTCGTCACTTCTATAGTTCATGTGAATTTTGACACATGAGCCCGTAAAAAGTCCTGTCAAATGCCCATAAAATAAGCATTGTGTGGCCTATCCGTCGTTACGTCGCTGTCAAATCCGTAATTTCGTGAATGATTCCGTAAGTGTTCCTGAGTAGGAAAGGTCCGTATTTTCGTCCGAAGTGCGCCTGAGTAGCCCCCCTGATGTCGACCTTATTGTAAATGATGACTACATTCTATTTACTTAATACTAGATGTGACTCATTGAATGGATCATCGTACGTCCTTCCACACACCCTGGTTTATCCTGAGTGTATAGTGTATACATCTTGTGAGTTAATGTAATTGAGAGAGATGTCTTTTATAGTCTGAGAGTATATGATATGAGTGCTATTTACATGTACTATCGGCGTCAAAAAATGTTTACCACCTTAAGTATCATAATTGCATGCACACATTAAGATCATAAGTTCTAAATGTCTATTTCAAGTTTGACGTAGGAAAATATGATTTTGACAGCCAAATGTAATGAGTGTGAAAGGGATCGCGCCAGTCGCACGTGTCATAAAAGCGCGATGTAAGATATAGTACGAGATAGCAAAGTGCGAGAGGGATAAATACCAAAAAGATACCTTTTCCCACAGTGACATTATGAATACAATCTCTACTAAAAGGACGTCTAAGCTTCTTGGATTGACAATAGATAATATTTTTTTCTAATGGTGTGAGAATCAATCGCTCTAGGAGATGGACCGACATGACACTACTATTAGGGTTTGATATATAGAAAACCTTGAAAAAAGCTATAATAATATTTGTGTTAAAAAACAAGAAAGGAAATAATAAAATAGAAACTCTTTCTTAAAAATTAAAAATCTTTATTTAATATATATATATATATATATATATAGAGTATATCCTCAGCAGCTATGACGGCACGTAGTCTATCTCGCACAGATGCAAGAAGGCGCGCGCAGAGATCAGACCCTCTGATATCATCCCATACTCAGCTCCACTTTAATAGCATGGTGTCTGGTGTCTTCAGCACGGTGCAAGGCTCGTCGGATCAAATAAATGTACTTAATGTTTTTCTCCCATACAAAAAAAAACTAAATATTTTTTTTCTCCCGCATGGTTCTACCCATAGACTCCATACTTAATTAGTAACCAAAGGGAGGTATACCAGAGAGATACCAATTTTTTTTTTTAATTTCGTGACAAAAAAACCTACGGTTAGGGACCTCGATTTTCCGACCACTGTGCGTCGCGTCATGTCATATTGATTAATAAGTAACTTGTAAAAGGTAATAAGTAACTTGATATGGCATTTTAGACTTTAGTGAAAGAAGTGTGACATAGAATCTAATTTGTTTTTTTTTGTTTGTTTACCACACAAAACTGGTAAACGTTTTTTGACGCCGATAGTACATGGGTGTAGCCAGGGTGGGCCAAGTGGGGCCCTGTAATCAAACCTAAAAAACTTAATTATCTGTTTTGGATAATTAGAATCATACATACAGATACAGGGTGCTCTAGGGCAGCCATTCTCAAAGTGTGTTCCGCGGAATCCTAGGGCTAAAATACTGCAAAAAATACCTACCAAAGGGAGATTATAAGGTTACATCTAAATATTCCAACTAAATATTACGTAATATTACATTGCAATATGATTATTCATAAATACATATAAATCAGTTTTTTATAATTATATTAAGGCTTTTTCCTTCGCCAAAAAAGTTTGAGAACCGCTGCTCTAGGGTGTGTAACCTTTTTGTATGAAAAAATTAACCGGGGTAAGACCGCGGGTATAGTTTGCTAGTTACATATTATTTTAGACTGCTGAGTTCATGGCAAGCTACGCCCATGTACATGTATTTATATTATTAAAATGTTGGTGTTATTAGTGTATCGTTTTGAGATCGTATTTTAAATCAATGTTCTTGACTCGAAACTCTGTAATTTGAAATTAAAACTATGTAAGCAGTTCCATTTCTTCGACTTCGGACGTTTGGTTGGTGTCTTCCACACTCAATTTGGCACTGAGTGGTGCTGGTTGATCTCATATACATTGTAAAGTGTACGTTGTAGGTAAATGTGATATTAAAAATAAATTTATATCAATTAATTAAGTTTTTTATTGTTGTATTGTATACAAAGTATATATTGGATGTTAATTACGTGTCGGATATAATTGGTTGTTTCAGGCGTTACTTTGCGGAAATCCATATTAAAGGAAATTATTTTGCTTATAATTCCCGCTACAACATTCAATAATTTGTCTCGACGCGTTTCGCCACTTCGCGTGGCATCATCAGGATACGTGCGGTCGCTTCGGCTTCGCTTCGACGACTGATGAAGCGACCACACGTATCCTGATGATGCCACGCGAAGTGGCGAAACGCGTCGAGACAAATTATTGAATGTTGTAGCGGGAATTATAAGCAAAATAATTTTAAATAATTTCCTTTACGTGTCGGATATTAAATTAAATTACTTTTGAAATAGTTATTTATTAATTGTCAAGTTTGTATTACCAACAATTAGTATCTGGATAGCATAATTGCTATTTTACTGAAGGATACTACAATGACAGAGAGGACCAAATAATTCAAAGTGAATAATAAATAAAAGAAACAAGGTACCTTTAAAATAAATACAGTATTCGGTTTAGAACCAACAATTGTTTTAATTCAAACAAAGCTAAAAACATTTCAACCTCTAAATTTTCACTACTTCAAATGGTAAATATGCAATTTTTGCTATACCGTGCTACCTCGATATACGAATGTTTTGAGATACGAGCAAGGTTACGAAACGAAACTCATATATTAAGATACCACTGTATTATATATTATTAAAGGAATATATATAATTAAAGGTTTAGGTACTTTAAGTATTTTAAATTCAAAATAACTAATATGAAATATAATTATAATGTAACTTGAACATTCTTAACAATATTTGAATGATCTACTTTTGAGGGTACCAAGTAGAAGGCTGGAGCTACCTTCTGGCCACACGGGCACTTACAACCTGCAATTAAAAACATAATGATATTGAAGCATAGACTGGAATACATTATTGACTGTCCCAACATTATGGAAGAGGGTATGACAGGATACTCCCCTTAATCAATGAGGTCACTTCCAGAGGGTTATGCTTGCAGGTAGTACTACCTCGGAGCATATTAGATTGATTGACCATCATCAATCTGATTATCACTCTTAGAATAGGCATGTGGACAGTATTAAAAAAATTATGAAATAATGATTTTAGTAGGACTTTGTAAATCAAATTGAGATTATTAAGATTTTCAATAAAATAAAAGTATAAAATACTGCAATCGGCCACGTTCATTGAAACACTAATCAGAGAGAATAACGTCAAGACCGAATAAATATGTCAATAACGTCACACGACGACTATGAGCGTTTTCCCGCATAATTTAAAACCGATATTAAAAACGCAATATTTAAGTAATATACTTAGTTTATTACTTAAATATAGTGTTTTCCAGTAATATTAGACGCGTTATAAAAGGCCTGCATTATAGAAGGCAATTTCAAAATCTGTCCACATGCCGACTAACTTATGATGTCACAGTAGGTTATATACTATATATTATTGTGTTTATATTTACATTAATACTATATGTATGTATGTAAGTGTGATTAGGTTCTTTTTTTTTCTTGTTTATTATTATTATTATTATTTAATGCTAGTCTTGATCTGCATCTATTCCTGTATGCAACCTTTCTGCTAATCCTAAAGGTCAACTGGTAGACGTTTTGCAAAATGCAAAAAAGTTATAAAATGAATAGTGGACTAACCCATGACCCAACTGAAGCTGCCAATCTTCTGTTTGCATTGTGGACACGTGAGCTTTCCCTGTGGCTCATGCTGCACCGAGACCATCCAGCACATTGGCTCCACAAACCACATCTGTTTGCAGGTTATCGATGTACAATCACGACCCACTATGCTGCTCTCGATTATTTCGCCTGCCGTAGGACATTTATTCACATGAACCAGTGCTGTTTTGTTTATGTTTAAATATTACGGCACTTTTGTCATCAAGCTGGCATGAAAGCACAAGCTGACTGCAACTTATGGATCACACTCTGATATTAGTACTGAAGCATACAGGTTACCCCCTCCCCCTCCCCCAATTTAAGATATTCACATTCATAAATTTAAAACAAAGACAGGCGTGTGATATATCTCATTAATTCCCCGAAACTAAAACCTGTCTATGCTCGTGCAAAGGCATAGTTTATACACCGGTGTAGGACATCACTATGTCAATCGATAGTGGTAATGACATCACTACTCCGGTAGAACAAATGGCTTCACCTAGATTAGCTGGACTTGAGTGTATAATAAACTAATGTGACAATCTGGTTCTATTAACACTAGATTTACCAGCTTAAATATACCATTTCTATCAGAACCAAAAAAGTATATATTTATTACAAATATATATAAAATTCATAAAACTAATTCTTCTGTTATAAATTAAAGAAGATTAGAAGAATTAAAGAAAATGTTACACGCAGTAGGAATTTTAATTTGATCTTGCAAGACCAGTAATTTGACTGGTCTGGTAAATCTAGTGTTAATATAGAACTAACATTATGACAATTCTTAATTGAAATAACTTCAAAATATAATTCTCCATCTCATATACAATACAACAACGAGAAATCTACACAAAGTATACACAATAACATTGCTTTCCTGTAAAATTGTGATTTTGTAGATTGATCATACAAAGCTATATTTTCACATACCCTCACTATCGTGCGCTCCCTCGCTGCGACATGAGTCAGCACAATATTCCTGAGTAGCTAAACACTTCAACTTGTCTATCAACACCTGTCCATCTTCTAAACAATTCAGATCTGTTGATTTGTTCCGTGGGGGACGGAGCTCCTTTTTCGCTAATTGTATTTTAAGCTGAAAGTTACCATTCACATGTACATACAACTCTGTAGTCTGTATCCCTACTTAATATTATAAATGCCAATGTGAGTTTGTTTGTTATATATTACTTTGTATATATATTTTTGGAGGTACTAGAAACAACATATATATTTTTTACTATAGTTTCCAATTGACTATAGTTTCAGCTGTTTGGAAACATATTGATTCATCTCTATCGAAATGATCTCTGATACTTATTTAATAACTTAAATGCGAGCGAAGCCGCGGGTAAAAGCTAGTACATAAATGTTATTAATATAACATTTATTATTGCAACCATTGTGCAATCTGATTTATGAATTGTTATTTACTTTATTTTCTAAATTAATTGATTGACGAGTTCGTTGTGGTCTTCTTCTCGTCATACGCCTTTCCGAAGTCATTATAGAGTCTAACGATGAGCAAGTGCACGCCTTTAGTACCTATACTAATATATATACACCTGCATTACTCACTTGTTTAGGCAAATGTGGTATAATGTTAGAATGTGTGGCGACCACGCGCCTGCACTTCTTACACCTGTACACTCGAGGGTCGGGCCTCTCCTGCGTCAGCCCCGGATCAGGCTTTATTAGATCGCTGAATGATTGTGGCAGAATTTTTACTGAAACACAAATGCTTACAATTATTTCTATAACAATACAATTTCTCTCCCATTCCCTTTGCTAAAATGCTAATATTATCATATTCACCTTCTAAAAAAAATTAACATCTTCAACTAATATAATAGGCATTACATTCTATTTATTACATATATATATATATATATATATATATATATATATATATATATATATATATATATATATATATATATATATATTTTCTGATTACATCATTAAATATTTTGTACAACTTAAAATAGATAAAAAAAGAGGAGTACTTCATCAATCTAGCATTTCCAAGCCGGTACAGTGGGGCTGAGGTTATACCAGCTCAGACAGGGCACATCCCTTTATATAGAATTAGGTCTCCGGATTTTATTATTGTCATTATTAGCTTACGTATGTATCTATTATTATCTATATTTGTACCTATTTATAACTCTCGCTATTTCTCTTCTGCATTTCTCTACATTTTAAAGTTGGTTGCCTGGAAGAGATTGCTTCTTAGCGATAAGGCCATTGTATTTATGTATTATTAAGCAATAAATAATAATAATAATAATGTCTTGTGGTCACTAAGATAGCAATGTAAGCTTGGTTTATGAATAAAACTACCTTGTTTAAGCTTCTGGCCGGCTAATTTCAATCTAAACTGCTTGTATCTCGGGTCTTCTTTATCCAGACAGTACTGCATATGTCCGAACAACTTCAACTGAGCAACAAAGCCCACGTTGGGGCCCACGAACCGCCGCTTACTCTTAACAAGTGTAAACGCATCCTCATAACATAATCTGTATTTCTCCATCATGAATGCTATTACCACCGCAGCTGATCTCGAAACACCGTGGTAACTAAAACCCAATCGCTATGTTAAGGATTTTTATAACTAAAGAATAGTAGGCGGACTGATGATGGCATTAGCCCAGTATGCCGTCCTGGGGAAGTACCACCACGTTCAAGCGGATCAGCTTGGAAGTAGCCGGGATAACGAGAGGAGTGTGCCCTGTCAATTTGGGCAGAGCTCATTCGTCTCTGTCTCCGCACTCTAGCTTAACATCAGGTAGAGTGTGGTCATATGCTGGGCTATCAATAAAATAAAATAAACTATACACACACTTAAGCTTTGTACTTTTTGAAGTGTTAGGTTTAACTCATGTTATATCGGTTGGTAGAATAATACTACAGTCCAGATATACTACGATGAGAAACTGCTAAAAATGTGAAAAACGTGTAAACTGTATTCATTTATAAATATAATTTACTAGCTTTTACCCGCGGTTTCGCTCGCATTTAACTCATTAAATAAGTATCAGAGATCATTTCAATAGAAATGAATCAATATGATTCCAACTGCTGAAACTATAGTCAGTTAGAAACTATAGTAAAATATATATATATTTTTAAATAAAAAGTACCTATCCTATGTTACTTCTAGTAACTCCAAAAATATGTGTACAAAGTTTCATGATGAACAAACTCACATTCACATTTATAATATTAGTAGGGATTATTTACCAATGTACAAGTAATGTCCCTTTGGAATTCAGTGATTCTTTGATGAAAGCATTAGTCTCTGGTAGATTTGATATTAAGTCTTCTTTTGGTACATCTGCCACTGAAACAACAATGGAACAATGTTACATCCATGTACAACTTTAAACCTGCAGTGACAATTTAAAATACTTTTTGTTTGCTTTCACAGTTATTTGATAATTTGCAGCCATTGTGGCTTCAATAATAATAAGAATTCTTTATTATTTATTAAAAACGCTGGCACAATGGTGAGCTTAATGCCCCACCAGCAATGGCGGCCTTAGCCATTGCGAGGCCCCGGGCGGCAGGTCTTTGCGAGGTCCTTTGTCCTTCGTGAAAAGTATGTGTGCGAAAGTAGATCTGGTTGTTTGGTTTAGGTATTTGTCATATTTGACGAGAAATGCTAAAGTTATACAAATAAATAAAATTTGAGTTTTAAAATATTTTACATTGACAGTTTTAAAAAAGAAATTTTTAAAAACGAGGCCCCTGCAAGAGTGAGGTCCCGGGCGATTGCCCCGTTCGCCACCCCCTAAGGCCACCACTGCCCACCAGCAAACCATCAGGAGAGGAGTGCGGTAATTGAGGTGCAATGTTAATTAATAAAAAAAAAAACATAAAAACAGAGTACACACACATACATATAATATATACTTATATAAAATAAATTAGATTATTGATGCATCATTATTCTGCATGTCAAGAAAGTGCTTGAAGAGCTTGACCTTGAAAGAGTTCAATGTTGGTGATTGTCTTGTTGCAAGTGGCAGCTTATTCAACGAGGCAGTAATGATAGCCACATAAATAATAAATAAACATAGGCACTACAGATGTGACTTCGGAAAGGTCAATGACGAGAAGAACACAAGTTATTTGAATAAGTTTTCCAGTTGATCTATGAGTGGAGCCTTCTGGTATGTCTCATCATGAACACCAAAGAGTTATACAATACTTGTATTATAAAAAGTCAATACAAACTTACTTCTAACATATTTGAAAGTAAGTCCTGGTTTCGAAAGAACGGTCCGAGGCAACGGTATCATATCCACGGTCAATATATGCGTTATTTGCAGTTTTTCTCGCGTTTTATCATCCCTAGCTGCTACTAGATTACCTGGAATTAGTATAACTGTATTACTATATTAGCTTTTAGCCACGGCTTCGCTCGCTATTAAGTCATTAAATAAGTATCAGATATCATTTCAATAAAACTATAGTCAATTGGAAACTATAATAAAAAATAATATTTTTTTTTTAAATAAAAAGTATCCTATGTTACTTCTAGTATCTCCAAAAATATGTGTACAAAATTTCATAATGATCGGTTAAGTAGTTGTTGAGTGAAAACGTAACAAACAAACTCACATTCACATTTATAATATTAGTAGGGATCTACATCATCGAGTTGCTCATGTATTGAGCAAAAGAAACTGAACTTTTTATGGCGAGCTTGTAATTTATTTTTAATCGGTTAAAATTAAACAGAGATTATTTTCATCCAGATTGCAAAGTGAACTGGTTAAAAACAAAGTCTGGATCTACACAAAATCATATATTAAATGAGTTATAGATATATCATACCTAAATAAAGTCTTTCATCAATAAGATCAACACTGACATCATTGTTATCATCTTCTTCATCATCACAACACTCCTCAGCATGCACCACAGCCTCAGCTATTTGTTTCGCCATCTACAATGTAAAACAGACATCTTATTACTATGTTATTACTGACCACTTAAAAGTTTATGGAACCTAATATTGCGATAAGTTTCATGAAAGTTAATTGAGATTTACGCATATTGCAACTTTTTAATTGCGTAGTTATGGGCATTCACCTTTTAAATTGCAAATTTTATATGATTTATGAATTAGTTTAACACAGTACTTTTAGTATATTAAACGCGTTTCATAATTGTAAACAAACTTTTGTATTCAAGTTACAAAATATTTGAGAAAAATAAGTATATCAATTGCTTATTTGTATTATTTGCTGATACGGTGTTATATTTACATAAATAATACTCACTTTTTTTAATATTGTCAACAAATATACTAAACGTAAATATATTTCCAAAACTTATCGATTCGCAATCTGTCACTTCATACAATTGGCGCCATGCGCAAAAGTGACATTTTGTTTTTTAATTTAGACATAAGACATGTACATTTTTAAAAATGAATCCCTACCTTTATTTTGTTTTTAAAATTCATTATTTGTCAATAATTGTTATTCAGAGCTCAAAGTTAGCAGCGACCTTGTCCGAGCAAACAATTGGTCTTTTCTTTTGCAACGAGCATTATGCGCAAGATGATATTAATAAACACATTCATAATATAATTATGTAATGTAGCGCACGTTTTATTCAATTGTGTATGTGGGACATGTCAAGTATTTACTTGTCTTTCCCTACATATTACTCACAACATAAACTTAATCCAAACTTTCATCTTACGATTTACACATCTACCTGATACATGACAAAAATATAAAATTTGATAGTTTAGACTAAAATCATGAATTTTTATTCTAGGCTTTCAATTTATGCAAATTTGAGCTACTCCTAAATTCACAATATAATTAACAAGATCCTAATCAAGCTATTAAAAATTATCTTTACTTGATAATTTAATAACTGTATACATTTTAATAAATATCAAAAAGTTAATTGTTGCAAACGTACAGAGTTATAAAAATGGTACATAGACATATCAATTACCAAAGTTATGAAATATTTAATACTCGCCAATATGCTATTTCACAAAAACGCACAGTCATCACGAGAAAGCCCCAATAATGAAATGCATCTACGTGACTATTAGGGCAAACACTATAAGTATATAAATTAAATTTAATAATTAATTGATTAGTAATGATCTATTGGAACGAACAGGCATAATCCCCTGCCCTACAAGGATAGAGAGCATATCGTAGCTGCGCAGGCGTCGACGGTGAAAGTCTCATTCGACGTAACGCAGTTATGTCAGAGCTGCTGCCCCCCTTAACACTGACAATAAACATAACCAGTCCCAATTCGGCAATGCTACAGACAGCACGGGCCGACGAATATAATGCGCGCTAAGTGACCATCCCAATATACAATGTCTCCGTTCGTGTTTTTAGTTGTTGTTAATGCTATATTAGTAGTGAGTGAAGATCCCACCAGCGACAGAGAGGAGAGGCTCCGGAGTGCTCTCATTGACGCTTTTCATACTATCAAAAAGGGTGCCGGGAAGGATTTCAAAGATGAGCCCCTCAATTCGGATTTGATCGGCTCTTTTAGTGGAAAAGAAAATTTAACGAAAGACAAATCTACAACTGAAGATTTCGGATTATTCGAAGACGACGACGGTCTGACGTTCGCTGAAGCTTTCGGCGATAACGTTCAGACTGAAAAACAGACAGCGAGCACAGGAAAGTCGCACAACGTGCAACACATAGTGAAAACGACTAAACCATATGAAAAATCCACAAATAAACCAGTGGACAACATATTGAATAAATTATCTGACTCTTTACGTAACGCTGTTAACGAGACGCGGAGTAATTTACAGTTTTTCAAATCTGAAAACTTGACTAATGATAATGAAACACTATACGGTATGGATAAGATGTTACGTGTGTTTGATGCTGAAGTGTTGGTGAGGCAATGGAGGCAATTGCAGAAGACGATCGGCGGTGAATGCAGAAATGAAATGCAGCTGTATGTGGAAGGGTTAACTGAAAAATATCTATGGGCCATGAAGAGTGAGTTACCTTTTTTTATACCTCTAATGAAACTATATATACACAGTTAAAACATTTAAAAAATAACGGTTTTTGTTTTTTTTAAATTAACTTCCGTATTCACCGGTAGTAGTAGCTACGGTAAATGTTTCACTAATAGATCTAAATAATGAAAACGCGTGATAACAAACAGCCAAAAACCTTGTTACTGCATTAGTACTTAATAATTGATTTTCAAACCATGATTGTAGGAAATAACAATTGTTTTTTTAATTAATATGCAAATACGGAACATCTAAAAAGATTGTTATGAGCGAGCGACCCACATTCGACATCTAGACGAACACTTATGCAACGTTTAAAAAGCAGCGGTTCGTACTCGCTGTAGCATTTTTTCAACGAGATTCTGTTGCCAAATAATTCCAAGTACACCTTTGTTAGAAATTAAATTACATTTATTTTTTGTTATTAACAACAAATTATAGTATAAAAATAATTGTCACTTTTTGACAACTGAAAATAATAATATATAAATAAATTTTATTTTTCAAATGCGCACAAACCACAGTCTGAACAATAGTAGTACATATATATTTTTAAATCTGCACGTTCTCCACGTAGAGTTGCTTCACGCGTCTAGTCTTTCCTTCAATCGATGGTGCAACTCAACCTGCTTTAGCTAACTTATCATTGGCAAGAATTATGTGAAATTTTATAATAATATACACGACGAAATGTACAACTATTCCATGTAAATAAATAATCCATTTATCTATATCTATACTATTATATAAAGAGAAAACATTTGATTGTTTGTTTGTATGTATTGAATAGGCTCCGAAACTACTGGACCGATTTGAAAAATTCTCTTACCATTAGAATCGTAAAAAATCCCTGATGAACGTAGGCTATAGAATATTTTCAATTGTTTTTTTTTAAAGAAATATTACATTTTAAGTTCACATAATTTGATGTCTATGCCTAATTTTGGCTGTCAAATATGCTGCTAGTATTAAATAAATATGTAATGTATATTAAAAATATGAATTAATTATAGAATTGATTTTTATTCATTTAAACCCGACAGTAGTCGCGGCGAAAGAGGTATAAGAGTCGTATTGAGGAATTACTCTCAAGCATAGATTCACTGAGTAGAGTTCAAAATAGACCAATCACACGGTTAAGAAATTGTTGACGTGATTTTTGACCAATGATAATAATCCATTGCAACTATCTACTGTCACGTTCTGTTACACGCATTTATAAGAAATCGTTTCAATCGTTACTTATTCGAATATAAATAAAACAGAAATAAAGAAATGCAAATTAATATTTAAACTGGATATTTTTTCGACATATAAGTATATGCAACATATTACTATTTCATTTTGATTACTGTTTAATGGTTGTCGTGTTTAAAGATTTATTATTTATTAGTAAATAATTATTACTGCATAAAATGAACAGATCTACGCTGAATCATTATTTCTGAATACGAATAAGCGAGAGTTCTTGATTTGTCGGATTGAAATTATCGAGATTCGAATGATTGAGAAAACATTTTAAGCAGCGCCCCAACGGAAATATCCGGTCATGGCCACACATTTCATAATAAATAATTATGATGAAAATCATAATTAATACACTCTCGTTGCAACATTTATTGAGCAGATGTTTAATACAGCAAATATACACGCATTAGAACACCCTGTGTCTGTGTTTTGGATGTAAGAACGAGGACTAATTGGTTTTTGACGGTAATACTTTTGAACCCCCAAAACCCTTTCTATTACAAGAAACAATCTATGTCAGCGGTTTTCAAACTCTTTTGGCGAAGGAAAAAGCCTTAATATAATTATAAAAAACTGATTTATATGTATTTATGAATAATCATATTGCAATGTAATATTACGTAATATTTAGTTGGAATATTTAGATGTAACCTTATAATCTCCCTTTGGTAGGTATTTTTTGCAGTATTTTAGCCGCGGAACACACTTTGAGAATGGCTGATCTATGTCAATCAATCAAATCAAAATAATCAATCTATTACAAGAAAACAAAATTCTATTACATCTATATTTGTAAAATTGAGGGTAGTCAGCTATTTGACGAGTTTCTTGTGGTCTTCTTCTCGCCATACGCCTTTCCGAAGCCATTGCAGAGTCCAACGATGAGCAAGTGCACGCCTTTAGTGCCTATGCTAATAAACTATTTTCATTTCATTAAAAAAAGACTTAATACTAACTTAATAAAAATATATTAAATTTATACTTCCCCAAAGCGGTCCATTTCAACCGACAATTAATTAAAAGATAATAATATAAGGGAACCAGGAAGAATGGACCGTACCCGTATAACTGGTGTGAAGTTACGAGAAACAAGAATTCACTTTTCATTCAACTACGAACATGGGTCTGATATCCAGTTTCATTCGCACATACTTGTATCATTTTATGCCACTTCAAACGCTTATCGGGTAGACACAACTGTGGTTATTTGTAAAAAGTGAAAACTGGGAAATAAATTAACGTAACGCCTATATCTGTGGGCTTATCACGAATTTTAGTCTGGCTTTCGAACCGAGTTCGCTTCAAGCGATTTATATGGAAACTTGAGCAGCGCCACCGCGTGCGGATTTGGAACTACAATATTTTAGATATTTTTTGTTAATTTTCGAACGTCTCGATCTTTCGTTCATTTGATAGATTGCTGGTGCTCGTTAGTAGTTAGTAAAAATTCATAATCCCGATCGCTAACGGATCCGTTTTACTTGTGATAGCTCGATTCGAAAGCCAGACTAAATTCGTGATAAGCCCACAGGTATTAACTTATTTATATAGCGTTGAGGCATGAGAATCTCCCACATTTCAAAGGGCTAACAAAACTGTATGATATATCCAAAAAAAACAGAAAGTACATTCAAATTTAGTGTAGATCCTGTTGCCCTAAATTTGTACACTCAAGACAAAATTTGTTTTTCTGTGAGTTCTTTTGAAATGTGGGAGATTCCCGTACTCCACCTTATAACTTATGTTAAACTTAACTTATTCCCGAATATTTCACAATTTAAAAAGACATTTCACATTCAAAACCCCACCCCGATCGTGCGTTTTATCAAAAATAAAGGCAACAATTAAAAATTATTTTAAATTAGTTGATTAGCAATGCCAAGCTGGACAGCGTACACTTGTCCTCTCAACTCATAGGGGAGATGACGTTTTCTCTGTGGTATGAGTAACTGTTTTAGCTGATGACTTGTTTTTAAGCTTAACGTTAGGTTACGGTCACAAGATAGAGACGAGAGACAATAAACAGAGAGAAAGGGAGACGGGAGGGGTTATTAAGTCCATACTAAATTTATTTCTTGTTTAATAATAATAACACTTTATTACACAAAATAATACATATAAAGAAGAACAGAAGAAAAGAAAGACTAAAAGAGGGCCTTATCACTAAGCAGTGATCTCTACCAGGCCCTGTCAATTTGGACAGAGCACATTCGTCTCCTCCAGCCGGCATAGTGGAGTCGACTGTTGCGCGCGGACATCTGTCTGTGGTAACAGTTGTCTATGCTCATTGACCGCACTCTAGCTTAACACCTGACGGAGTGTGGTCATATGTACTAAATAGTAGGATACAAAAAAAAACAAAATAAAATAACTTAAATAATTTGTTCTTTTTTAATTTTAAAATGTATTACTAAACATGTGACCTACTTTTTAATTACTTACAGACGTAACTTTTCATAGGCAGTGATAAAAATCATAATTTACGTTAATGGCAACTCATCATTGAACTGGGCCTGCATGCGTACATCGTAATATTACGTGATTGAGTACACTGGACTTATGCTAATATTTGTTAACGCGTAGAGTGTACACTAATGAAGCCTTTTTAACCATTACAAACCTTAGAGCGAGCACCACTTGAATTCTTGAACGAAAGTAATATTTCTAAAAAGCTTAGACATAATCTATGTCATTTTATGTTTACCCTTAAGCCGCGTCTCCTGCGAGTGTTTCTTCGAGACATTACACAAAAACATTGAAACATTGGGGCGTGGCCATACACATTTTTGTATGCGTACACAATGTTTTTTGTTTTCCGTGGTCGACGGAAAGCAAAAACATTGTGTACGGCCACGCCCCAATGTTTCAATGTTTTTGTGTAATGTTTCGAAGAAACACGCGCAGGAGACTCGGCTTTAGGTATACAATAGGATGATAATGCCCCTATACAGCAGCTATTGTTCTACATCATAGTAGATTTATTATATGTTATTATGACATTGTATGTAAGAGTATGTAAGTGGACAGTGCCAGTATACAGCAGCTAAATCAAATTGATAATTATTAAATTAATTTCATTTATATTTGTATTTGTATTGACGAGTAAAAGCGCTCTATTGGAGCCCAATTACTAGAAGTAAATAAATAAATAAAAAATAAAGAAGTTGTTATTATGCATCCTAGTTCATTTGTGTAATTTTTTCATTATTATATTAAGTAAGTATAAGATGGAATTATATTTGAAGGCTATTTTAATAGGATATGTTGATAGGACCCGGCAATATATAAAGAAGTAGGTATTTGTTTCTGGTGTTTATGTTCGTCAACTACCCCTTAACACTAGGTTTACGGCACACGTCAATTTGACGCATTTTGACTTTCATCAATCAAGAATTACCAAAAACTGTTTAAATTTTTATTTTATCTCTTTGTATGACTTTTATTCATTGATCGAGGGAAATATATATTGAAGTCAATTTTCTTTAAAAGTGTTGAATTACTGAACTTGTCTATGTGGTATACTGATCTCTACGATATGCGTCAAATTGACGCGTTTTAGTAGAAGTAGGTATATAGTAAACTAGCTTGGGGCCAGGGTATTGTATTTTCTCATTATAAAAATATATATCTGTATATATATATTACATAATATTACGCGTAGGATCGCGCTTACACAATATTGAAATTAAAAAAAAAACTGGTCAAGAACATGTTTGATTATTCACGCGCAGAAAGGTTGGAAATAAAACACCATTGTCCCAGAATTCTTGATAAATTATATTTAAAAAAAATTAGTTTATTTTCGCTAGAGATAACGGACCAATTACAGCACTTATTATTATTTTATTAGCCCAGCGGACTAATCGGGTTTATTCTAGTTCAGTCATTCTCAAAGTGTGTTCCGCGGAACCTAAAATACTGCAAAAAATACCTACCAAAGGGAGATTATAAGGGTACATCTAAATATTCCAACTAAATATTACATTGCAATATGATTATACATAAATACATATAAATCAGTTTTTTATAAATATATTAAGGCTTTTTCCTTCGCCAAAAAAGTTTGAGAACCGCTGCTCTAGTTAATGCTTACTGTAAATATTTATTACTTTACGAGGAAAAGCAATCACACACATTGGTCTTCACTTTAATTGGCATAGATTTCATTCGGCATAACTTCGCTTATATTCTGTTTTACGTGATTACTATATCTCGTCTAAGCAAAACTATTTTTTTTTTTAAGTAACAAATGCTCTTTCGCTTCCTTAGCCGGGGAACAATAACCCCCCCCCCCCCCTTGACTGTTTTTGTTAAGTTTTTGACATTGTTTGGTTATTATTTTTTTTAAGCTATTTAGATTGACATTTTATTATTAATATTATTCTATTTTGTAATTGACTCCTCCTTGCATGGTGTATTGGAATTGACTGTAAGACCATGCAAGTGACTGTACTTATATAAATGAAACACTAACATTAAATGACGTACCCCCCCCCCCTGACCCCCTCCCTCGCTAGGCCACTGATTGAACGGTCGAATTGTATGAAAACCCCGAAACAGCGAGTGTATTACTCAACCATCCTAAAACATTACAAAATAGTATATTTGAGTATGTAACTAACAAAGGCGATCTCGTCGTACTTTCTCACTTGGGAAATATTTTCTGTCAAACTGCTATGCGTCACGCGTTCGCATCACCACTCATTCCAATATGTTTCTTACTAGCTGTTGTCCGCGACTACGTCTGTGTAATTATGAAGATATAAAATACTATGAAGTTTAACACTAGATTTACCAGACCAGTCAAAATGACTGGTCTTGCAAGATCAAATTAGAATTCCTACTGCGTGTAACATTTTTTTAAATTCTTCTAATCTTCTTTAATAGAAGAATTAGTTTTATGAATTTTATATTATTTTTATACATATATACTTGTAACAAATATATACTTTTTTGATTTTGTAGAAATAGGTATATTTAAGCTGGTAAATCTAGTGTTAAAGAGGTTTCATATTTCAGTCAACAAACAATGCCTATCACACTTCTGTAATAAAGTGAAATCTAACCACAATAATGACACCTAACCTCAAAAATTCAAATAGTTTTGTACTGCATATATAAAAGTGACAGACGGAAATAAAAATAAATATAGAAAAATTCCAAACAACTGAAACTATAGTTAATTTTAAACTATAGTAAAAAATAATAATTATTTTTTTTAAATAAAAAGTATCCTATGTTACTTCTAGTACCTCCAAAAATATGTGTACAAAGCTTCATGATGATCGGTTAAGTAGTTGTGTGAAAACGTAACAAACAAACTCACTTTCACATTTATAATATTAGTAAGGGATTAAAAGCAAATAATTCAATGTTAAAGGACGTGCCAATGTTATTTGACAAAGATTATTGAAAAACTGGTTTATTAATGACGAAAAGAACGTAGTCTCACTAATAAAATAAAATTTCAACACAACCTGGTCAATTTGTCGCGATAACCAAACAATGACAAGGCGAACGACTCATTAAATAATTAAACAACAAAACAGTTTAAAGAACACATATACTATAATAATAAAGTGCAACCTTGATATAACGATACTGAAGGGAATCAGAAAATAATTCGTTATATTAAATAATCTATACTAATATAATAAAGAGGAAACTTTTGATTGTTTGTATGTATTGAATAGGCTCCGAAACTACTGGACCGATTTGAAAAATTATTTTACCATTAGAATACTACATTATCCCTGATGAACATAGGCTGTAGAATATTTTTAAAAACCCGGATGAAAATTTCAATAATATAACCCAAATGTGAAAAAAAATACAAAAAAATATATTATATTGCGTACACTTAATTATTAACAATAGAGAAAAGTGATGTACAGCAGTTTTATAGAGGAGATCAATATCTACAAAAAAGTGTGTGATACCATATGTCTAACTATTACAGTTATGTCACAATATCTGCTTTTTCATGTTAAAATTTAAACTTCATAGTAATTTATATCTTAGCATTACTACGCGAACGAAGTCGCTGGCCATAGCTGGTTTGTTATATAGAGGTTAGGTTGGTCTACGATTCGTTTTAACAAGGTTCAAAAAAAAATATCTCAGCTTTCCCTGTTATAGCGAACGATTTAGTTAAATAGATGTAAATAATACTTTCTTTTTATATTTTGGAAAGATTGAAAATTCGTTATAAAAAGGTTTTAAACAAATGTATTCGTAATGTAAAGGTATATTTTGCATTAGCTCTTACGGGCAGAAATTCGTTAAATCGAGGAAATCGTTATATTAAAGGCAGCCATTCTCAAAGTGGTGGCGGAACCCTAGGGCTAAAATATTGCAAAAAATACCTACCAAAGAGAGATTATAAGGTTACAACTAAATATTACATTGCAATATGATTATTCATAAATACATATAAATCAGTTTTTTATAATTATATTAAGGCTTTTTCCTTCGCCAAAAAAGTTTGAGAACCGCTGCATTGAGGTTATATTTAAAAAGCAAAGATTAAACTACAAATATATTATAAATCGATAGTGTGTGAATGTCATAGTCTGTTGCGAGATTTAGCTGAACACACAAAATGCCGGTTAGCTGGAGAGAGGTTATTGCGAATGTCCGACGCAAAAAGCGACCACAGAATATGAAGTGGTCACAACTCACAACAACGATTAATGTCTTTCCACTTTTTAAAACATCTTAATTACAACACGCTCGTCTTCCATAGTATTTATATACAAATAATCTTTAGCCCATTACTTCCCACTGTCCTATTTTTAAGACACTATATTCAATTTTTTTTAAAACCTATTAAGAGTTTTATTTTTTATTGTTTCTGATGAAATAATTTTTACGTAATTTTAATAATTTTTTTCAAATTGATCACTTTTGTTGCCTCAAAAAAGCATTATGTTCCGATTTTATATACCGTAAAAGAAAACAGTAACCAACTTCAAAGTACATAAAGCTGATTCCTAGACTTCTACCAATATAAAAATAAAAACAAAATGTAATTTATATCCCCATTGTCATATTTTATAGGACAGGCTGCTTCAGCGTAACAGATTTTTTTTAAAAAATTTTTGACATTTTTTCTTAACGTATTATGAACTTAAGATTTCACCAAAAAATTCCAATGTTTTCGACGTTTGGGAAGTAATGGGTTAATGTCATAAAACTAAAATTCCAACAGTCAATATGTCGAAGTATTTTCACACATGTCACTGGTTAACGATTTTAAATCGATAACTATTTCAAACAAGATTATTTTTATGTACTATTATATACATGTTGCAAGCCGAAATTAGTACGCCGTGTTCGTTATTAGGTATGTATGCGGGATGCGAGAGATTTCTTACAACCAATGTTATAATTATAAACCGCATACGGATTACTCAAGTAGCCAATTACTAAAGCGTGACCGCATGCGGGTATAGCATCTGTGTTGTCTCGCAAACCGCAATATAAGTTAGCAAGAGACGGAGTGCGGTCACACGCAATTGTATGTGGTACTTTCAAAGCAAGTTGGGCTTGCAGCGCATTTCTCAACACTTAACAAGATTCCAATTGCAAACTATAATATTAGTAACTGTATTGAGACTTAAACACGGAAGTCACTAAAAATGTTTTATTTAGGAAACGTAAACTTTATTAAAACGCAAACCATGATAGCACTGCAACCTTAACCCGTCGATTGTCCACATATTGTTAGTCTGCTCGTTCGTGGGAAATAACATTTTTATTAGGAATAACGCTTTTGAGTCTAATGTTAGCTTTGCGATAAGATGTAGCGTTTATTATACATACATACATATTATATACGTCAGACCCCGTTAATATAGTCAGAAGTAAGTAAAAATAGCTTCAAAATATAATTCTGCATCTCATACTCAATACAACAACAAAGAATCTACACCAGCGGTTCTCAAACTTTTTTGGCGAAGGAAAAAGCCTTAATATAATTACAAAAAACTGATTTACATTTATTTATGGATAATCATATTGCAATGTAATATTTAGTTGGAATATTTAGATGTAACCTTATAATCTCCCTTTGGTAGGTATTTTTTGCAGTATTTTAGCCCTAGGGTTTTACGGAACACCACTTTGAGAATGACTGATCTACACAAACAAACTATGCACAATATTTAGTAAATCTTTTTGCTTTAATAATAATAATGCGATATATTACATTAAGTAAAAAAAAATTCAGCACAAACTCTGCCCTTGGTTATGCGTCTGTTCCCATGAAGTCATAGTTCAGCACGAAGCCTCCCTCTGTGCAATTATATAACAGGCAAAGAGGCTCTTATTATAAAATTGTAATTCCATTGTGCATTTTGTTAGCTTAAGGCGGAGGTATTTAAACGTCCCATAATTAGTGCCTATTATTTGAATACGACCTCATTGCAGAACAATAATTATAGAAATAAATCTATTTGTATTTATAATTTTATAACCTCATTAAATAAAGAAGAGAAGAACAACGCGCAAAAGAGAGATGCAACGATTTCAATATTTTTTTAAATTTATTTCTTTACTTTACTAATCAGGCTCCAATAGACCGCTTTTACTCGTCAATACAAATACGAATCCAAATATAATGAAATAAATAAATTAATTTAATTATTATCAATCTGATTTAGCTGCTGTATACTTGCATTGTCCACTTACATACTAATGTCATAATAATATATAATAAATCTATGACGTAGGAGAATAGCTGCTGTATAGGGGCATTGTCTTTATAGATATTATGTATTTTCTTATAAATAATAGAGATTTTTAGCTAAACTCTAATATATATCCAAACATTTTATCTCAAAACAAAATATCTCTTAATTATTTTGTTTATTTAATTCACTTATGATTTTTCTTCATAAATTTGTATGTATTGTGTAGATTTAGTTATTATTTTCTTTTCATTGCATCGAATATCACCGCTCACACCGATAAAAATTAGACGGCATTAAGCTCTTTATTAAATTATATAGAATATGGCAGTATACCTACTTTATTTACGTATTATTCCATTTAATGAAGGTTACATACGCATAAGTATTAAGTGCAGTCCTTCCTGGTTTGCTAACACTCTTACCCATGTGGGTCACTCCAATGTGCACGTAATATTCGTGTAACATAGCGCCCGGTTGCGATCTACAAACGGTGCATATAACGTATGCGATGTATGAACGCTTTTACGACATTTTATTCACAATTCAAGGTTAGCTTTTGACATACGCCGGCTGAGTTTTAATTTATGTAATAGTTCTAGTGGAAAGTGATAACTAAATAGTTAAAATTCATAATAATAATTTTAAGCATCTTGACATACAGTAATGCCCCGCTTTACGCGAGGGATACATTCCGGAAAAAATCGCGTTAACTGAAATTCCCGCGATCATAGAGAAGTTGATGACTACATTATGTTTATACGCACTCTTTCGCGTAATCTATATATATAAAACTCAAAGGTGACTGACTGACTGACTGACTTAGTGATCTATCAACGCACAGCCCAAACCACTGGACGGATCGGGCTGAAATTTGGCATGCAGGTAAATGTTATGACGTAGGCATCCGCTAAGAAAAGATTTTGATCAATTCCACCCCCAAGGGGATAAAATAGGGGATGAAAGTTTGTATAAATCTTATTAGATTTATTTCATTCATTATTACGCAGACGTAGTTGCGGGCAACAGCTAGTTTAATAATAAATTAGAATTTAGCGTTATAGTGAAACAGCGCATAACGGGGTCGCGTAAAGCGAGGTATTACTGTATTTAATTGTTTTCTTGCCTCCATTTAAAATCACAAAATTATTTAATAATTTAATTTTGACATTTAAATTACTATATTTTTTATTTGATTTAATTAATGAATAACTACCTACATAATTTTTTTATTTTATTTAATCTAACGTTGCTCATTGTAATGTTAGCGCATGCGTAGGGCCTACAATTAGATTATTATAATTCTTAGTGTGATGTTAATTCCAAGACTAGATGTAAAATATGTGGACCCAATAAATAAATAAATAAAATGTTTTGTTTTCAGATAAGTTTCAAATTCAAATGTTTTTATTGCATCTCACAATTAATAATAATAAAATAATAATAATAAATTTAACAAATTTAATAATTTCAATTAATTATTTAGTTTCACTCACTGTTTCGAATCATTCTAATTCCAAATATGTTTTTAATTTACTTTTAAATTGTATTAATCTCTCATAACATTTTATTAATATTATTAAAAAATTTAATTAATAATAAATATTGTTAATTTTAAAAAAACAACGATCGAATGTATTATATGTATAAATATTCATGGGAAATATGGAATCAAATTAGCTGTCGCATTTATTTTCATTACATACAGCCTTCGTGGAATTAAAATTAATGTCAAATTAAATGTCATTTATAAAATTTAATATAATTGGTAAATTCATGTATTTTACGCGATATATTGTTGAAATTAATTACAGATCATGATAGAAGAAGTTACGTTACATTCACTTTTCGCGAGTCGATTTAGATATTAATTATAATTTGTAATTTATTTTTAAATATACAATACGTCTATTACTCATATGAGCGTATGACTTCATAATTTTGAGGTTAGACTTATGATTCCTTTGAAGTATATTTCGAGAATCTTCGATAAACTTGCTATAAAATAATTTAAATTATAAATACTAACATCTAGTTTTGTGGCGGCCGATTCTACAGGCCGAAAATACTTATTTAAGAAGATTTGGGGTTTTGACGTTTAATCTGTCAGTGCCATTGTTTTTTCTGTTCTTTTAATTGTCACAATGCATTGTGATAATTATATTTTTAATCCATTTTAATCTACACTATTATTTCACATAAGTTTCTCTAAAGCTTTATATATATTTTTATTTATATATTAACTTTTAGTAAATGGGCTCCAATAGAGCGCTTTTACTCGTCAATACAAATACAAATATAAATTTATTAATTATCAATTTGATTTAGTTGCTGTATACTGGTATTGTCTACTTATATACTAATGTCATAATAATTCCTACTAATATTATAAATGTGAATGTGAGTTTGTTTGGTACGTTTTCACGCAACAACTACTTAGTCGATCATCATGAAACTTTGTACACATATTTTTGGTGGTACTAGAAGTAACATAGGATACTTTTTATTTTAAAAAATATATTTTTTACTATAGTTTCCAATTGATTATAGTTTCAGCTGTTTGGAATCATATTGATTTATTTCTATTGAAATGATCTCTGATATTTATTTAAGGACTTAAATGCGAGCGAAGCCGTGGGTAAAAGCTAGTATATAATAAATCTACTATGATGTAGAAGAATAGCTGCTGTATAGGGGCATTGTAATACTATTATAATGAGATGCAATTAGAAATAATATATTCACGCATTGTTGAAACCTTACTAAAATATATTTCACCCTCGATTAATATCTAAGCGAAAGTACAAACACCATTAGTTGGTACGAGATAACGACCTCTCTTAACCAATGTTTTATACCTAAATATCTAGGTTAATTAATATAGGTATAATTAGATTTTGTAAGCTTAAATAATCTGATTATAAATTTAATTCAATTTCGCCACATTAATTATTATTTTTTATATTCTTGTTGCTCACTTTTTATATATATAGTATATATTTTTTCCCCATCTTCCTTACATCTATTTGGTTCTTGTTTTTTTTATTTTCATTATTATGTAACATCTTAATTATGTATTTTTGTAATTTTATTAGAAGTATTATCAATCCCTTTACCATCTTGAGCGTGCTGTACTACCTTACAATTAATATTTCATTTAGTTTATATAATAGTACTTCTTTTTATAATATACTAGCTGTTGCCCCCGACTTCGTTCGCGTAGTAATGAAGATATAAAGTACTATGAAGTTTAAATTTTAACATGAAAAAGTAGTTATTGTGACATAACTGTAATAGTTAGACATATGGTATCGCACACTTTTTTGTAGATAATAATGTCATCTATAAAACTGTAGTACATCACTTTGCTATATTGTCAATAATTTCCACAGCGTACGCAATATAATGTTTTTTTTTCACACTTTGGGTTACATTATTTAAGTTTTCATACAGATCCCTAACGTTTATAAAAATATTCTATAGCATATCTTCATCAGGGATAATGTAGAATTCTAATGGTAAAAGAATTTTTTAAATCGGTCCAGTAGTTTCGGAGCCTATTCAATACATACAAACAAACAATCAAATGTTTCCTCTTTATTATATTAGTATAGGTAGTCATAATGTAATTTTATAGGTAGGCTTTATAAATGAATAAATATAGATTCCTTCTAATGTAATTTTAGAAGTCTGGATACCTTATTTAATGATGTTCCTCATTCAAGAAACTCGTGTTGACATTTGAACAATGTACTGATAGAACAGTTCTACATTCATAATTAAGGCCCTAAGGTGACATTTCCAATCATGATTTCATAAGAGAAAGCGTCACGCGTCTTGCGCAATACCAACCAATAACTGCACTTTTTATTGCACCTCCTCCATTACTCAACGTCAATAATAGTCCTATTCATGGGCTCTGACCTGTAAAGTACATAATCAAACCTAAAAAACCTAATTATCTAGGTACTAACTACGATACTTAATATCCGTAAGAAAGTTCACACTCGACACAAAAAAAAATGCGATCAAAACAAAAATACATATAATATACACACAGATACAGGGTGCTATAGGGTGTGTAACCTTTTTGTATGAAAAAAATAACCGGGGTAAGACCGCGGGTATTTGCTAGTTACATATTAGACTGCTGCCCCACCCTGAGCCCATGGCTGGCCATAGCTATGATCCTATACTGAATTTATGAAAACAAAAAACAAAATAATAAATCAGGAACTATAATAGCTTTGTTAGTTTTTGAGATTGTTATAGAGTTAGTATTCAAATTGATAAAAATTAATAATATTCCAAATGAATTGTTATTTACTTTTTTTCTGAATGTAAATTCAGTTTTTTTATTAATTATTTTATGTACATGCTATGATTGACGAGTTTCTCGTCATACGCCTTTCCGAAGCCATTGTAGAGTCTAACGATAAGCAAGTGCACGCCTTTAGTGCCTATGCTAATAAACGATTTTCAGTTCATTCCAATTAATTCTTCGGAGGTTTAAAAGTAAAATACCTTATGTGGGTTCAAATAATGATCGCGAGTGTTGGGGATTGTTTATAATTTATATTAGTGGACTCTTATAGTCATATCTATCAAAACTTAAGTATTAATAAAAAAAGAATTGGGGTAACAAAAAGATCTTTTTATCTATCTTCTGGGGCTGAAACCCTGGAAAGTAGAATCGAACTTCCAAGAGCGAGCACGAAACTACATATATAATCGATATAAGTCAATAAACCTCTTAAAGTAATTTATAATATTTTAGAAGCATTTATTTTTGAAGTGAAACTCCTTTATCGTCACATTTTTCTGTTACGCGTCACATAAGTAATACTTTTTTCAAATAGCTATATCTCGAGAACCGATGACGTCATCGCGACCATGTAAAGGGTTATTCGGATGCTATAAATTACAGGTCGGGTAGTTGTATTTCCCTAACTTAGATTAGTTAATAATAAATAAATATATAATATAATAATAAATAATTCATGAATAGTATTTTGTTGAGCGCTTTAAAATTATTATTTTCATTACTTTTAAAACTAACACTATCTTCAATTACAGTGGACCTCCGGTAATCCCACAAACATTATGCAGGGCAGTGTCGGATTATCGAATTTGTCGGATTATAGAGCACTGCCTAAGACCCCCTGTAGTCCGGAATTTTTTACAAAAGAGTACCTTGTAATCCGATAAATTACATATGTATCCAATGATAAGATTCTATATGTTATATTGTAATATGTACTCAAAGTCATGTCGGATTACAGGGGGCGCCGGATTAGACAGGGGCCGGATTATCGGGGGTCCACTGTATATTGGTTGGTAATAATAATAATAATAACTCTTTATTGCACAAATTAAGAGAAAATAAAAATTAAAAATAAAAATAAAAAAACAATAGGCGGCCTTATCACTGAGTAGTGATCTCTACCAGGCAACCAACCTTAGGGTAGTAAATCGCGAATTTAATTGGGGTTAAGGGTGCAAAAAAAAACAAAATAAAATAATATATACAAATGAATAATAAAGATATTACAAAAAATATACATACATATATATATATACATACATATACTACTAAAATAAGATATATAATTAAAAAGATAATAATAATAATAAATAAATAAAATAAAAAAGTAACAATAATAACACAGACAGTTTACAGTGAGAGATAGTGTTCACGCAATAACTTCTTAAAGACTGCGATAGAAGGCGCGCACAATAGTAGTTTTTTTAGTATAATTTTGTAGGTAGGCTTAGTAAATAAATAATGCACTCGAATGCGTTTGTTTCAAATATTTTTTATACCTTAATATAGGTCATTGCACTCCTTAAGTATCCTAAATAAAGATACCCAGCTTTAACATACCAGTATGACCGGTTTGGACAATTATTTGTTCCTTTTATGTGCTCTTAATTTTGAATCCGAGAATGAGGTAAGGTTGTGTTGGAAAGGACTGGCAATAAATAACATGCTCGTAAACTTTATTGGTAATAAAAAAATGAAGTCTCAACGATCGTAATACTAATAAAATAATAATTTGCGGCATACAGGCTTGCGGTTTATATTATTTATTTACCTCAGACAGGGAAATAAAATACACAACTTTTTATTGTGCGTCATTGTTACCTAACTCCAAGACTATTGGAGACTCTAACTCAGTGTTTCCCAAAGTGGGGCACAAGGGGGTAATTTGATCCGTTAGGGGGGCAATTCCTCATCCTCAAGGGGTCATTTAAATGCAATGCTAGATTTCAGTGCCAAATTTAACGAAAAAAGCAAATTCTTAAATAATTGCAATAATTTATAATAATTAGCTATAACTTCGCTTGACGAGAACAAAATATCAACTGGGTGTTTGGTTACATTGGGGGGATATAAGAATTTTAGAAAGACTAAGGTGGGGCATGGCACAAGAAAGATTGGGAAACACTGCTCTAACTTGAAGAATAGCTTAAGTTGTGCACCGTTTCGTGCTGGAAGGCCTGACCGCACATCTTATTAGTTAAATGAAGATAAATGACATAGCAACATGTTATATTTTCCCAGGAAATAAGCGAATACAACACAATGGTTGCTCTTACATCCGGTGGGCAACGACCCGGCGACTCCTTGAAACTTTCACCGTCTCTTAAAATAACATTATTTCTATGCTTTTCTTCATTACCACGTGATATTCGTTTTGTCACTCCATATCTTTAAACGTACTAAATTATTCCGAACTTTACCGATATAATTAGGACCGGTATCGTGCTATCTATGTTTACTTTACTTTCAAAGCCATTAAAGGATTGATTCATTCCTATAGAAAAAACTGTCTAAGGGCTCTAATCTATCTTAATATCAAGTGGTTATATGTCAGTTTATTATATAAAAAAAACATAACATTTTAATCCCTTACTAATATAAATGTGAATGTGAGTTTGTTTGTCACGTTTTCACACAACAACTACTTGACCGATCATCATGAAACTTTGTACACATATTTTTAAAGGTACCTACTAGAAGTAACATAGGATACTTTTTATTAAAAAGAAATTATTTTTTACTATATTTGTTGGCGATCGCAACCTCCTTTTGATTTTTATACATTATATTAAGTTTTATAAAAAATACAAAGCAGTCCTAATAAAAACTGAAAAGCAAAAAGTGGATTTTTCTTTTGCACGGACTCAAATATATTATATATTACGAAATAGCAGCAATAATAGTTTCCAATTGACTATAATTATCTCTGATACTTATTTAATGACTTAAATGCGAGCGAAGCCGGGGGTAAAAGCTAGTTATTAATACAATTAATAATTTATATAAAGTTACCTATCACGATAATAAACCTCAAAATCTTATTATAACTTAGCATAATACAATATATTAATTATTCTATACGATATATCTAATTAATAACTATGTGTTTAATATCATTCGGAAAACCCAAACAACCAGAGAATTGCAATAAACAATATAAGAGACAACAAGTAAACAATGTCACATAGCAACAAAATTTCTTTAATAAAATTTACTCTTCGTGTTCTGTATATTCTGGATCCCACGTCACAGGCATTGCCTAGTGTGGGACCATCAAATATCGTACTGTAATTTTACTTTAATAATAAACAAATAAATATAGTTTAAACTATAAGTTTCACTTTTAACAGAAAATTCCATCCTAATTCTATTAGCACTGAACACTTTTTCTTATTACCATGTCATTCTTTACATATGTACTGTACATACAACGCCCGGACATCTAATTAGAATATCTTGCCCTTGGTTTCCACAAAGAACTGAACCTGGACCTATATTATTGGGTTGTTATGAACTTAGATTTATTTTTAGGTCGTATATTAAACTTGTTTTTAATATGTGCACCCTATAGTGAAATGAAATGAAATTAGTTTATTAGCATAGGCACTAAAGGCGTGCGCTTGCTATAGGTGCTATAGGTATAACGCCATAACATGACTTCGGAAAGGCGTATGACGAGAAGAATACCATAAGAAACTCGTCAATCATTGCCTAGTACAGCGGTTCTCAAACTTTTTTGGCGAAGGGATAATTATTTAGATATATAGGAAAAATATTTAGATGTAACCTAATAATCTCCCTTTGGTAGATATTTTTTGCAGTATTTTAGCCCTAGGGTTCCGCAGAACACACTTTGAGAATGGCTGGCCTAGTAGAATTTTCAAATTTAACTTAGGTATATGAAAAATATTTATTTCATACAAACGAATTGCCTGTATCTTCAATTATATTGTGCATGCTGTCCTATCATATAATTAAAATTTGTTTTGTAATAGTATTTTGCAGGGAGGCTAAATATATGAGTTTAAAATGTTCATACTTACTTGCAGGTAAGTAGCCCGCCAATGGAACATGCTACCACTCAGCATCAGACAGCCTCCATTGAGTCACATTTTTAAAAATCTTCTGAACAAACATTTTATTATAAAACAAAATATCTCTTAATTCTATTGTTTATTTAATTTACTTTCTTCATAAATATGTATGTATATATTATTATTTATTATTTTATATAATGTATGTATTGTGTATATTTAGTTATTATGTTTTCTTTTCATTGCACCAAATATCACTGCTCACGCCGACAAAGGTTAGCTGGTAGATAATGCCGACGGCATTAAGCTGCCTATGTATAAAAAATATTATTGTTTTTTTTTTGCAATAAAGAATTTATTTATTTATTTAATAACATTTATTGTCAAAAAGCGGCGGGTCGGCATGAACCTGACCCGGTTAGAGCTTTTTGCAAAACGGATGTAGAACCTTACATAACCTATTGCGTGTCAGCCGGCGGTCATGTTAACCGTGTCAATCGGACGTTATGTTAACTAATAAGTTTAAATTGGGTTTCATTTTCATCTCAGAATGTTATTAACAATTAAAATATACTTTTAATAAAATAATTACGATCACGTAAAACTCATTTTTATCATTTCATGTTAGAGGGCGCTGTCTTCTTTTCTGCGCTTAAACGACTGCCGTCTATTCGTCGTCCATTCATTGATTTGATTAATTTATCAATAACATGGGAGTTGCATTGATTACTTATGAGTTTTAACTAAAACTCCAAGTCCAACAAACTATCACATTGTTAAAAGAAACCGTTAACTTGTTATAACAAAAAAAGACAACTGGAATAAACAAAAATTAATCTCATCACAACCGCTATATATCGTCATAACTGTTGCAAAGCTTTCAAAACGTCGAATTAGAGCAAAAATTGGTAAATTTCGACTAAAAATATTTTTAAGACGCCCAACCAGTGCTACCAACCCCAAGATACTAAAAAACAGCAGCTCACCAATAAATAAAGCAGGAGAAAACAGTAAAAAAGGCAGATTTCATACTGTCCTCATATAATTAAAACAATCACCTACTTTTATCAGTTACCAGGACTCACATACATTGCATTGTTATGCAATAATATTGAACACAACATAATTAAAAACAAAAATCAAAGTAAAATTATTTTCCACTTTTATCCTTAATTGCCTCATCTTCAGTATTTTCAGAATCATTTTCCTTTTTGAAATCATACATATTTTTGTTAAATTTCTTCATGTGCCTTTATGTGGCTTCAAATAACAAGAGTAGATACTGCGTTCAACTAGTAATTAAGTGTAATGATGTTTCATATTTCAACGACCTGCCTATTTTAGTAATTTTAAAAGCAACCTTGTGTTATATTATTGCAGTTTTAGTAAGGATCTTTATTTTTTTCCTATAATTCATATAGCCTATATTGATCAGTGGTAATGTAGCATTCAAATGGTGAAAGAATGTTTGTAATCGGTCCAGTAGTTTTTGAGCCAATTCGTTACAATCATATAAATCTTTCTTCTTTATAATATTAGTATGATATGTATTATAGTATTATTATTGTCATTTTTATCTTATGTACCTATATAAATGTAAGAAAGATTGACATAGAATAATAATCGTAAATTGACATTCTGTTATTAATTGATTAATTTTTTTTTTTTTTTGCACGCCAAGTAATTGGTGGGACATGTGAAACTGTATTATGTTATTAATTTACATCCCTGTACCAATGTTTCATGCAGAATAAATATATTTCATTTCATTTCATATGTATGTATCTATGTACCATGGTGTGTATTGTGTGTAGTTTATATGTACCTCCCGCTATTTCTCTTTTGCATCGCTCTATCCAAAATTAACCAACTTCTTAGCGATAAGGCCGCCATCTCTTCTTAGTCACTTACTCTGCATTATTAAGTAATAAATACATAACTAATCTGTCCATCTATGTCTCATGCGTGCGCACATCCATAATTCACATCTCAGACACAATAGCTTATACAGCATTAATTGCTGGGATTGTCAGTAACTAAACATCTTAAAGGTATTACGTAGATATTACATGATGCCGACACGTAATACTTTACCAGTTTTTTGCGTTAGCAAACTATGCCACACGGATTATTTACGTAAAGAATTGTCTTATACCAATATTTTTATACTTTTTTTTATATTATGTTAAATTTAAAAAGCTTTTAGATTGACGACTTGTTGTGTGACCTCAGTCTGTATTGAGTATTATCGGTAACTGAATTTCGGATACACCTAGTTTGCCGCCAAAACGACATTGAACCTCAACATCCACCCAGAATAATAACAACTTTTACTTTCCCAACAGCAACGTCGCCATACTAAGTGCATTATTATACTATAGTTTGTTTTATTTTATTATCTACAATATATTATTTATTTGAAGAACATCACAATAGACAAATTCTTCTATAATAAATGGCACAGACCAGCGGTTCTCAAACTTTTTTAGCGAAGGAAAAAGCCTTAATATAATTATAAAAAACTAATTTATATGTATTTATGAATAATCATATTGCAATGTAATATTTAGTTGGAATATTTAGATGTAACCTTATAATCTATGTATTTTTTGCAGTATTTTAGCCCTAGGGTTCTGCGGAACACCCCTTTGAGAATGGCTGACTTAGACATATGTCTTGAAAGACGTGGGTAGTTATTAAATTTTGTTGTTTAATTATAAAATTTACATCACGCGGTTGAACTCCCGCCCCTGCAAATACAGACCACGGTCGCTCTATAAAGAAATACGATGACAATCTCTTCCTTATTACTACTATCCTTCTTAACATATTAAAAACTAATGACCTTCGTTAACTATCGAATATATTTTAAGTAATTTTATTATAACAGTTCAACTTAAAACAGCTTCATATGCTGCGCTGAATATGTCTCTATATAAAAGGTCAACTTAGATCAGGGACAGTTGGACAAAAATTATGGTCAAGAATTATTTTCCTATAGTTATATTTCTTTATCATATTACTAGCTTTTACCCGCGGCTTCGCTCGCATTTAAGTCATTAAATAAGTGTCAGAGATAGATCATTTCATCAATATGATTCCAAACAGCTGAAACTATAGTCAGTTGGAAACTATAGTAAAAAATCATTTTTTTAAAATAAAAAGTATACTATGTTACTTCTAGTTACTCCAAAAATATGTGTACAAAGTTTCATGATGATCGCTTAAGTAGTTGTTGCGTGAAAACGTAACAAACAAACTCACATTCACATTTATAATACTGGTAGGTAGTCACAAACTCAATCGGACCGTAATTAAATATCGTCGCTGTCAAACTGGAAACAGAGACCCGATGCCGGTTCAGTCATAATGCAAGACGCTAAACCGACATCTACATTTTTATTATAATATTTATTTCACTTACCAACTTAAATAACATATATCGATTGTACGTTAAATACCGCATGCGGGGTGCGGGAGTTTTCTAATTCCCGCATTCAGTGGGCTTATCACGAATTTTAGTCTGGCTTTCGAACAGAGTTCGCTTCAAGCGATTTGTATGGAAATTTGAGCAGCGCCACCGCGTGCGGATTTGGAACTACAATATTTTAGATACTTTTTGTTAATTTTCGAACGTCTCGATCTTTTGTTCATTTGATAGATTGCTGGTGCTCGTTAGTCGTTAGTAAAAATTCATGATCCCGATAGCTAACGAATCCGTTTTACTTGTGACAGCTCGATTCGAAAGCCAGACTAAAATTCGTGATAAGCCCACTGGTAAGCGTTTATATCGATAGATAGAAAATTACTGTATAGTATTGTTTTGTTTATATGTAGCTTGAGTGGTAACTGCCCCTCTGCCACTAAGTCCCGGCCATATATGTTTCTAGAGGCACGTTATTATGAAAATGTAGTTTGATAATTTAATACAAGTGTGAGAGAAGTGTAGTACACAGAGCAAAACAGACAAAACACAGGTTGGAATGGGCATAGTTAACCTTTTAAAAACTTTCCCGTGCCATTATAATTTATTGTTACTTAAAAACGCGATTACCTTCATATTTTTCTAGAAGTTTCGACTATGTTGCAACCGCAGCGGTCACGGTTACACTGTTTTATTTAAATATTATTTACAAATTGGAAAACCAAAAAACTCATAATTTATTTGCAAATTGACTCGCTTACCATGCGTTTATAATTTCTTTTCCTGGTCAGTGTTATCCCTATAGCTCACACGTTTATTATGGTTCATTGGCCCAAAGCAAGGGCTTCTACAAAAAGATTGATTTATACTTCCGGAAGTCGCAATTCCATTTTGGTGAAAATTGCCGCCTTTTCACCTTTGACTTAAACGGTTCCCGGAAGTAAGGCGATGGATGTACAATGTACATTTCCCGATCAATTGACCTTTGAATTTATAATCGCTTTCATTCATTCAATTTTATTGCTGATGTTTTATGCTTGATAAACATTTAATTTTGTCGAAGAATAATTCGCTGATCAATAACCGGCATATACATTACTTCTGTTTAGTATTTGCAAAATCGCACAAGTTATGTACATATTGACAATGTAGCAGTAACCCGCAAAAACGTTTTTTAAGTTAGTAAATTACCGAATTTAATCCGAACAATAATTACTATACCTATATTTTTTATTGTTTGTTAATTATTTGAATAAAAATTGACAATTATCATAATTTTTTTTTAAATTATGACCACACTCCGCCTGATGTTAAGCTAGAGTGCGGTTCATGAGCATAGACAACTGTTACCACAGACAGATGTCCAAATCAACAGAGCACACTCCTCTCGTTATCCCGGCTACTTCCAAGCTGATCCCGAAACGCGACTAGGTCCCTTCACGGGTGTTCCGCTTGAAAGTGGTGGTACTTTATGGATTTTGTAAATAGTCTTAAATTGTTTCAGTGGACGACGCAAGTGGCAGATACACGACAATGTTTTATTGGGGCAACAACTACTGGACAGGCTCCTCGGAACTGTGCGGTGCGCTCAACGACCACGTACGACATCATGAAAACAGTAAGCTATTGCAACCTATGTACCTGCTGGCATGATTTAACATGTGGAAATTGTTATTTATTTATAACTAGCTTCGCTAGCATTTAAGTCATTAAATAAAAATAAAAATAAATATAGAAAAATTGCAAACAGCTGAAAACTATAGTAAAAAATAATTATATATTTTTTTAATAGAAAGTATCCTATGTTACTTCTAGTACTTCCAAAAATATGTTTACAAAGTTTCATGATGATCGGTTAAGTTGTTGTTGCGTGAAAACGTAACAAACAAACTCACATTCACATTTATAATATTAGTAGGGAAGTAGGGATTAAAGTAAAATAACAATATGGTTTTCAATGGTCCCATACCACTAACATACATGGTACCAATGCCTGTCACGTGGGACCCATCACTTACTATATTACAATTCTTAATAAATTTTATCTTCTATTAATTCTTCTTGAAGTCAGATGACTTTTCAAAAAATTCTAGCACTGTTTTAAGTATTTGGACAAATCAACGTTTTTGGTGTTTTGAATCAACTAACTATAAAAATATTCCTGCGTTTATTAACGCATATCCTTATTAACCGACTAAATAAAACTAGAACCTATATTTTAATAATTACAATCGTATTCTCTGAGATTATCGCGAGTATAAGACGTTTGTTTTTTTTTCAAACAAGAAGAGGTTTCCAAATTTCTGTAAACACTTTCGCAACAACAATTATATTAGCATACTAACAGTAAACCTTTGACGGCTCACTTGTTTAAGGTCACGGCATTAACACGCGCAATAGAAGCATAGTTATTCTTATATAACACAATAGTAGAATAAAATAAACATTACGCAGGTCTTTGTAATAGTGTCGAACATCACCTCTGTAATTTACGTGCATTTTCACATATAAGCCCATAATATGTAACTAGTAAACTATACCTGTAAGTTTTTGTGTCGACTGACGACTGTCGAGTGTTAACTTTCTTATGGATATTAAGTATTGTAGTTAGTACCTAGATAATTAAGTTTGATTAGGTACCTTACAGGTCAGAGCCACGGTGGGGCAAGCCCTGCTCCACCGTGGCTACGTCCATGCATAAGACCGTAAAATGTAGGAAACGTTCGTATTTTCGTTCGAAGTTCGTGCGCCTGAGTAGCCTCCCTGGATAAGTTAGAACTGGATTAGTGTGAAACCTCTATAAGCGAGAATAATGGTCAAATTTTAACCCCAAAATATTGATCTAGAATACTAGAACATTCACCAGATGTGTACATAGGCATTTATTGAGTGCCTAGGAAACTAGTTTGCTAATATTACTAACACTTGTATATATATAGGGGTTGGGAAATTATTATAAAGCGTTTAGTGGCCTTTCAATATTCCTAATGCAGTATAAACTCTATATAGCGACACTTAAGGAAGTTGTCGTTAAATAAAGAGGAGAAAACTCAACTGTTTACTAATAAAGTATAAAGAACGTACACAGCTGCAGTTCTTATTAATTTCTGTAACTTAGAAAGTGCTGTTTATTGTTAAACGACGTATTGTTGTCATTATTTAGAGTGGGTGTGTTAATCTAGAGCTAGACTAAGTAAAGTTAAGTAAACTTCGACGTTTTAGGGAGGTGGTCGTTTAATCGAGTGACGTTAATTTATACTGTATTTCATCTTGAACCTATGTTAGTGTTCTAACTACTTACTTGATCATAATATAAACGTATATATGCAATGACGTAGCAAGAGGGGGAGGGTGCAAAGGGGGAAGGGATCATCCCCCGGGCATTACTCACAAAGGTCCGCAAATAAATGGCTGGATAATTTTTATTATTATTATAATTGATTTTTGGAATACAGTTTTCGAATTTGGTTAACGAAATGGGGAGGCTCAAAAGGTATTATGCCCCGGGCGCGAGTGAAGCTCTCTACGTCACTGCACTGTATATGGTACTTGTCTCCCTTCATGCTAATAAAAAAAAATTACCAAAGTGATTGTAAAAAGCGATCACTCACATAATTGAAATGACCGCGTGATCTCTGTTACATAATAATTATGCATTTTATAATCTTGTAATATTATTTGACCTTAACTTACTTTTGTGTTTGGTTGGTTCCTGTTTGGGTTTGCCACGACCAGTTACTTCTTATGGCCAACGTGTTGTACGCATGCGGGTAGTGCGAGATTTCTAATAACATTGGTTAGTTACTTTCAGATAGTAAAACATAATTAATTGTCTTAAGTAAAGAGATAAACCGCTGTGATAATTTAAGCATTTAATTTTATTCGACAGAAACCTCAGGATCTCAAATCTTTACGGCGTGGAGGGAGGACGTGTCGCTGTCTGATGATGGACCCCCATTCCCAACAGCATTCTACATGCTGCGTCTCAAAATAACCACAAATATTCCAAATATTATTAAAACTGTAAGTAACGTACTCTATAATAATAATAACACTTTATTACACAAAATAATACATATAAAGAAGAACAGAAGAAAAGAAAGAACAAAAGGCGGCTTATCACTAAACAGTGGTCTCTACCAGGCAACCAACCTTAGGGTAGTAGATCAGGAAGTATATAGTAGAGCGCAAAAGAACAAAATAATATAAAATAAAAATTACATATACAAATGACAATAATAAAGATATAAATAATACTAAATATAGGTATATACATAAGGACTTCTCGGTATTGCGGGATCCCGCATCACTGTCCAATCCCGCGTGCTGTGGGGTTACGGGCGCGTTATTTGCGGGATTGGAAAGAAGCATGCACACGACCTCTCGCGTTGTAATTAACGTCATAAAACTTCTGTCAACATTCATTTTTTTTAAATTTAGTATACATATATACATACTGATCTATCAACGCACAGCCCAAACCACTGGACGGATCGGGCTGAAATTTGGCATGCAGGTGAATGTTATGACGTAGGCATCCACTAAGAAAGGATTTTGATCAATTCCACCCCTAAGGGGGTAAAATAGGGGATGAAAGTTTGTATTAATCTTCTTAGATTTATTTCATTCATTATTACGCAGACGTAGTTGCGGGCAACAGCTAGTATATTATATTTTGTAGTTGATAGATTTTTTTCGTTATTGTTTCAGTATCCTGTGATAAATAGACAGTGTAATTTGATTGATTGATCTAATGTGAATAGTAAAAATAAATAGGGAGTTATGTTAATTAATTATTATTATTAATTATGTTGATATACATACATATATTGTATATACATTACATAATTAATGCAACTTACTATTCCGCACTGCTCTTTCTAGCACCGCACTTTGCATCTCGGTCTCTGCCTACCCCAAATTTGCACTCCTGAAGAAGTCGGCGCCATGGTGGACGCAACCAGAGAGTCCCTCCTCATCCATGAAGTGTTGGCTGTGAGAAGTCCAGCGCACGGAGCTTATTCATACTTCAGTGACACCACATTTTTAATATTACTGTATGTATAAAAATACATAAGCAGTCATTTGACTGTAATTAATTCTTATAGGGCAGTCAATTGACCCATTGCTGCGACTAGAATAACTATAAACCGCTACACCGTATATTAGATACCTACAATCGGTACAGCACGACTTTGGATCTGTTTGATTGCACTATGCTCATTATTAAAAAGTTAAAACGCAGTGAGGAGTGAATTTCACATATAACTAGTGGTTTGGCACTTGAACCTATATGTATATCGTGTCTGGCGCTGCTAGGCCTTACATAAAATAAGTTATTTGTTGTATTTTCTTTTAATCTTATGTTTGATAGTTGTGTCAGACCTAAATAAATAAATAAACCTATGAAAATTTAAATAACTAACATAAGTAGCTTTTTTTAAAAATTCAATGTACAGTGGTACCTCGATATACTAGTGTTTTGAGGTACTAGGAATCGCACACTACGACCCCAACATGCGCCCCAATCTACATTCGCAGCAGCATACGGTGCTTTGACATACGAGCAAGTTTACGAAACGAATTGAACTCGTGTGTCGAGGTACCACTATAGTTCCTTTCTTTCTTGCTTCGAGTCTATGTCTATAGTGTGCTAATACTGTAGCCTTGAGTACCCTTGTTATGTATTTATCTATTATTTCAGCGGAGTGACATCTGTAGTAATAATCCTCCTAATATCAGCAACAATATTCGACATGAAATTAGCGAGAGATATTTGCAAACAACGACAAAGAGTTGCCAACATGAGATCTGTGGAGACTGGCTCCGCGAATACTGACCTTAAATTGGATCTCAACGGACTTGACGGTATGTATGTACATTATACAGTCTGCAATCTTCAAATGGATACAGATTGGACTTTGGACTGGAAGAAATAATTAGAAAGAGATAACTATATTATTAACGCGTTGAAGTTGAGATGTGTGAAAGGGATGCAGATACGACACCGCGATCGTTTCTATTTCTATTGCTTGTATATTTACAAAAACTGTATCCATTTGAAAATCGTGCAAATAATGAAGATACAATTATATACAATACTAGCTTTTACCCGCGGCTTCGCTCGCATTTAAGTCATTAAATGAGTATCAGAGATCATTAAAACAGAAATGTATCAATATGATTCCAAACAGCTGAAACTATAGTAAAAAATATATTTTTTTAATAAAAAGTATCCTATATTACTTCTAGTACCTCCAAAAATATGTGTACAAAGTTTCATGATGATCGGTTAAGTAGTTGTTGCGTGAAAACGTAACAAACAAACTCACATTCACATTTATAATATTAGTAGTGATTGGGAATTTTCAACTTTAACTCGATCTGTGTAAAAATATTAAAATAAACTACTAAATTTAGTATCTAGTAACGTCTGAGATTTTTAAACCAACGTTCAAGCAAAACAATCGCAATTCAAAGCAAATAATAGAACAATTAAAACTACCAGAATATCGTAATTTCAAATAGATTAAGTACATACCAGGCTGTTCTGTAGGGATTATTAAACGATTGAGCATCATCTGATTCATATTAATCTTAGTGTTATTTTTCCAGGAAAATCCGTTTACAATGTGAACAATAATGTCACTATTAGTAAAACATCTGATGAACATCTCACAGCTGAAACATCTTCTACACAAGAAGAATTGAAATTAAGTAAGTCAGCTTATCATCCTCAACTCATCTGCTTCATCATCTGAATTCTTATGAGACTATCTAACTTGCAATACAAATGTTTTCCAAAGGTATCTGGTCAGAGCTCCTCCTTTCCTTCTCGATGAAGGCTAATATACTCCAGATCTTCGACCAGACAGTAGGATCTGATACAGTGCCTGTAGTCCATGGTCTACGATCTCTATCCATGGTGTGGGTGATATTTGGGCATACTTGCATCGTGGTCTTCAAATATGCTGACAATACTGCCCTCAGAGCCATGTTGGAGAAAAGCTTCTTGTTCCAGTTAATCATCAGCGCCGTTTATAGTGTTGACACTTTCTTTTGTCTTGGGTAAGGTTCTATTTTGTAAATGACTTCACTACTAGCGCCCTCTATTTAGTTAGTGGTACTCGAATTAAGTCCACCATTGTTCTAAATTTAGGCGCAAAGTCAATAAAGGGAATAAGTACATTATTATTATCCAAATAAGTATTTTTAGACGCAAAGAAAAAATAATCACAAATATGCATATTTGTTATTGGAAATTTCTTACGATTTCTTCTTGCCTTACCGAAATCTCCGTAGATTCTGATGACGCGTTAGACCCATAAGGACTTAGCTTTGAATTGACGTGATTATTTAAAAAAAAAAGTTTATTAATAAAGGATTTTAGTACATAAAAATATCAAGGGCCCCTGTACTAGTTTAAAACCTGTCTTACTGGGTACCCTGGTTACTGAACTAGATGTAGGTATAGTATGAAGAAAGATAATAAAGATAGAAATATATAAAACTGATAGAAAATAAAATTGATAATTATTAATGTAACTTGATGATATATTTCAGTGGCATGTTAGTATCGTTTCTATACTTTAGAACGAATGCTAAAGGCACCTTGGATGTACTCACAAAGGGAAGGAGGAAAGTTACTTCTGGAATAATGCAGTTCTTAGGTCTCATTGGATATAGGTTTGCAAGGTGAGTAGACTGAATAGACTGAAGCAGACATTTGATTCATCACTTCTTTCCAGTGTTAAAAGATCCTTGATTAATTTAAATCGACTTTTTGGTATATTTAACCCTCCGTCGGGCGCGGCCGATCTCACAGGCATAGCAGTTATAGGTTCTATGAACTCTTTTAGTTTTTAGTCTGATTTAAAGGGGAAAAAATGCTTTTGTATAATATAAAATGTATTTCTAAACATTCCAATAAAAAAGATTGATTTTGATTTTCATCTTAGATTTAATTAGAAAAAAATTAATTTGATAAAAAAGCTTGTCCCATAGCATTTTATGTTTACCCTTAGATATACAATAGGATGACAATGCCCCTATACAGCAGCTATTCTTCTACATCATAGATTTATTATATATTATTAAGACATTAGCATGTAAGTGAACAATGCCAGTATACAGCAGCTAAATCAAATTGATAATTACTAAATTTATTTCATTTATATTTGTATTGATGAGTAAAAGCGCTCTATTGGAGCCCATTTACTAAAAGTAAATAAATTTAAAAAAAATAATCATGAATTATTTCAATGAGCCCGTCAAGCACACCGCGCCCGATCTAAGAAGTTTTTGTTAGACTAAGGTAACTTCAATAAATAATTGTCCAGGTTAACAGCGCCATACCTGTTCATGCTGGGTATAGTTGAAGTAACTATGAAATGGTTCCATTACAACTCCATCTTCGAGCCACCCGCAGCTGACCATGAGAACTGCCCACAGTACTGGTGGAGGAATGTGCTATACATCAATACGTTGTTCCCTGTGGAACAAATGGTAAGATATGAGGGCTTTAGTTTGTTGATCATCAAAATTTAACAATATAAATTTCAATTGTTTTCTAAGTTCTACAACAACGTATTTTACATATTTAATTATATTTTGTTTGTATGGAGTTGTCATTAAATGAAAATAGACACAAGTTAGTCGTAAGTGATCTTGACATTCAATGAGATTATTTATTTTAATTTATATATCAAACTAGCTGTCGCCCGCGGCTTCGCTCCCGTTAAGAAGTATTATTATTAATTAGGTATAGTTTTTGCGGCTTTATTTTTGTTTAGCGTGTGTAAAAACGTCTTCATCACAGTAACTCCAATCTTTAATTTCAGTTCAATCCGTCGAAAATCTAATAAGATTTATAAAAACTTTCATCCCCTATTTTATCCCCTTAGGGGCAGAATTGATCAAAATCCTTTCTTAGCGGATGCCTACGTCATAACATCTACCTGCATGCCAAATTTCAGCCCGATCCGTCCAGTGGTTTGGGCTGTGCGTTGATAGATCACTAAGTCAGTCAGTCACCTTTGAGTTTTATATATATAGATTTACAAAATTAATGCTGTAATACAGTGTAGCCTTGATATAACGATACTGAAGGGAATCAGAAAATAATTCGTTATATCAAGTAATTTGTTATACAGAGGTTAGGTTGGTCTACGATTCGTTTTAACAAGGTTTAAGAAAATTATTTACGAAGGTACCAATCTGCTTTCCCTGTTATAGCGAACGATTTCGTTAAATAGAGCTAAATTATATTTTCTTTTTATATTTTGCAAAGATTAAAAATTCGTTATAAAATGGTTTTTAACAAATGTATTCGTAATGTAAAGGTATATTTTGCATTAGCTCTTACGGGCAGTTCTAGGGGATTTGAACAATTCATTAAATCGAGGAAATCGTTATATTGAGGTTACAATGTATTTAACTGTTTCAGTGAATCATTTAAATTTGTATTATTTCAGTGTATGCTGTGGAGTTGGTACTTATCTGATGACACACAGTTCTACGCTGTCAGCGCTATATTACTCATCTTAGCAACCAGGTAGGCTGCTTTTAAGATTATATGCAGCCAATGAGTGGCTAGCGATCAATAAGATTTATTTTAAACAGTTAACAAACCCACACATAAAATAGAAGAAAATTAAGCTAAGTTTGCTAACCTAATAGTTGTGTTCAACATATATTGGAAGAAAAGTTATACATTTAAAATGAATACTATTAAGTAACTGCAATACGGATGCTAGTCTGTTGCTCACAAACTTTGAGCACCACAAGTGCAAAATAGACTTGAGCGCCTTAGGCTTCAAGTAGATTAAATCAATATCAGTGACATTTTCACGTATATTAGATTGTTATATAAAGATTTATTTAAGAAGTATTGGATCTTTATGGATGAATAATCTTTGTTTTCTGCATTTCTCTACATCTAAAAATTTGTTGCCTGGAAGAGATCGCTTCTTAGCCGCCATCTTCTTACTCACTTACTCAGTATTATTTTTTCTCTACTATAAAGTAACTAGCTGTTGCCAGCGACTTCGTTCGCGTAGTAATGAAGATATAAAGTACTATGAAGTTAAAATTTTAACATGAAGAAGTAGTTACTGTGACATAACTGTAATAGTTAGACATATGGCATCGGACACTTTTTTGTAGATATTGATGTCCTCTACAAAACTGTAGTACATCACTTTGCTCTATTGTCAATAATTTCCCCAGCGTACGCAATATAATGTTTTTTTTCACACTTTGGGTTACATTATTGAAGTTTTCATACGGATCCCAAACCTTTTTGAAAATATTCTATAGCCTATGTTCATCAGGGATAATGTAGGATTCTAATGGTGAAAGAATTTTTCAAATCGATCCAGTAGTTTCGGAGCCTATTCAATACATACAAATAATCAAATGTTTCCTCTTTATTATATTAGTATAGATAAATAATATTTGGTTTCAGTCACTTCAAACTATCAGTGTCTTTGACGGGACTATTCTTCGTGTCGTCCTTACTGACCACGGGCTATGTGTCTTGGACAAACGAACATATACCAAACAGTGAAGACCCGTTTACGCAGTTCGACAAGATTTACGACAAACCCTGGACTAGACTTGGACCATATCTGGTCGGAATGGTCGTCGGTTGGATACTCTTCAAAACTAACTTGAGAATTAGGATGAGGAAGGTTAGTTTACTTTTAATCGTAACTAAATGAGCTAGTATCAATTTTACCCGCGGCTTCGCTCACATTTAAGTCATTAAATAAGTATCGGAGATCATTTCAATAGAAATGAATCAATATGATTCCAAACAGCTGAAACTATAGTCAGTTGGAAACTATTGTTACTACTAGTACCTCCAAAAATATGTGTACAAAGTTTCATGATGATCGGTTAAGTAGGTGTTGCGTGAAAACGTAACAAACAAACTCACATTCACATTTATAATATTAGTAGGTATAGTCATAGTTGGAGTGATCCCACACTCAGTGAGTAGTTATCAGGTTTAGCTTATATAGCCTTACTTTTAACTGAAATAAGCTATTTATTGTCTAGATTTGGGCTTGGCTTGGCTGGATCATTTGCAGCTCAACGTTATTGTTCCTGATATTTGGTTTATATAAGACACAACTGGGTGTTGCATCGGCTGCAGTGTACAGTGCATTATCGCATTCGTTGTGGGCTGCGTGCGTCGGCTGGATCATTGTGGCTTGTTCCACCGGATATGGAGGTGAGTTTATTGAATTTTGGAGAAACCGATGTGAAATAATAGTGCAATGCATTGTGGCAATAAAAAGATCACAAGAAGCAAGAAAGATGACACTGACAGACTACACGTCAAAACCTCTTCCTAAATAAGTATTTTCGGCTTGTAGAATCGACCGCCACAAAATAAATAAATTATTTATTGCAAAAAAAAAAATCACATAGGCTTCGGCATTATCTACCAGCTAACCTTTGTCGGTGTGAGCAGTGATATTTGGTGCAATGAAAAGAAAATAATAACTAGATATACACAATACATACATTTGTTTTGAGATTATTTTTGTTTTTGACATTGACTCCTCCTTGCATGGTGTACTGGAATTGACTGTAAGACCATCCAAGTGACTGTGCTTAAATAAATAAATAAACTACACAACATAATAAATAATAATATATACTTATATACATACGTATTTATAATGAAAAATTATAAGTGAATTAAATAAATAGTAGAATTAAGAGATATTTTGTTTTGAGATAAAATGTTTGTAATTAGAAGCCATAATTGTTAATGCAACCGTTTCTTTCCTCAGGGTGGGTTCGTCACCTGTTATCATCCCCTATTCTCTACCCCTTCTCTCGTGTGACATACTGCGCTTATTTAGTACATCCTGTAGTGTTGAGATATGTCGCAATGCATTTGACACACCCTATACATTTAGGAGAAATGCTTGTGGTAAGTTTATTATCTTCTTGTAACATCTCGATACTATCTTTAAATAACTAACTAGTGTTTTAATTTTGTCAATTATTTTTGAGTTTTTTTTTTAACCTCTTCCTTACATCTATTTGGTTCTTGTTTTTTTTTTCTATTTTTATTTTCATTATTGTGTAACATCTAAACTATATATTTCTGTAAATTTATTAGAAATGTAGTATCTATCCCTTTATCACGTTGAGCATGCCGTCCTATCCTATAATTAAAATTTCATTTAGTTTGTATAATAGTAGTCTTTTTTCTTATAGTCTTTTAATTCTTTTTAATTTATACAATTTAATTTAATTAACTTTTATTTTACAGTTTGTATTGTTCCTCGGTTTGACAGTAATATCGTATGCCCTCGCTTTCATGATATCGGTGGCATTCGAAGCGCCCATGGTCACCATGTTGAAGATACTGGCGCCACACAGAAAACCCCATAGAGTGTGAATGAGACAGTGCCTATACTTAAATGTTTATTCGAAATTTTCTTATTGTAATAATTTTCTGAGATTTTGCAAGAATCCTGCGCCCGTGAGTAGCCAACTAAACATGAAAATGCAGTTAAAAAATAACTTAATTTTTAATAAGATACAAAATTGTACGCGATTAATTACTTTAAAATTTGAAGTATTTTTATTTGTGTTTTATCTCTTTTATTCATATAACGAGTGAAAGAAACAAAAGATTTATAATTCAAGTTTATACATTACAAAAATTTATTTATTCTTAATAATTTTTGTACTAATAAAATTAGTCTTGAGGATATTTGGTTATTAGGATATAATTTGATTTAGTACATTTGATATGTAGACTATATCACTCAACTCAAACGACCCTAGCGGGTGAATGTGTGAAAAAAAGATTTAATTTAATTTAACTATTTTTATTAAATTAGGTTTTCATTATTATTACAACTGTGATAAATGCTTGTTATATATGTTTGTTATATATGTATATATGTAAAATAATATATGCTTTATCGTAATAGACCAGTGGGCTTATCACGAATTTAGTCTGGCTTTCGAATCGAGCTGTCAGAAGTAAAACGGATCCGTTAGCAATCGGGATCATTAATTTTTACTAACCACTAACGAGCACCAGCAATTTATCAAATGAACGAAAGAACGAGACGTTCGAAAATTAACAAAAAGTATCTAAAATATTGTAGTTCCAAATCCGCACGCGGTGGCGCTGCTCAAATTTCCATACAAATCGCTTGAAGCGAACTCGGTTCGAAAGCCAGACTAAAATTCGTGATAAGCCCACAGAAAATGGCAGTCCGATTCGAAAAATTATTTGTGTTATGTAGCTATTTTATTAACACTAGAATTGCCAACCAGTCAAAATGACCGGATGACTTGTGCTTACAAAGTGTTAGAGTTATAACATATTCAAAAAATAATGAGTAAGGTTTTACAACCGATCATATTGACTGGTTGGTAGTTCTAGTGTTAAGGAAGGTTGTTGACTTTTCAGTTTGAAACAAATGAAAAACAATAGGAGTAAGCGAGATTCATTAACACTAGGTTTACGGGACGCGTCAATTTGACGCATTTTGACTTTTATCAGAGAATTACCAAAAATCGTTTAAATTTTTATTTTATCTCTTTGTATGACTTTTATACATTGATCGAGGGAAATATATATTGAAGTCAATTTTCTTTAAAAGTGTTGAATTACTGAACTTGTCTATGTGGTATACCTATCTCTACGATATGCGTCAAATTGACGCGTTTTAGTAGAAGTAGGTATATAGAAAACGTCCGTAAACCTAGTGTTAAAGAAACCGCGTTCTTAATTTTTAAGTCTGAAAATGCTAAACTAATTTTTTTCATTGGAAATTTGATGAAATATATTATTATTATTAAGCTAATCTATAATGTCAATTATTATATAAATTTAATATGAAAAATATGTGAATAGTTATTTTTTAAATATTTAGTATATTGTAATCCAAGTCGACCGTGGACTTTTTTGGATTATATCAGGATTCGGTTACTTGTATAACCAGAATATAGTTCATAAGCTATCTGTCATATCTAAGCTATCTAAGCCATTTATAGATAGGTCTTATTGAGTAAATTGTGAAATAAAAAGATTGAATTGAATTTAAGATTGTCAGATGAGTTTTGCATTAAATGGGTTTCATTGTCCAATATTATACAATGGTACAATTAGGGTTGCCAGATCGCCAAACTTAATACCCGGACATCCGGGTAAAAAAAGCCGGATATCCTACATTATTGAGGATTTTGTGTCTTAGTATTAAGACGAAAAAACAATTGTATGCAAAACCAACCTTTTTTGATTAATTACCATAAATTTTCTTATATTCTAATGAAATACAAATGAAATCGAATGCCAAGTACAAGTACAGTCTAAGTATTTTGTTATTAATCAGTCAAATTAAGTCATCAGATCGATATTTATCGACAATTTTAAATTCTTCTTAAATTCTAATGAAATGCAATTGTACAAATAAAACTTATATACCTGCCATTACTTCCCGAGACAAAATAAATTATATAAGGGAAATTTATTTAAAATTATTTTGCTTATATTTCCCGCTACATTAGGTCGATGAAGGAAACTTGATAACTTGTCTCGACGCGTTTCGCCACTTCACGTGGCATCATCAGGATATGTTAGTTATTGAATGTTGGTGGAGGTTATTTTCCTTCATCGGCTTAATGTAGCGGGAATTATAAGCAAAATAATTTTAAATAAATTTCCTTTAATATGGATTTCCGCAAAGTAACGCCTGAAACAACCAACTATATAAATTACATATTTTTAATATAAATATTTTGGCCGGATACGTAATCAGAAATGCTAACTATATCCGGCTTTATCCGGTTTCCTGGCAACGCTAGATACAATAATAGAACAATAAGCAATTACAAGTGAAGAGTGCAAATAAATTAGCTATCATATGTTCAAGTAAATCCAAAAAAAAGTATATTATTAAGTTTTGTAAATAACTAAGGCTTTTTTTGTAAATAGTAGATTTATTTAGTATTACAATTCTTACTCATAATAAAGACTTCTATACACATTTCCTTTCTGTTTTTTTATTATGTCAACTTCGTTCCGCTTGTATGTTCCGGACAAGTACCTCCGTGCTCGCTCTCACCCGCTGCTTGCGATGCAGGCCACTCGCACTGCAGCACATCGCTTCTCTCCGCTGAATCATGCTTCTCGTAGACTGTGGGCTCTCCTGGACATGGCACTGCATCTGGATATTTTTGCCGACAAACTCACTGCAATAAGTAACGCATGTTTGGCCTTCTGCGAGAAGGTCAATATATTATAGACAGTGAATTGTTATTATTATTATTATTATAATTTTTGAGACTGCTTCTGTTTAGCTGTTGACATTGATTGGTTATTATTATTATTTTTATGCTAGACTTGACATTTTATTATTAATACTATTCTATTCTGTAATTTGACTCCTCCTTGCATGGTGTATTGGAATGAACTGTAATACCATGCAAGTGACTATACTTATATAAATAAATAAATAAATAAATAAATAAATTATGAAATTTAGACAGTTTAGTTTTTAGTTTAAAAACTCACTGTAAAACTATCTAGGTAATACATTATATTTATTTATATTTACTTAAAATTAGCCTATTACAATATAAACACTATAAAATTTAAAATAGTTTTATATAAACAATTAAAGAAGTAAAGAAAAAAGAAAGTAAAAAATTATATAATTACTATAAAGCAGCCATTCTCAAAGTGTGTTCCGCGGAACCCTAGGGCCAAAATACTGCAAAAAATACCTACCAAAGGGAGATTATAAGGTTACATCTAAATATTCCAACTAAATATTACATTGCAATATGATTATTCATAAATACATATAAATCAGTTTTTTATAATTATATTAAGGCTTTTTCCTTCGGCAAAAAAGTTTGAGAACCGCTGCTATAAAGTAATTAACAATATTTAAAGAACCATCATAACAAACACTGCGGCTAACTTAATGCTAGTTTTAATTTATTAATTAATTATTAGAACAGTCAGTGACCCGTCTCAATAGACTGCAACATGGCGTCTCGACCAACACCGACAGCAAAAACGAACCAATAACAGAGAGCACCGTTGTACATACGAAATATGTAATCTGAAAAGAGTATCAATTAACTAAGCAATTGATTACTAATCCCTACTAATGTTATTAATGTGAGTTTGTTTGTTACGTTTTCACGCAACAACTACTTAACCGATCATCATGAAACTTTGTACACGTATTTTTGGAGGTACCTACTAGAAATAACATAGGATACTTTTTATTTAAATAAATAAATTATTTTTTACTATAGTTTCCAATTGACTATAGTATCAGCTGTTTGGAATCATATTGATTCATTTCTATTGAAATTATTTCTGATACTTTTGAATTTCGCGTTATAGTGAAACAGCGCATAACGTGGTCGCGTAAAGCGGGGTATTACTGTACTGCAAGATATCACTAGTATACAGTCAACGGATGCATACAGGGCAAATTAACTTACTAGTGTGTAATCGTCCGTGGGTAGTGGCACATCAGCTGCCAGCAGAAGTCCACGACCGACGACCCCATGTGTCAAAATGATACCATAACTCAATCTACTCAGTGCAGCTATAATGCTACCATTAAAGTTGTCTCGAGTTCGATCTGTTTTGAGATATTTAATATTTGAATAACACTTTTAGAACCACTGGAATTGACAAGTACAATGAAGCCATAGTAACTTGTTTGAGATGAAAATCGTTTATTAGCATAGGCACTAAAGGCGTGCGCTTGCTCATCGTTAGACTCTACAATGGCTTCGAAAGGCGTATGACGAGAAGAAGACCTCAAGAAACTCGTCAATTATAAGCCTGTACATAAAATAATTAACAAAAAAACCGAATTTTAATTCAAAAAAAAAATAATATAATTCACAAGAATTAAAATTACATCAGATTCACGGAGCAAAGAGAGAATAATTTATATTTACATTACATTTTAGAAAAAAAGACATTATAAATACAAGTATATCAAAAACAATTAATTATTTGTCAAGGGGACATCCTGTTAAGGAACAAGCTATTAAAATTGATGATTAATTTTTATTACAAGCTATGACTGACGAGTCTCTTCTGGTCTTCTTCTCGTCATACGCCTTTCCGAAGTCACGGTAGAGTCTAACGATGAGCAAGCGCACGCCTTTAGTGCCTATGCTAATAATAATTTTGTTTTATTTGCCTCACCAGTCCTGTAACAAGCGAACACAAGAGCGGGCCACGTCAGCGCTAATGCCCACAGCGTGTGTGAAAGAGAAGACAACACAATATCGGTTGTTGCACCGAGAGTCCGAGCTGACCATGGACGCAGAAATGCAAATAATATTATTACTACGCTTGATGTCCACAAACAAATTGATGATACCTAAAAACACAACAAAATCAAATGAAATTAGTTAAAATTATTTTGCTTACAATTCCCGCTACAACATTCAGAAATTTGTCTCGACGCGTTTCGCCACTTCACGTATCCTGATGATGCCATCGCGATGACGCGTCGAGACAAATTACTGAGTGTTGTAGCGGGAATTGTAAGCAAAATAATTTTAACTAATTTCATTTAATATGGATTTCCGCAAAGTAACGCCTGAAACAACTAATTATACAACAAAATCAATAATGCACTTTTGTACAGTGGCGTAGGGGGTTCATCATCAAAACTCACAGAGTCCGCAAAAGAAAAAATCTGTATAATATATTTTAAATTTCTGAATATATTATACATATATTTTATAGAATAAGAATAGGTTTATTTAATTTATTAAATTCTTATAAAGACATTATAAAAATAAATAAATAAATAGTTTTAGTTGCAATGTTAATTATTAAAAGTTTTGTAAGTGATGGGTCCCACGTGACAGGCAATGCCTAGTGTGGGACCATCGAAAACTATATTATGTAATATCTAATATATTTAAACGAGCAATTCTTGTATATTTATATATATATTTATATATTTATGTGTAATCAGGATCTCGGAAACGGCTCCAACGATTTTCATGAAAGTTACAGATTAGGGGTTTTTCGGCCCACGGAATCGAATTATCAAGGTTCCAGGTCCGAGAAAAGCTTGGTTCCCAAGATATAGGATGGGCATAAATCAGCGCCATCTATCTATAATGCCGTGACAGATGAGGGCATCTCTCTTGGCAACGGTTTTGTTGATGACGTTTGTCAAAGCAAAAAAATACAAACTTACTTAAGAAGCAAATATACCTAATTAAACAAATTAACAAATTGAACAAATTAGCGGCGTCTCCAAAATCACATTGAAATTGCCACCGTTTTGGAGAGCCGATCCAGATCTATGGTTCTTACAAATAGAAGCTCAATTTCAACTTTCAAACGTCAGAGCGGACAAAACCAGGTACAATTACCTCATCACTTCGCTAGACAATGAGACCATGCGAGAAGGAGCAGACCTATTAAGGCCCCCACAAACACCTACATATGAAAGTCTCAAAGAAACGCTGATAAAGAGATGCTCAGCGACAGACGAGCAGAAAATCAAAAAATTATTAGGAAGAATGGAATTGGGTGACAAGAAACCATCAAAATTACTACGAGAGATGCTACTACTCGTGAAACCCAACACCAGCACCGACATCATCAAGCCACCGTTGACTCCTGTGTATACCGGCCCACATCCAGCCATTTCTCGGGGACATAAGACTTTCACGATTAATATAAACGGACAGAGCAAAGTCGTATCTAGAGATCGTTTAAAACCGGCATACACAGATGACTCTTCCGTTAGGAAAAGGCCAAAAAAAATTGTGAGATTTTCATTAGGGGGAGAGTAGTGTAGGGCAGCCCTATCTCTCTTGGCAACGGTTTTGTTGATGACGTTTGTCAAAGCAAAAAATATAAACTTACTTAAGAAGCAAATATACCTAATTAAACAATATCACTTTGTTATGCTCAATAAAGTATCCAGCGCTTCCCAAAAACTCTTTCTACTCGATACTAGATGGAGCTTTCTGATGCTAGAAATTAATCCGTTCATAAATACTGCTATTTTGTCTTTCAGCGATGCTATTATTTCTGAGATTTTTCTAGGATATTTTCTGAAGCTTTACATTGACGAACGTGTTCATGTTTGATAGCAACTCGCCGTCCGTGGCAATTATGGTTTTTCTGTTCATCAATAGATGGCGTTAGTCGTACTTCTTATAAATAAGTTTGCTATCGGATGCGTTCGCCGTCCGTGTCTATTATGGTTTTTCTACTCCTCAGTAGATTGCGGAATTCCTCGTATTTCTTGCGCGGAAAGCAAAGAAGAGGTGTTTGATTTGAGGTTACAAAAACAAAAAACCGAGCCAAGCTCGGTCAACCAGGTACTTATTCTTAAACAAACAAACAAACAAATAAATAAATATAACATTATTTGGTTTTCGAATTTGAGGGGGGCTACAAAGGATTAGTGCCCCGGGTGGGAACGTCACTGCTTTTGTCAAAACATTTATTGGACCAATATCTTGTTCGTAGTGTTTTCTCTATATTTAACTCAATAGTAATGACTTAGTAATAGTACAATAGTAATTTTATTTTTATTTATTTGGAAAACTTACAGCTAAATACAAAAAAGTTGAGACATACACATGAAAAAAAAGCCTATAAAAGTTTTCGCCAATGAAAATTAAAATAAACAGTGTTAAATATTGGTGGTCTGCTGCAATTGGGGAAAGCAGCTAGATGTATCTCTCTAATAGCAACATTGGTAGATTTCTTCTAACTCGCGCAATATTACTACAGAATAGATCAATGGTCGAACAATGAGTGTTAAAACTCCTTGCCGACCGAACGAAAAAAGTGTTTCTTCTGTAGTTGGTTGCTACAACCGGGCTATGGAGTGTGCAGTGGTGTCTAGTGGTACGCGTGGGTACCCTTATATTTATAAGGCTCAAGAATGCAATAATGCTTCTCCTATGACTCTCCTATCTGGAAGAAATTACTTTTAGTGATAAGATCGCCAATTGCTCTGAATCTGCTTCCTATTGTTGTTGTATTGTTATTATTATGTTTTAAAGCAATTAAGTATTTATTATTATTATTATTAATGACTGACCTTACTAATCTTCATCTGCCCATCAATTCTGTGTACCATCCATCCGGTGAATAACCCAACAAAATACGCGGCTGGTCTCGACCAATGACGTTCAATCGACATCTCATATACAGCGTACGAATTGGACAAACTGAAATATAATTACTGAAAGAAGCCTATCTATATCTCAGCAGTTTTATAATTGTTTCAATAGGTTCTATTTCCCTTTTGATGTGAAACATCTATTGGCGCGGGTATAAACCGGATCGTTGCCGTGGCGACGAGTTTATTTTATCGAGTTATTTCTGAAATTTATATCATTTAAGAAGGTTCGAATTTTTAATTTTTGTATTTAATTTAAATAAATGTTTCTTAAATAAATAATCATCATTTTCTGTAAAAAAATTCATAGTATTTAATTTTTTCAGCAATAATTAGTTCCTGTTGTAATCTTGTCTTTTACGCATATGACTTGAATAAACTCGATGTTTCACATCTGCCAGGCGTCCCGTGACGGCTCACATTTTTTTTATATGAAACTAGCGGCTCGTCCCGGCTTCGTATGGATAACTTGGTCGGAATTTCTATTAACTTTTAAAATATTAAAAAGTAGTTATAATGTCATAACTACAATAGTTAGATATATGCTATCGCAATACTTTTTGTAGATATTTATATGTTCTTTAATATTATAGAACATTTTTTGTTCTATCATCAATAGTTTTCGCAGCGCGTGCGATGAAAGACATTTTATGACAATTTTTGGTAACCTTGGGTTACATTATTGTAGTTTTAGTAAGGATTCTTATTTTTCCTGTAATTTACATAGCCTATATTGTTCAGTTATAATGTAGCATTGAAATGGTGAAAGAATTTTTGAAATTGGTCCAGTAGTTTTTCAGCCAATTCGTTACAAACATACAAAAATACAAATCTTTCCTCTTTATAATATTAGTATATAGATGAAATGAAAGTAGTTTATTAGCATAGACACTAAAGACGCGCGCTTGCTCATCGTCAGACTCTACAATGGCTTCGGAAAGGCGTATGACGAGAAGAAGATCACAAGAAACTCGCCAATCGTAGCCTGTACATGAAATAATTAACAAAAAAAAACTGAATTTTAATTCAGAGAAAAATAAGTAAATCTAATAAATATAATTTAATCCATCAAGTTATTTATTTCTTAATATTTTAAATAACAGCTACCCAATCATATCTAGCAAGACAATTAATAAACAAACAAAAAAATACCTGTCATTGTAGTGATTAATATAACTTAGGACATCAGCCGTGACAGTGGCCGAGAGGAAGGTGGCCACGACCAGCAAGGCCAAGCGCCAACGCTTCGTCAGACATAACCAGAAGACACCAACCATATGCAACTGACTGTCCAATGTTAAATACCAGGACCACTGCATGCACTGATATACAATATAAAAAAGCTCGGTTAAGTACGCCACTCTAGGGGAACTTATCTTCTATCTTACTAACGGGTACTTACATACTTTTCCTCTTGGAAAAGCTAGTTATTATTAACTTGATAGTGAACTTTTAGTGCAGTGATTCTCAAAGTTTATTTAGTAATATATCAAGCCCAAATTTCTAATCAAAAGTATCATTATTATTATTATTTCCCTTCCCTTCCCAATCCCAATCCCTTAATAAACGCATTCTTGTTTTTAAAGTACATTAATTTATTTTACATTCAAAATTATTATCACAAACTATTTTACGCAGTGTTTTCATATACAAGTAAACAACTTTTAAACTTATATTTTACTTTGAGTACCGCCAAATATAGAAAATGTTAAAAGTGCGCCACGACAAAAAAAAAGGTTGAGAATCACTGTTTTAGTGGTTCCCAAAGTTATCTAGGCTCCGACTTATGACTCCGACTTAGAAAAATGGGTAGTATAAAGTTAAATATAGGGTAAAGATTATGCTTAGAGATTCCCTAGTAGCGATTCGCGAAACTACATAATGCCTTCTTTTTGTTCTAATTGGAATCAATACCAATTAGAATGAAGGACTGTTCTATTAACACATACATTCCTATTAAATTTTGTGACATATTCAATATTCACTCCATATACGACCACGGTTTCAGTTTTCGAAGGCTTTGCAGCCGTTCGGTGTTTATTTACCTACCTACAAAATTATATTAGAACTACATATTATAAAACGGACTACTATTATATAAACTAAATGAAATTTGAATTATAGGATAGGACGGCATGCCCAAGGTGATAAAGGGATAGATACTACACTTCTAATAAAATTACAAAAATACATCTATTTGGTTCTTCTTTTTTAATTTTACGTATTTCTGTAATTTTATTAGAAGTGTAGTGTCTATCCCTTTATATATATACTATACTATAAGCAAAAGTACTCACCATTTCCTCTTTATTATAAAAGTCATTAACATAAAGCCAATTTCTCCACCAATACATATAGCACGTGTCATAGTCATGTTCTGGCAATTCCAACACAGACGTCAATTTCTGCTTACGTGACACAAACGCAGCCAAAAATAATACAAACATATACGATGGTAGCATTCTACAATAAAAATAAACACTACATCAAATTTACCGCATGCCGTTTTCGGTAAATATAAACTGTAATTGGTTGTTTGAGGAGTTACTTTGCGGAAATCCGTTATACATTATTTTTATTTAGTACATATATCCCTTACTAATATAAATGTGAATGTGAGTTTGTTTGTTACTTTTTCACACAACGACTACTTAACCGATCATCATGAAATTTTTGGAGGTGCTAGAAGTAACATAGGATACTTTTTATTAAAAAAAAATATTTTCTACTATACTTTCCAACTGACTATAGTTTTAGCTGTTTGGAATCATATTGATGAAATGATCTCTAATACTTAATCGATGACTTAAATGCGAGTGAAGCGAAGTAAAAACTAGTACAAAATAAATACCTTATAGCTCTGTTAGTGACGAAACATATGATTTGTAGAAACTGCCCGAATGTTCCTCCGAAACCTACGAGCTCCTTCGTTGTATATTGACTTTTAAGATAGAAGAAATGGTGCGCGCTCAGAACGCCGCTGAAAACGTATGTTACAGTTTAGGGCTGGCAATTCAAGCATTATTTAATTATAAGGATATGTTTACAGTGGCGTAGCACAACATCACACAGGAGCGCCAAATGGTGCGCAAAATAAAAAATTGCTGAATAATTTAATGCCAGTGTTGAGGCTATGACTTTATTTATTTTATATATTATTATATAGTTTTCGAATTTATATTTATAGTTATATGTATGTATACATATATTATTTTATGTAAACCGCTCACATCGACAAAGGTTAGCTGGTAGATAATGCCGACGGCATTAAGCTCGCCTATGTATAAATATATTACTGTGTTTTTGCAATAAAGAATTTATTTATTTATACCGCTAGTTTAAGGTTTTGCTCTAAATTGAAATACCGGCCCTTAGTGTTTGTCTGCTTGACAATGAAGACCTTACCTGACATAAAATAAAGTATCAAATGCAAATGTCCCAATTGTAAATATTCTTCTGTTACTGATTATATTATCATCTTCATTTGCTGAAAAATATGATTAATTATCAATTGAATTGATACTAGAAGGCAACATGTACATCGTCTTTAGGCCTGCATAAGTCTGCACTAACCTTTTCAGTGTTAAACCGGGTCCTATTAACATAGTTTTACCAATTTATGTTTCTTTTTGTTAAAACAGCTTTAAAATACAACGAAGAATGTACACAAACAAACTATGCACAATAACAACTTTAAATAGCTCTGTTGTAAAATTGAGATTTTGTACATCCTACCACGTTAATAGAACCCCCCCCCCCCCCCCCCCCTCTCCCTTAAATGAAATTATAGCAAACCCTATAATATATTTTAAAATACACAGTAACCTTAATATAACGACCCTCAATATAACGATTTCCTCGATTTAACGAATTTTTGAAATCCTGTAGAACTGCCCGTAAGAGCTAATGCAAAATATACCTTTACATTACGAATACATTTGTTAAAAACTTTTTTATAATCTTTGCAAAATATAAAAAGAAAGTATTATTTACCTCTATTTAACGAAATCGTTCGCTATAACAGGGAAAGCAGATTAGTATCTACGTAAAGCTGAGATTAATATTTTTAAACCTTGTTAAAACGAATCGTAGACCAACCTAACCTCTGTATAACAAATTACTTGATATAACGAATTATTTTGCTGAGTCCCTTCAGTATCGTTGCACATAGTTGCACAGTAGTTATTTCCAAATTCTGATACAATAATACCAAAAGCAACTCACCAGCGACATTATACAAAACCAAACCAACATGAATGAAAATTATCCAGAAAGTCGCGCCAATCTTCAACACGTGTATTGCTAACAAATCCTTACTCGCCATATTTCTATTAAAAATCCTTTTCACGCTATAGTTCAGGGAAAAACACAACAACAAACATTTTACAAACGATTCCTTCTCTTCCTTCCTTACATTGTCAATATTGCTGTAATTATTTGCGTTAATTCTTTGACAACACTTCCTGGAATTAAGTGCGTCTGTTTCTTTCACGCATTGCTTTTTATATTTGCCGCAACGCTTGCATCCTTGTCTTTCCTCCACAGAGATTGCGTTTAACGTAATCAAGGGAGGTTTCGTGTCAGACTTGCACATGTTGTTTATTGTCAAAGTTTTCGCGTCTGACTTGCTTTGACACTTTTTGACACACGAATGTATTGTAGGCAAAGTTTTGTTGTCAATTTTCTTCTTAACGGGCAGGTATTCTATGTTTCTAACGTCAAGGTTTAGTTTATTATCGACAGGGGGTTGTTCTAAATCGAAACTTATACTCTTTGATTTCATTGGACAAAAACTCAACAATTTCAAATCAACAATGGTAGCGACCAAAACAATTATTACTAAAAATACAGTGAACAATAATAAAATTAAGGCCCCAGTGTCATTTTTCAGATTGTAAGTTTCAGCAATCCGTTTTAAGTTACTTATTTTGACTGAACGAGTGTTCGTTTTGTTTGTTTTCAGATTATCATTAATCTTTACTGAAAAGTCGACAATATGTTTGATATCTTCAAAAGTACAGGAGCGAGGTACGCACAGACCCAGTGTTATGAAGAACGTCTGAAAAAATTAATACCTATATTTTTATATTTAAACAAGTCCTACTATTCAATTGGTGAATTTATGAGTGACATTTTGGAGGTATAAATTTAATTTGACATAGCAAAATTTAATTTTATGAATTAATTTATTTATTGGGTCCACAAACAGAGCTCTACAATTAGACTAGGAATTAATATCACACTAAGAATTATAACAATCAGATTGTAGGCCCTATGAATAGTGGACACAGCATGCACTTACGTTACAAAACTATTTACAATTAAAGCAAAAAAGAAACAAAAATACAATCATTCATCATAAATAAATAAATGAATTATTTGCATGCCATGTACTACATTATGTAAAATATGTGATACTACTTACATTATTTTAAGACCTATGTTACTAACCATAGTTATGGCAAATAAATGAATTTGAATTTATTACTATAATTAAGTTGCTATACAAATTTAATCAGGCGCTTCAGCTAATTTCGGTGGGGAAATCATCATGAAAGCGATTAATTTAGAAATCTAAGTTTAATTAACAAATAATTTAAAACATTTGTCTCTCATAATAATTAAAATTGAATAAAAATCGTTGTCGTAATTGTGATACCTTATTTATGGTAAATTTTGAGATGTGTATGAATACTTTAGCAGTGGTATACATCAATCTGAAGGGAGGCACCTTCTCAGCTTCCAGAATAAGCTGCATCAGCTCATCGTGTTCCATTAAATACTTCCAATCTTCACCGGAACCTAATAATGTTGCCAGATATAAAAACTTAATATTAAAATTAATAGTTTATTTAAATTAAGTCAAAAATATAAAGACTAATAATACGTAGAATTTACATTTATTTATTTAAACATCATGCAAGGAGGATTCAATATTATACAGTACAAAAATCACAGGCACGCACGCACGTACGCCCACAGACGCACACGCACGCACGCACGCAGCTACAGTTTTAGGATTAGTTTAGTAGATAGAGCAATATTATATATAGGACTTTTGTATTTGATAAAATAAACATTATTATTAATTAGAAATACAAATGATAACAATAAAATGTCCGTTTAAATAAAAACAAAATGTCACACGAATTAATATCAAAATAAATTCTATCACTAAATAAAAACATTCTTAAAATTAATTATAATATATTGTAAATTCACGACTTACCTTTTTTACGCAAATGATTAATATAATCACTATTTCTGAAATCGATAAAAGTATCGTTTCCTAAGTTCCTCTGAAAGCTGTCCTCCTGAAAGTTTGCTTATACTTAATAAAATAACAAGTACTTTAAAATATAATTTATTATAATCAACAAACCAATCTGGAACATTCTCGTTTAGATCCAAGCCAATAGTTATTTCCGTCTAGCAACCCAGAATTATAACGCCCCGATGCATCTACAGCTGAAATGAAACGTGAACTTTACAATTTTAATATAATGTAGAGGCTTCTAATCCAGGTTTGTAGTTTCAATTTATATAACATGGGCGGTCAATTTTTTCAAATTTTTCGCGCAATTAAATACGTATCCAAAAGATATACGAAAAAAGGAATTAAAAAAATGTTGCACTTAGTCTTTCATTGTCAGTAATTTAAAAGACATATAGCATATATATAAAGATATAATAGCATAATATTGAAAAGTTAACTCGGGTAAATTTATCGAGAACCACAAATAATCCTTCAAAGAGCCGCAGGTTGCCAAAGTTATATACCATATTAAATAACGAATATTTACGACTACAACTGATCTAAAAACGAAATTTTGCAAGTAATAAATATACCTAGAAAATATAACATAAAAATTATTTAGCAATGTTATAATGGGAATTAATCATTGCTTTCTTTAATACCTAAACACTGTAAAAGATATGAAATGAAATGAAAATGAAATGAAAATCGTTTATTAGCATAGGCACTAAAGGCGTGCACTTGCTCATCGTTAGACTCTATCGTGACTTCGGGAAGGCGTATGGCGAGAAGAATATCACAAGAAACTCGTCAATCATAGCCTGTACATAAAGTAATAATAATAAAAAAAACCTGAATTTTAATTCAGAAAAAAAAAGTGATTAAGCCTCCTTACAACATTATATTATATTTAAAAAATACCTCTAAAAGACACTATATACATACTAAAGACTACTATAGGTATATTATTATTAATCGCAATTAATTATTTATAGGAAGTCATTTTAATAGTACTTTCTTAAACATGCGACGACAATACATAATTATAAACTTTTATTTTCTATATTAGCAATTCAACAACGTCAATGTACTAATCTCTCAAATTCAAGTCCGTACCAATATAACCTATTATCTGCGCTATAGAGGAAAGCTAGTCTAACCAATCTGTTATGTTGATGTTTTAGGCTTAACCTACTAATGCTAACATTATATTATACAGATCATAGATTAGTGAGTTTCTTATTCCTTCTCGTCTATGCCTTTCTTTATAACTATACAAGAATCAGAAGGCGATATTTAAAAAAGAAAAGGTTTTTCATTTTATTTTCTTATCCATAATACGGAATACTATTATGGATTCAGATATAATGTCGCTTAATATAGACATTAATTAAAAATCAATTTGTGAATTGTGATTTTTAAATTGTAAAAAATAATACGTCACTACGACAGATCTATCACCGAGTACGCGTCGGGCTATGAACTACCAGTCGATGGCTCTAGTGGAAAGTTGCGTAATTTCGAATAATTAAGTTCTGTAGCGACATGCAAGAACGTATGTTCGCGTGTTCATAATATATGTACTGCTTAGACGCCAATCAATTAACTGATCTACTCTTCTTTACATAAATAGATGTGATTTTTTTAATACAAAATTAAGTCTCACCTCTGTAAGCCCAATCTCTTCCTTGTTGCAAATCTTTAAAGAATACACTATAATCGTCCCAACACGCATTACCTACGTCCAAATGCACACCGGTCCTCAATCTCGGCCACACAAACGCCAGAAGGGTCGGATCATACACATTAAACAAATCCTCAATCGCATCATTATGAACGAACCTCGCAGCTTTACTAAAACGAACGCGACCTTCCTTTTTTAAATTGTTCACTAATTCGGCGCCAAAATTTTGCCGCGAGATCCCCGTATACGTCTGCATAGGGAAGACAGCGGGTACTTGTAAAAGTAGAATTATTAATATCATTTTAACGCGTGTTACACTCGCGATGATATTATATAGAATGGCAACGAGGTGAACGCATTGGACTGCTGAGAAAAGGGGTGGTGGAGAACATGGACATAGCCAGCCATGGGCTCAGGGTGGGGCAGCAGTCTAAAATAATATGTAACTAGCAAATACCCGCGGTCTTACCCCGGTTAATTTTTTCATACAAAAAGGTTACACCCACTCCCTGTATGTGTTATATGCATTTTTTTTGAGTGTGAACATTCTTGCGGATATTAAGTATTGTAGTTAGTACCCAGATAATTAAGTTTTTAGGTTTGATTAGGTACCTTATCAGTCAGAGCCAGGGTGGGGCAAGCCTCACCCTGCCCCACCCTGGCTACGCCCACGGTGGAGAATGCGAATGAATTGAGAGTAAATGAATAAAACACAAAATGTTAGTAATTCACTTTTAATACCAGTCATTACCTATTAACTTATTATAATTTGATGTACTTAGTAAATACAATTTATCTAGATTTCCATACTGTATACACATAAAACACAAATGTCTGTAAGAAGTCGGTCACACTCACACACGGACAATACCTAAACAAGGACATGAGCAGGCTGTCGCCGAGCTCACATCTGCCGGACCCGCTTGTTCGGTCGCTGGCCGTCGCTCATGAAACCGCCCTGCGCACAAAGCATGCACTAATTAGTCGCGTGTATACGCACAACAACCCAATAGACAGGGGTAGGCAGGACTTTGGAAATAACTAGATACCTCTAAAACTATTCCCAAAAGTCACTTTCATGGTCGTCGTGCATGAAGCCTCCCTGTACACAAAAATAATAATTTAAATTAAAGTATAAAACAGCACGACACATAATTGAAATTTATAAATTTTAATACATTTAAACAATACAAGCCCCCTCCATCCAAAGCCAAAAGAGAGTTTCATTTTAGTATTTATTTCAAATATTTTGGTTAATAAATATATTAATAATAAAATTATAACATCACTGGGTCCAATTAGCATGGTATGATCTAAAAATCACAATTTAAAGTTGTTATTGTGCATATTTGTGTAGTATCTCAGAAGCCATATTTTCATGAGATGGAGAAAATTTGAAACTATTTCAGCAAACAAACCATGTAAATAGGATCCCAATTAAAGAATTCAAATAACTGAATAATGTATACATTAAATATATATAATTTCTAATTAAATAAATGAATAAAATTACATTTTATCCGAAGTCAAATTATTGTGTTCAGTACAGTATTACCCCGCTTTACGCGACCCCGTTTTGCGCGGTTTCACTATAACGCGATATTCAAATAACGCGCTCAATTGCCCCGCATTACGCGCAAGAGTGCGTATAAACATAATGTAGTCATCAACTTCTCTATAGTCGCGGGAATTTCAGTTTTTTCCGGAACGTATCCCTCGCGTAAAGCGGGGCATTACTGTACTGATTTGAATGCATCGATTATCTATAAAGCATTTTCGGTTAGTAAAAAGCAATGTATTAAAAAATAAAAACAATACGAATTTATCTGTTACTGGAATATCCATTGCAATTGCGTCAAAGCGCACTTCGTGTACCTGCCTGGGTGTCGTGTGCGTACTCACCGGTCGTGGAGCCATGTACGCCGCCGGGGGCATGTAGGAGTTGATGGCGGGAGAGAAGCCACCGCGCGGAAAGGACCCGCCGCGACCACCGGCGAACCCACGCCCGCGACCACCTGGATCACACAACCATGCAAGTCATTACATCCAAGGTTCTACATTTACTAATGCCAATGTATGGGATGGTGCGGGTGACATAAGACCGTTCCTTAAATATGACATCTGTAAACTCATTAGTTACTCTACTATTGTGCAATCTGATTTATGAATTGTTATTTACTTTTTTTCCAAATTAAAATTATTTTTTTTATTATTATTATTATTTTATGTAGAGGCTATGATTGACGAGTTTCTTGTGGTATAATTCTCGTCAATGGCCTTTTCAAAGCCATTAGAGTCTAACGATGAGCAAGCGCACGCCTTTAGTGCCTATGCTAATAAACGATTTTCCTTTCATTTCATTGTCAACAAATAAACTTAAATTGTAAGTAAAAAAAAGCAGTGTCATTCATCTATTTCAATGTCATAGTGATGGGATATATCACAATAATAGTTAGTTGATACTTATAAAAAAAATTGTAGTTAAATGAAACAACAAAACATATATACATATTACACAACTTTAAGTATTATCGGTCAACTTTTACCCACTTTTGCAGGTTTCTAAACACCTGTTACGCATTGAATGCACTTATTTTTTAAATAAAGAACGATATTTATACCGCGAATAATTGTCACCAATACGAAGTAACCTACATAATGCCACTTCTCTATTCATATGATACAGACAGATGACACCTGCACCATCCTTTAAAGCACGGACAACAAGCTCCTCTCAGACGCTCAGACACTCGGACACTCTCCACAACACCAGCAAAAGGTCTTACTCATAGGCACTATTGGACTTTGTACCTCTAAAATTGCCCCTGACGTTGAACGTACCGCGACCACGATAGTTGAGGCGGCTCGAGTTGTTCCCGGCCGAGCCGCCGTTGTTCCTGTTGTGACTCCCAGGGTGGGGACGCTTGTTCTGAATATGACAACAAATATTTATTTAGACATACACAAACAAACCAACACATGAAAGAACAACTACACTAGACTAGAGAAATAAAGCTAAGTTTGTTAACCTAATTGTTGTGATAAACATCTGAAGAAAACTATATACATTATGAATAATTCGAACGCCAGTCTGCTGCTCGAACATAGAGTGTTATAGGAAAGTCAAGTGCAAAATAGACTTGAGCTTCTTGGGCTTCAAATGGAACAAATCAAGAAAAGAAGATATTACTAGCCACTCATTAGCAAATAGAGATGTTAATGAACAGAACAAGATGCCACAGCACCGACATCTCCAAAAACAGGCTGGATCAATGCTTGCTATAGGTAATAATAATAATAAAATCGAAATAATGGCTTACATTGGCGGAATGTGCCTTCTGCTCCTCCTCATCTCTGTACTTCGTGACGGTCACAAGGAATCCATTGATGCGCAGCTCACGGTCCAGCTTGAGCGCCTTCTCCACGGACTCCTTGGCTTGGAACGTCACACGCACTGAGAAAGAGAGCACCAAGTGAGAACAATTAAAATAGTCAAGATGTCAATACAATACAGGGTCACTGTGACACCCTGTCAAGACACAATCATATAAATTACTAGCTTTTACCCGCGGCTTCGCTCGCATGTAAGTCATTAAATAAGTATCAGAGATCATTTTAATAGAAATGAATCAATACGATTCCAAACAGCTGAAACTATAGTCAATTGGAAATTATAGTAAATAATATATTTATTTTTTTAATAAAAAGTATCTTATGTTACTTGTAGTACCTCTAAAAATATGTGTACAAAGTTTTATGATGATCGGTTAAGTAGTTGTTGCGTGAAAACGTAACAAACAAACTCATATTCACATTTACAATATTAGTAGGGATTTATCATTTATAAACTTTAATAAGGATGAAGATGGTTTTTTGACATGAGGATTTTCATGAGAATTAAAATTTTGCAATTAATTATGTAAGGAATAGGGGAGAAGAAAAAAAAATGTCACCGCATCATACTCACAAATCTTGTACTTGGCCTTGCTGAACTCTTGGATCTGGTGTATCTCCCCGCACTCGCAGAAGAGACGCCGCACGTAGTCGAGGGAGGCCTCGTGCGGGACTCCGACGAGGATCGCGGTGTCGGCGCGGGACTCCACGGCCACGGACACGCGGTTGCCCTCCACCAGGTTTCCGTTCACTTCTATCGCCTGTGTATAAAAATCGACTATAACACCTGCTGCGAGCTAACTTATTCCAATATGATCTATTGCAAAATAAGGGATATTCTATTTGGTCAAATAAATGCTATATTTTCACTTGTTCTTAATTTATTTTTAAAAAGACTAATTAAATTGATATTGTTATGGTAAAAGAAAATTGTTGGTTTTATTCATAACATACATATATATGTTACATAATAATAAATACATCACTTACCTTTTAAATGCATAAGGAATGAATTATTATTTTTTATTAAATGAAGGAATACATTCACCTAATATTTTTCTTTACAATTACTTGGTGTTTTATATCAATTAAATCCTTACCTTTGATAATTTACATTATAATAATAGTAGAGGGATTAACACTAGATTTACCAGCTTAAATAAACCTATTTCTACCAAAACAAAAAAATATATATATATATTTGTAACAAATATATATAAAATAATATAAAATTCATAAAACTAATTCTTCTGTTATAAATTAAAGAAGATTAGAAGAATTAAAGAAAATGTTACACGTAGTAGGAATTTTAATTTGATCTTGCAAGACCGGTCGTTTTGACTGGTCTGGTAAATCTAGTGTTAATAAGGAAAAGGGGGGAGGAAAAAAAGGCCACAAATAATGATAAAACTCTGTCGGTTAAACAGAGACTAAACATTCAAATTACATGACAAAAATCTAAAACACTATCACTTATAATCATTAAAAACAATTTAGAAAAAAACAACTTTTTACTCTTCCATTCTTAAATACTAAAAACCAAACAAAAACATCTGCAGCACACACCTCCCGATATTCCCGGGATGGCGTCGTGACTGCATGTCAACATTTAAAATAATAATAAATAATTTTATTAAATATTTTCATTACCTTCTCCAGTGATTCTTTGTTTTGGAATTCGACTATAGCCGATAATGTTGGAGTAGTGGTCAGTTCAGTAACTATGATTGGACCACGTCTAAAAACAAACAAAAAACATTTTCACAAGTTAATTTCCAATTATTCAATGGAAATAATTTTCATTAAGTATATTTACATTGATACTGCTTAATTATAACAGAGAGAAAGAAAGACGATTCATGATATTTGAATGTTGTAAAAATATGACACAGCTTGGTGAAGTTAATATGAAGCCTTATTGAGACACACTCTACATACGACATTGCCTGAGATTTCCCAGTATACACATTCCCCAGCTCCATTGAGGAGTTTTATTGTATAGAGTCAACATTTTTTAGACATAACCACATTCTATATTATATATATATATATATATATATATATATCGAAATAACCTCACAAATTAAGTTATATGAATTGTCAAAGGTCTCATATCACATTCACGATACAATGAGTAATATAAATAAAAAAAGTTACATATAATATAACTAGCTTACCTGACAGAGACGATCTCCCCATACTTCGAGAAGATTTCTTTCAGCTTGTCTTGGTAATCAAAGAGGTAACTTGATGGAAGATTTTCAATGAGTATCTTCCCCGACTCCACTTTCTCCTCGACCGGGGCTGTCCCTTCTGCGTTTTCGCCTTCCGCACCTTCCGGCTGAGTCTCCTCTCCCTCAACGTCACCTTCGAGCAGTGCGTCCTCAGACAGTTCTTGCTGATCCGCCGCTTCACCATTGCCTTCACTGGACTCCATGGCTTCTTCATTCAATTCTGGCTGTTCGACCGGCGCCTCTTCGACCGGGGGCGCAGCTCGTGTCTTCATCGCCTGCCCTTTAGCTCCTCGACCGCGTTTCTGAGCTACCATTTTATATACGCTGAAATTAATTAAGGACTAGAAACCACAACCAAAGTTTTCCAATGATTTGCCGCCTATTTCTAACACTCAAGGCCGCGTACTACAGACGACGCCAAAGGCGCGAAACGTTATTACAAAGAAAATTCTACGATTAGACTCTATGTAGCGACTCTAGATTACTTAAACTCCTTTTACCAAAACAAATTAATCCCTTTTACGATAACAAATTAATACTATTCGACGAATTGTAATGGCGTTTTTGGTAGACACAGCAAAACACAAAAATAACACGCCACCATGAGCTCTATGCGTCATACACACCATTTCTCGTATGTTCACTTAATTATCACAAAATTTCCACATGAATACTCACCAAAATTGTTAACACTTCACAAAGATTTAGCAAACTTTACAAATAGAAGCCAAAAACGACGCTAAAAGCAATAATACATGCAACCGGCATCACGCAAGCGCGCCCGCCATTACCGAATCGAAGCAAGGGGGAAGAGCGAGAGGAGGTATGCGATATTGCTACACGACAAAATAGTCCAAAAAATTCAAAAAAAATATATATTCAAATTTTAATTAATTAAAGTTGCTATGTATAGTATAACTTTTTAACAATTCATAAATAAACGGTTTGCTTTTTTAAAAATAAAGTGTAAATTTTTACTGGCAATGTTACAAAGTTTTCGCGAGAAATTGAATTGACCGGTGTTTGTTACTGATTAATTTTTATATCAATATTTGTACTGTTATAAGAACAACCAGTTGTAAATGGAGAGAAATGATGGCCTCGACGATTCTTTAAAACCTATACTAAGAAAGAAAGGTCCAATATCTGAAGTTAGGATACAAAATTCAGTATGTCTCGCTGCAGAAGTAGTGGACATATATAAAAAAGACGAAGTACAGTCACATTTAGACGCTAAGGATGAAAATATTGCAATAAAGAAAGACACAGATACAAAAACAGATGTTGAATATGAACATTTTGAAAGGAGGTTATCAAAACGGAAACTTGCTCTTCAGTCAGAAAAAGGTAAAGAAAATTGTGACAACAGGCTTTTGACAGCAGACTCCAATAAAATTAAGTGCAAACATTAAGTTTTAAATACCCATTAGAAAGTGAATGAAACAGAATAAAAAACTACCAAATGGATATTTTTATAAAAACTGTCTTCAATAAACAAGCATACTGCTCCTTAGGACATAGATTATTAGCAAAAGAATGTAAAGATATACATATAACCTCGGAGAAAAAGAGAGTGAACCAGACTGGGACCAATGATTAGCGTTTTTCAACTTCCCTACTTCGTTTAAGTAATTTTTTTAGCCATTCTAACCACTATATATCTTTATGACTACTATGCGTTTTAAAATTAGCTTCTTCAATTAACGTAAGCTTGCATCATGTTTTCAGAAATGAAACAAAAAAAAACCAATGTGATAATTTCTCTAGTCCAGCCATTCTCAAAGTGGTGTTCCGCGGAACCCTTGGGCTAAAATACTGCAAAAAATACCTACCAAAGGGAGATTATAAAGTTACATTTAAATATTCCAACTAAATATTACATTGCAATGATTATTCATAAATACATATAAATCAGTTTTTTATAATTATATTAAGGCTTTTTCCTTCGCCAAAAAAGTTTGAGAACCGCTGCTCTTGTCTCATGATTTAAAACTATAATTATAATTTTTTTTCTTAGTTTGTAAATTCAGTCTTATTTATAATTGTTGAATTATTGTTTAAAAAGTAGAATTTTTTATTTATTATCAAATATTTGGCGCAATTAATACCAAAAATGGTTCAATAAAGCTGTGTAAACATTTTTTCTTTTAGGCACAGCCAGTGGCGTAGCGTGGGTATCGGCCACCCGGGGCGGAAGACAATTTTGCCGCCCTCTTAATTAGGTATTTCAATTTAATGTATACTATACATTAATTCTAGAGAACTTTTTGGCAAGAACAAATCAACAAAACAAAATCAAAAAAAATCAATCGGTCCGAATTTATAGTTGCGTTAAAAATACGAAATGGTTCAAATATTTACAAAATATATATTATTTATTGTGAAATTTTGCCGCCCCCTCTGCCCCCCCTACACTACGCCACTGGGCACAGCATACACATAAAGGAGACAATAATAATTTAACTTGTAAATAAATATACTTACATAAAACAATTTTTTTATTTAGAGGATTTAATAGAAAAAAAACACAAATCAAAACAATAATTTAATATTATTATTCTTAAAAGTAAATAGTTAATTTTTTTACACAAGCCTGCATACCCACCCCTTTAAGACGATGCAGAAGATGAAATTCAAAGCACTAACAAGTGAGACATATTTGTAAATACTTAATATTTCTGAATATAATATATAAACAATATAAATCTGCAACATTACAATTAGAAAGGAGTGGATATATATATATATATATAAGAGTACTTAAAAATTATTTATATACAATTTCTTCCAGATACACTATTTACAAAAAATACTGATGCGTTTAATTGTACTTTATTCGGAAAAAAAAACTTTTGACTGAGTGATTACTAACCTTATAATTTGTAGTTACGTTTATGGATCTATCAATGTCAATATCTTTGTCTATATTTAACCAAACAAATGCTAATGTCATCTCAAACAGACAATAACGGAAACGCCAAATTGATATTCAGCAAAAATGGATGTCACGTGGTTTTGTTCGCTTAAAAATTGCCATTTGACATTGTTTTTAAATTAATGCACTCATAATTTGTGTCAATAACATGTCAGCGACATATTCGCGAGTAGTGCTTCATTAATTTGTTAACTGATACAATTATAATAATGATCCAAGAGAAAATATATTTCAATTTTATATCAAAAAAATACACTTAACAAAAAATGCTTCTAGAGAAATTTCTATTCTATTTTTTTGTGTTATCTAAGTAAAATATTTTATTTTATTTACTTCCATAACAAACAAATATTGCTTAGTACATCGCGAGGGACTAATCAAAGTCCCTCGCGTAACCTTATGGATGTCTGTGATTCGACACCGGGATCCTGAAACGAGAATTATGCTTTAAACATAAATGACAACAATACACTTTCATTCAAGCCTCTGTCTATCACAGAGATATATACATACGTCTAATTTATTTATTTAAACATACACAACAAACAGTTAACAATAGTAAATACGTAGAAGAAAAATTAAGTTAAGTTTGCTAACCTATCAGTTGTGTTTAACATACATTGAAACTAGTACTATTAAGTAACTGTAATACGAATGCTAGTCTGTTGCTCACAAACTTTGAGCACCACCAGCCAAGCCAAGTGCAGAATAGACTTGAGCACCTTAGGTTTTCAAGTAGAATAAATCAATATCAATGACATTTTCATGTAGATTAATGGCATATATATATTTATCACCCAGTTAAAGCTATTTACAGGTGTCCCAATATTATGGGAAAACATTACCCTAATATATTTTTATTTACGATGTTTTTCAGCATATGAAAACTGTTATACAGCATTGTATGCGTGTGGAGTGAGCTTTAATAATTATCATAAAACATTAATCATCTATTAAGTTCCAAATATGCAGTAACAATGTACAGGCAGAATTATTTCATCCCTACTAATATTATAAATGTGAATGTGAGTTTGTTTGTTACGTTTTCACGCAACAACTACTTAACTGATAATCATGAAACTTTGTACACATATTTTTGGAGGTACTACAAGTAACATACTTTTACTATAGTTTCAGCTTTTTGGAATCGTATTAATTAATTTCTATTGAAATGATCTCCAAACTTATTTAATGACTTAAATGCGAGCGTAAATAAAATAATAATAAAAAAACCTCAAATAATTACCTTTTTGATAAATTTACTAAATTTAAAGGAGGGCTGCATGAAACAAAATATACAAACATAAATATAAATTAATACAACAAATATTCAGTTGACAATACTTAAAATTAACAATGATTAATAATCAGTGTTGCCAGTAAATGGCGAATAGTTTACCCCTGCTTGAGATGAACAAATACAACTTCCATTTTTTTTTCGTAATAAAACGAAATATTTTACTACCTTCATTACTAAAATAAGATGTTTTTTTTACCTTTTATTTTAATCCTCCGTCGGGTGCGCCTGATCTCACAGGCACAACAATTATAGGTTCTATGAACTCTTTTAGTTGTTAGTCTGATTTTAAGGGGAAAAAAAATTTTTGTATAAAATTTATTTCTAAACATTCCAATAAAAAAGATTGATTTTGATTTTCATCTTAGACTTAATTAGAAAAAATTTAATCATCAATTTTCTCAATGAGCCCGTCAAGCACACCGCGCCCGATCTAAGAAGTTTTTGACGGGCGCCCGACGAAGGGTTAAACAAAAAAAAAATGACATCAACTCCAGTCTCTATTCCTGTGAATACTCACCCATAAAAAGCGAAACTATTATCAGTGTATTGAAAATTAACAGGTGTCTTTGGGGATGCGCAGGAGTAGGACAAGTAGTCATCGGAGGCGTGCAACTGTCTATTGAGACTCGGCTCGGAGGCACTGCGAGTGATTTTCGGCATGGCGCGTAACATGCTCTCCAGCGAGGCTAATATCTGTCTAAACAACGGCCGCTGCTCCCGGTCGAACTTGATGCAGTCTTCGAAGAGCCGCTTCAGGGCTTGTGGCGCGTCTTGGCGTATTCTATTCGCATCCGGACGGAGTAGACCGCGTCCAACCATCCACAAAATCTGAAATGCACAATAATAGGAATGCATAAATGATAGAAATAGTATCAAAATTAACCCCACTACATGCAGTACAGCTCTCATGAACAAGGGTGTACTCCAGTGTTTCCCAAAGTGGGCCACACGCCCCACAGGGGGCAATTCGAAAATGGACTCGACACGAGTTTAACCCTTTCGCTCTGAGCCATTTAAATGCAATGCTAGATTTCAGTGCCAAATTTAATGAAAAAAGCAAATTCTTAAATAATTGCGGTAAATAACTATTAGGTATAATTTCGCTTGACGAGACCAAAATATCAACTGGGTGTTTGGTTACATAAGGGGGGGCGAAAGAATTTTAGAAAGACTAAGGTGGGGCATGGCACATAAAAGATTGGGAAACACAGGTAAATTTATATTGATACATGTGTGTTTTTGCACAGTGAACATTTGTACTTCCCTTAACAATCAAATTGTCCCACTTTGGGAAACACTGATTTACCTGATCTTTATTGTTAAGATGCGCATAAGGCAACTCGACGGCAAGCAGCTCGTACAGCACGATGCCATACGCGTAGACATCGGAACGGAAGGTATACGGGTTCGGCTCCTCCATCCTGATCACCTCCGGCGCCATCCACAATATCGAACCAGTCGGTTGCTGCCAATGCACACCCAGAATACTCGATTCTGTTGATATAACGAGAAAAGAAATATTAAATGGAAATGAAACAAATGAGTGATGTATTTTTTGTAACATGTCATACTGACATAACAAAAGTCTCACTCACCCGACCATCGTACTTTAGCTGTGGCAAGTCCAAAATCCCCGATCTTGACCGACCAATCGTCTCTTAAAAATATGTTATTTGACTTAAGATCCCTGAAAACGATAAAAATGCATTATGCAAAACAATGCAACTGCACCAAAGTTAGTGACAGTTCTGGCTTGTCACTACGTCACCAATCAATAAAATACTGGATGGGGCACGGGAAACTCCCACATTTCAAAAAATCTGTTGTCTGCTAGTGTTCCCTACCACAAAACAATTTTGTGGTAAACAAGCTCTAGACTGTGAATGTACATAACCTTTCTGGTAATTTTATTTTATACTAGCTTTTACCCGCGGCTTCGCTCGCATTTAAGTCATTAAATAAGTATCAGACAATTTCAATAGAAATAAATCAATATGATTCCAAACAGCTGAAACTATAGTCAGTTTGAAATTATAGTAAAAATTAAAATTATTTTTTAAAATAAAAAGTATCTTATGTTACTTCTAGTACCTCCAAAAATACATGTACAAAGTTTCATGATGATAGGTTAAAGTAGTTGTTGTGTGAAAACGTAACAAACAAACTCACATTCACATTTATAATATTAAGTAGGGATCTCATATAGTTTTCCTTCACCAGCCTTTTAAAATGTGGGATGTTCCCATGCCCCGACCTGTACTAATAATGAAGTACCTGTGAATAATGTTCTTGGCATGCAAGTAGTCCATTCCCTGAGCCGCCTGCCTCGCGACATCAATCAAGTGCAGCATAGGCAAAGAGGTTTCCAGCACATGCAGATGCTGATACAAGGATGACCCCTCACACCATTGGGTCACGATCGCCAGAGAGGGAGACGACACGCAACCCATGAATAGCAGGATGTTGCAATGGCGAGTTTTACGAAGTACTGCCACCTGAAAGAAACTCATTTTTAAAGACACGGCTATGAAACCCATCAAATACTGGAAATATTAATAGTATTTTTTTTTTATTTATTTACTTTTAGCAAATGGGCTCCAATAGAGCGCTTTTAATCGTCAATACATATACAAATATAAATGAAATAAATTTATTAATTCAATAATTATCAATTTGATTTAGCTGCTGTATACTGGCATTGTCCACTTATATACTAATGTCATAATAATATATAATAAATCTACTATGATGCAGAAGAATAGCTGCTGTATAGGGGCATTGTCATCCTATTTATATATTCATGTCATCCTATATATTATATACCTATGGGTAAACATAAATTGCCATAGATTATGTCCAAGTACACTCCTTCATTCATATTGGAACTGCTTGTATCATTCCAATTGGAAAAAGACAGCATTAAATAGTTTAATAACTCGGTACCAAGTAATCTCTGAAACATTACCGATATTTATATCCACATGTCTTTGAGACAGCCAATGGGTAGGTCTCAAGATTAGAAATTTTTATTAGAACGGTCGGAGTCCCAGTCAACTTTGGGAACCACTGATTTAAATCATATTTTAACACAATACTCACTTCATTCTTAAACGCCTGTAATTGCGACGGTGATGGTGTTTTCACATTGAGAGTCTTTACTGCTATTGGTCCATGCCAGTGCGCTTTGTATACAGTACCAAAACTGCCAGTACCTAGTAATTAAAAATACATTAATTATACTAGCAGTATCAGTAGCGTAGCCAACCATGGGCTTAGGGTGGGGCAGCAGTCTAAAATAATATGTAACTATCAAACTATTTACCCTATGACTGATGACTGTTGAGTGTGACCTTTCTTACGGATATTAAGTATTGTAGTTAGTACCCAGATAACTAAGTTTCTTAGTTTGATTAGGTTTACAGGTCAGAGCCAGGGTGGGGCAAGCCCATGGGCGTAGTCACACTACTCACAAAGGGGCGCCAAATGGTCCGCAAAACAAAAAAAAAAAATTATTATAGATTTCTAGAAAAATATTTTGAGTTTTAATTTGCTAGTATATTTTAATATGATTTTCGAATTGAGGGGGTGTGTGCTAAAAAGGTATAGGGTAGCTAAGCTCGCTACGCCACTGAGTAGTACATTGGTATATAAATAACAAAATCAAAGCAATACCACGATGAGTCTAACAGACCTATTCTAGAACCAAGCAATATTTCATCAGCAGGTATGACCCAATCATCGTAACTTTCTCTCGGTGATAGTATATTCTTGCAGGACTCGTCCGCAGACCTCGCACGCGCACGACGAGGCCTCAATGTGCCCGTAGGGGAGGCCTGTTACAACAAATTTTAGTAATAATATCACTAAAGGAATCCAACAACCATGTGAACATGTAAAAGCAATACATTAACACTAGGTTTACGGGACGCGTCAATTTGACGCATTTTGACTTTTATCAGAGAATTACCAAAAACTGTTTAAATTTTTATTTTATCTCTTTGTATGACTTTTATTCATTGATCGAGGGAAATATATATTGAAGTCTATTTTCTTTAAAAGTGTTGAATTACTGAACTTGTCTATGCGGTATACCTATCGCTACGATATGCGTCAAATTGACGCGTTTTAGTAGAAATAGGTATATAGAAAACGTCCGTAAACCTAGTGTTAAACCAATAATTACACTGTAAAACATAACTATAATTTTTTAATTTAGCTTAACTTTTTATTATTATCTACTGAATGTTGTATACATATAATATATTTAACATAAAAAAACTTCACAGATAATTAAAACCAATAGCATTATGGTATTATCTGTCGCAAACCCATAATAATAATAAATTCAAATTCATTTATTTGCCATAAATATGGTTAGTAACATAGGTCTTAAAATAATGTTAGTACTATCACATATCTTACATAATGTATATGGCAAGCAAATAATTCATACAATTAAACAGATTAATTAAATATTACAAAATAATAAAAAAAAATAGCACACTTTACAACAAAAAGCCAAAATAATTGGTTGTTTCAGGCGTTACTTTGCGGGAATCCATATTAAAGGAAATTATTTAAAATTATTTTGCTTATAATTCCCGCTACAACATTCAATAACTTGTCTCGACGCGTTTCGCCACTTCACGTATCCTGATGATGCCACGTGCCGAGACAAGTTATTGCAAGTTGGTGGAGGTTATTTTCCTTCATCGACCTAATGTAGCGGGAATTATAAGGAAAATAATTTTAAATAATTTCCTTTAAAAAGCCAAAACATGCCATTTTAAATTGAATAATGGAAATGTAACAAATGAAGAGTGCATACAAAGATATCTGCAATAGATTAGTGCATTCAAACTTTCCTGCCTATCCCATATTGGGATTATCAACGTGATACTATTATAAAAACACACACAGATATTCACCATGACACATCAAAATCCTTTAACGTCTTCTTAGCTGGGGACACAGACCTGAATAATTTCATACACAATTGACTCAAGTATTACAAACTATGTGGGTACTATACGACCATAGTAACCGGGTAGTAACCGGAGTCAATTCCCTATCTAAAATATTATCTTCTCAAATGGTAGACTATATTGACAACAATAACACAACGAGAGGCGGCTCATCCTAAAGAGCGCTGGTGCAGTGCACTCCCACGAAAATTACAGAAGTAATCTATATTTCTTCATAACACATACTATCCTTACATTACATTCATTCTATTCTACTATGCCTATACAATAGTATATTATATTACCTATATCTACGCCGCTGTAATATAAGTTCTGTAATTTTCATGGGAGTGCACTGCACCAGCGCTCTTTAGGACGAGCCGCCTCTGAACACAACCTTTCTTCTATTCTTCCATTGCAATTGATATGTACTTTTGTATCAAATGAATTACTACCTTATTACCCAATAACTCTGCCTACCTACAGGTCAAATGACTCTACAATGTTGTAAGACTACAAAAATTAATAATAATCAGAAAATTTAAAAAATAATTTCATAAGCACTAAAGGTGTGCACTTGCTCATCGTTAGGACTCTACAATGGCTTCGGAAAGGCTACAACGAGAAGAAGACCACAAGTAACTCGTCAATCATAGCCTGTATATGTAATAATGAACAAATAAAAAATTTAATTCAGAGAAATCAAAATGTTTAGTTAATATCACTTTGAGCATGCTGTCTTATCCTATAATTAAAATTTCATTTAGTTTATATAATAGTAGTCCTTTTCATAATATGTAGTTCTAATGTAATTTTGTAGGTAGGCTTTATAAATAAATAAATAAATTTCAGAGCTATTAGTGGTCAAAATTTCATGTTCAATTCTTTATTTATACATTTATGTTTTATATTGATAGCTACTCACTTATTTTGATCTCGGCCAATCATGTGATGATAACCAAAGTGCGGTGGGAAGTGGAGAATACCAGCCTGCGTCTCCGGATTCTGTGCAAGAAGGGCAGCATAATATGTATCAGTCATACGAACCTGCAAAAGGGAATGCTTCATTGAACGACCAACGCAAATGACCACTAAGGCCACATTTTTATTAATTTTAGCCTTTTTTTAAATTCAACCCCCTTTTACGGCTCGATATATCCATTTGAAACAGATGAAATAAAAATATTTTTGTAGTAGTGAATGGAAATCATAAACTATACAGTTTGAATGTAAACTGTAGTGTATGTATATTAATACATGCAACACTGTCTCGGGCATTTTCATAGCAACACCGGGGCGTCAGTACGACAGTCAGTTGTGACATGCGTGGACGTCCGGGAGGCTGTGACTGTGTAGGCGAGTCAGTGATATAAGTATAGAAAGAGCAGATATTACATAAACAAATTTCGTTTTTTTGTTATCTTACAAAGATTGCTTTTGTAGAAAAAGATAAAGACATATATTACTAAAATACTTATTAGGAATTATCAACATGGACTGCATCTATGCAATTTTAACAATCAAATCCATATTAAAGGAAATTATTTTGCTTATAATTCCCGCTACAACATTCAATAATTTGTCTCGACGCGTTTCGCCACTTCACGTGGCATCATCAGGATATGTTAGTTATTGAATGTTGGTGGAGGTTATTTTCCTTCATCGGCTTAATGTAGCGGGAATTATAAGCAAAATAATTTCCTTTAATATGGATTTCCACAAAGTAACATCTGAAACAACCAATTAAATCAAATCCATGCCCATGTAAGGGTGCATCCTTGAAGAAGATGACCACTCATCACTCAAGATGATCACACATGATCAGCAATCAAATGTCATACAATAAAAATGACAATTACATTCGGCAAATGTTTACTTATCATTACATAAATATTAATTTCGGTAACGCTTTAGTTGAGGACTCCAGAAATTACTAAATATAAAATCTTTTGTGGCAATTTAGAAAAAAAAGACAAGCTATATCAGCCTCCGCTGCGGCCGTCGTACTTAATACAAAGCTGACTCTAACCTGGCCTTTTCGTTATTCTTCCAGTTTTGGAGTCTTCAACTAAAGCCAAGCCATAATTTCATCTAAGAATTGATTTTGGGACAAAATGGTCGACATTAGTGAGACATACTTAGATGGTAATAAAGTACATTTGGCATTTGATGACAATAGTTACCTGATGACATGTGCTAGGAACTTTCTCGGCGCATCTCTGATGAAATTTAAAATTGCATTGCGAGCAGTAAAACCCGTTGAACAGCAATCTTCGACAGCATTCACAAAAGGCCAGAGTAAAGAAGGTTTTTCTTGTAAACTGATGGGATATGTGGTTCATTATTGGTAGCTTATCTAATGTGCGGACAGTCACCTGGAATGTTAAAGTGTTTCACCCATCATTAACACGAAGAATGCATTGCAAAATTGTATTTCTCACGTATGGACTGGCATTTACTTTATTGTTAATTACGTATATTATTTTTTAAATATTTTTTGTATTGCATGTATTCAAATCATGCCCGAGTGTCCACCCGTGAGCATGCGGGCTGGTCATGTTGTTGCGGAGTGCCCCACTGGTGTTAAAGATGAAGATGTGTTTTTATGACTAAAATACACAAAACGAACCTCTTTTGCGTCAATCATAGTTATATCAATGTCCCATGGTATCACTTGATTGTTGCCAGTTCTGACCACTTCACACACTTCACAAGTTAAACTTCTCAACTTAAGCGCTTTCGAGAGGGCATCCCGAAGTGTTACGCCCTCTTTCACCTGTACACTAGTCCTCTGTTGATTGGGCAAATGAGCTCGAAGAAACACCTTCGGCTGCCGAGTGAGGGTATCGTATTTTTTCGAATCATCTTGCAACGAATAGTCCTCACATTTATCCGGGGACTGCAACTGTTTCAATTCGAGCAGAGACTGTTCCAAATTATGCAGTTTACACGTGAGCTCCCTATATTCTAATAAATACAACGACGGCGGATTAGGATCACCAGCGAACTTCGCATTGAGAGCGTCTATGTTTTCACGAGTTACGTTTATAATACTTTGTATATTTTTAATTTCATACGATGGATCCGCTACTTCATCGCTATCAGTCGATGTAGACATATTGTCACGGGTAAGATATAATGCAGGAATATTTCCATTAATCTTTCTTGCGCGATTTTCTTTCTCTCGAGTAACTGCCATTTCTTTTACTTTTTGTTGATGTTTCATTATTTTCTTTAAAGGCGAAAGGCTCGTGCCCTATGCAGCCTAAACATTTTTTTATAAAGCACTTGCATTGAACGTCATTTGCAACGTCGCGTCGTTTTAAAAGTAACTTTTTATATTTTTTACTATTTACTTATTCTAATGGATGCATATTTAATAGCTTTTTTCGCTATCTTTAGACAGCAATTTTATTCGAAAAATTATAAGGGACTATAAGCTGCTATTAAAATTTTACTAATTGTAATAATGTAAATATAATTTTTGTATATTGTTTGAAAATTAATATAACATAGTTTTTAATCAAAGTGCTTAATTTAACATGTTCTAAATTTGTTTTGACAACTGACAAACATATATGTACGAGTCCTGAGATTGTTTTCTACTATACTATGAACTGTCGAATACAAATATTTTTAATTTATTTATTATTTAAGCCACAAATTTAGCTTAAAACTATTAAATAAAGCTCCCATAATAACGATAAAGTTCAAATACGACATATAATGTTATACGAGTTTCTAAGAGGTGTAACCGTTACGACAGCACATAAAAACATTGAGAATGTTTACATGGACCGCGCACCTGCCCCGCGGACTGTACGAAAGTGGTTCGGCAGATTTAAAAATGGTGATTATAACTTAGACGATCAGCCACGATCTGGCCGGCCTTCCGAAGTCGGCGACGATGCAGTCTGCGCCTTATTGGAGGGAAACCCGAAGCTGACGACTGGGGATATAGCGCAAAGACTAAATATTGATAAATCGACAGCGTTTAGACGTTTAAAAAAACTAGGATATGTGTCGAGGTTAGATACGTGGGTTCATAATAGAGAGGTGTTTGTCGAGTGAAGATGGTAACATTTCTGATATTGTGCACAAAATAAAACTACTTAGGTGGTAAGAGACCGAAGTTTGTAATATACAAGCATACTGCTGCTTACTTTTCCAGATCCCCAACAAGTCTAATTGTAGGCAAATTCAAAATTTTCTTTTTTAAATAATAATATATAGAAAATATTAAATTAAATATACAGGAGAAAGAGATTATCATTAGTATCCTTAACATTAAATTGCCTCTACCAGGTAACAAAATTGCATGATTGTCTGATCAATCACTGTAGAGCATTAAACAGATCCTGATAGTTATGAATAGCCAGTGGCGGCCTTAGAGGGTGGCGAACGGAGCAATCGCCCGGGGCCTCGCTCTTGCAGGGGCCTCGTTTTTAAAAGTGTCAATGTAAAATATTCAACATTTATTTATTTGTATAACTTTAGCATTTCTCATCAAATATGACAAATACCTAAACCAAACAACCAGATCTACTTTCGCACACATACTTTTCACGAAAGACAAAGGGCCTCGCAAAGATCTGCCGCCCGGGGCCTCGCAATGGCTAAGGCCGCCACTGTGAATAGCAAAGGAGATGTCTGCATCTTTTTCACACATGCCTCAACTTCGATATGATAAGTAATATAGTTATCCCTTTCTAATGATTGCTTCTTCCAGTCCAAAGTTCAATCTGTATCCATTTGAATATTGTCGATTGTACGGTAGAAGGCTTAAATAAAAGAATATATTTAAAATAAAAAAATCAGAACTATATTTACTTTGTTACATATTAAATATAATTACAAAATTAATAAACTTTATATTTTTAAATTGTTTCTTTTGGTTCTTCTTACTCCTCTTCATCAGGTTCTTATATCATGTCAAAATCATCTCTCTGTAATAAAAATAATAAGTTATAGACAACCGTTTCAACTTGACTTTAAATATTGCATTGAGGAAGATGAACTTTAGAGGAATATTTAGATGTAACCTTATGATCTCCCTTTGGTAGGTATTTTTTGCAGTATTTTAGCCATAGGGTTCCGCGGAACACACTTTGAGAATGGCTGGTCTATAGAAATGTGATTACCATATCATTATACTGCATAACATGTTTCTTAATAGCAGAACTGTCCACCCAAGTAACAAAGTCTTCTAGAGATCTGGATACAAGGAACGCTGGATCTTTCACCACTTCAGCTCCTACCCTCACGTGGCCTTGCTCGATGAATTTTGTGGCTTCCTTTAGATTTTCACACATCTTACCTCGAATAACAAAATGTATTACATTAAGTAACTGTATGTAGAATAGAATGCAAAGTTGAATCTCACTATTTTATCTCTGTGTTGAACTATAAATCAGGGATGACAACCCTTGAATGCAAGAATAATGGTATTAATATGTATATTTATTTGTCTCTATTCGTTAGTTGGTGCTCTAACTGGATTCCACGATCAGATAATGTGCCATATGAAAAAACTTACTTCTAACCATAACTACAGGTAATCTTCGCCTGCAGAATGAACTGGCAGATACAGAAGAGGCTAATGCAAGATCCCAGCGAGTAGGTATTAAACCCATCTGGTATAATTTTTCCAACAATTGGGCACTAACTTCAGTTCGAAATTCTGAGTTTGAATCTACATCTTTTATTTTATTTGCTAACTCACGTACTTCCCTTGATAGTTTATTGTATCTGTAACATAATAAAATAAGCTACTTTTATTCAACATTCACTTTAAAGGAGAGAAATAACAAATAATTTGTCTCACTTGGTGTAATCTTCTCGCTTTTGTATATAGTATTTTTTCATAATCTTAACTTCGTGGATATTATTATCTACTTTCCATGATATAAAATCTACTTTTTTAAGCAATTTTTGCTCGTGATATTTCAGTTTTCGTACCATTCTTGTACAATTGTTTACAAAACGCGCACGTGCGATTTCAAAATGACATTAATGACATTCATTATCGTCCAATCATTAGTATTTGTTGCTACAGCAACATTCAATACTAAATGTATATAATAAATAATAATAAATCATATCAATGAAAAGCCAATGTTAATCAATATATACTTATATATTTAAATTTCTAAAATTTAAAGAACTTTATAGTAGCTGTGCCAAACGCTTAAAAAATATAACTGTCAGAAAAGTTTAAGCCGTTGTATTTTGTTTTTCTTCTTGTTTTCTGTGTTTAAGTACTGTTAATTCGGATAGGTTGTGATTAATTTTACGTGATTACGAGTAAAATGGATTTAGAAAGGAAAGAATTGTATACATCTTTTAATGAGCACATTGAAAAGCATTTTAAAGATGACTTGGAAACAATGATAAATGGGGTGGAAAATAAGATACAGAGTTCTGTAGAAACAAGAAAACGCATCACACGGATGTATAGAAATATCACGATTGATAAAACAGATGAAAAGTTAGAGAGTCACAATGATATTTTACAAGCAATGAATTATAAATGTAATTTACATCTTCCTGACATGGTTGAAAACTATGATATAAACGTCAAAGAAACTATACGTCTGATTAAAGAATACGCCGAAAATATTAAAAATAGCACTACTGACCCACCGATCGAAGAGAAAAATGTAGGAAACCAACAAATAACTCATTTAAATTGCACTGAATACACAGACAGTTTAGCTGTACTGAATGAACGTTTAGTACAGTTTAATCTTGATAGACATGATTTATCTCATTGTAAAAGAAATCCAGTAGTTGAAGAGAAACTGGGCCAATTGGCGGAGGAAGTAAATCTATTTATGAAGGTAACGGTTTAATTAAATATGCTCTTATAATTTACTATATTTATACTTCTGTATACATATTTTATTAAAAGTTTAGCTAAATATATTTGAATTTGAAAATAAAATATTAAGATAGGCACTACAGGCGTGCACTTGCTCATTGTTACGTCACCTTAAGCTTCAGAAAGGCACCGTGGCTCTGACCTGTAAGGTACCTAATCAAACCTGAAAAACTTAATTATCTAGGTACTAACTACAATACTTAATAACTGTAAGAAAGTTCACACTTGACAGTCGAAAAATAAACAGGGTAAGAGGTGGGTATAGTTTGCTAACTACATATTATTTTAGACTGCTGCCCCACCCTGAGCCCATGCTAAAGCCTGAGATAATTCACAAAGAAACCTAAATTTCAACTTGCGAGACAAAAAAAGTATAAGCCATAAATATAATTGTCTTTGTAATTACATTTCAGATGGTGAAAGCACAAAAAGCTCTATCTGAAGAGAAACAATCTACAAAACCAAGCCATGGTCACAACACTTTCACTTATAGTGAAGTCTTTGAGAGATTATTAGCAAAAACAAATGAAGCTTGCTATGTATTGATGAAGAACAAGTGACTGTCGTCTTGTCATGACTTCAAATAAATTGTAAAACATGCAGTCAGCTTTTTATTAATGTTATATATATATAAATTGAATGTTATACAAGTCTTTGTCCATCATGTGAAAGGCTGTATTTTTAGGCTTTGGGTCGATTTTAATTAAACAGTCAACATAAAAAGTCTTCAGTTTAGTAAAAAAGTTTATTAGAATAACAGGTCCAGTCAACATGAAGAAGAATAAAGTTATTTGTCTTCGTCTTATCGCAGGTAGAAAGAACTGCTGTATTGAGAAATTAAAAACGGTTTCAATAGTTTTTTGCATCTGATATTCTGCTATCGTCTTCCTTCTTTACCTCGGCATCTAATACCTTCAGCATGACATTAGCAACAACTGCCCCATGAAGTGTTTTCTTTGCATCATCAGCTGCCTTCTCAGAAGCATAATTTGCGAAGCCATAGTTCTTGTTTGGTAGCAAGTACACATTCTTCAAATCACCAAATCTGCTGAATACGTCATGTAGAACATCGGATGGCAAAGGTTCTGTTGCACATACAATAAAGCAACGTTTAACACATTCTTTGCCAACAGGAGCCAGCGGCTGAGAGGGTGGCAATCTAACGTTACAGAGTTCTCTATCATAATCTCCTTGTCTTCCACCACTATCAGATGCAGTCTTCAACATTGAAGATGCCTGCGACATAACATCTGCTAAATGTTTAAGATCAGTAATATTACCTCTTGACGTCACAGCTTCTTTAAAATTCTGTACAATACTACTCAAGTCATTAGCTACTTTGGTCAGTAAGCTTTCTGGCAGTACTGACAGAGTATCACCCAGTGGATACTCTAGTTGATGCATTCTCTGTACAGCATGAGCGGCAGAATTGTGGTTATCATAAGTTACAATAGCATTACCACATCCTCCTTCATATGAATAACGGCAGTTAATCATACCCGGTATAATGTTAAATAACTTTTCAATGTGTTGCTGACCCAATTGTGAGCTGCACCTAACTTTAACGCTTGTATACTCCTCTCCACCAGACCTGACTGGGGCATTGGTGCCGGTAGTGCGCTGGGGATGACGGTAACGATCATCGCAGTAATCTCGCTCAGATGTAGATCTACAGTTCTTAGAGTCTCTGTAACCACTGTCATTGCGAGATCTGACCCTTTTCATACTCTCCCGTGGTTCTGCAAACACAGCCTTATAGTGTTTATCACAGCCCTCGAGTGCTTTAGCAGCACTGAGGAATGATTCAAAGGTGACATACGCAAAACCTCTCAACTGGTCACTGTCTTTACATCGTTGAAGCAAAATGGATTTAACTACTCCAAACTGTGAAAAGTGGTCATGCAACTCCGACTCCACGGCTGTTTTAGAGACTATGAATAGACGTTTAAGACGATCTTCACTCACATCACCCATATCATCTCTATTTGATGCTACCATAACTTTAAGCGGCTTATTTTCCGGACCTAAACACTCTGATGCCATTTCTTGCATGGCCAATGCAGCTTCACTTGTCTTAGCATACCTTATAAAAGCAACCCCTTTAGAGTTACCAGTATCGCGGTCTCGGGGCATGTGTATCCGTATTATCTCGCCGTAGGGGCTGAACGCAGACCTCAAGTCTTCCTCTGTTAAGGACTTACTGCAAACTACGAATAATCTAGAATTTGGGGGATTTTCATTTCGTTCGTCTTGTCGTCGTCTATCGTTCATCGTGAATGTAGTGGTTAAGTCAATGTAGTCCGGTTTTAATATTTATACTAACGCTAACCGTCCCGTAGTACTGTCAAAGCGTCAAATGTACAGTAAATAGATTAACTGAAATAAATAATAATAGTATATGTTTAATTCAGGTTGTAATAAAACCCTAAATTATTAATGACCTCAGATGTCTAATGACGATTCTGCCAATATCGAGTATTCGGGTAAAAAGAAATTACGAAACCTTAACGCACACGTAAACCCTCAAGTCAAAATCCTTTGTATTGAATACTTTTTTACTTTCAGCTCTAGATTCTAATCTAAAAACTAGCTGGCCATTGGTACCAAAAAATTGTTTTGACAGTGTTTTTTTTAAATGATAGTGGAGTCATAGACTAATTGGAATTCCAAAATTCTTCAATTGTTTTCAGAGCCATGTTTACTTTTCGATCGTTGGTTCAGTTTTAAACGTTCTCGAGTGTTGTCTGACTTGATTTTATTTTTACAATGTCAAACGAGCATGGACGGACGTAAACAAAACAAGAGGAAATTCCGCGATGAACAGCAGAATTCAAATATGCAGTACATAGGGAGTCTTTTCACGAAGAAATGTAATCTTACATGTTCGTCAAGTTATGCACTTCCAGAAGCAGAAGTATGTTTTAAATCTGAACCATGGAACGACAATAAGTTGCAGGAACTAAAACGAAAGCTAAACAAATGTAAGAGTCAATTAAATGACTTTGATATTGAGCGATGGAGTTTTCATACGAAGAGAATGAACCCTGCGGGTGATATCAGTTGGAGACTAAGGCGGGAAGTGAACCCTGAATTCCTAACACAAGCTTGGACAAAATTTTATGAATGTGCATCTATGTATAATATAATTCCAGAGGTTGTGGCGTTAGAGAAGGAATTTGTGTCACTACATCTGTGTGAGGCTCCAGGTGCTTTTATTACGTCCCTGAACCACTTTTTAAGGCTTAAATATGAAGATATTAAGGTAAAATACTCATTCTTACTATAAGACGTCAATATATTGACATTTTCATTTGTACATATAATTTATTTGAGTTGTGGAAAATAGATCACAGTATAAAAAAAAAGAAATGTGAACCACGTCTAGTGGAAACAAGCCATGATCCAATACTTTGCACATACACTGTGTCACTTTACACTAGTGGCGGCCTTACCCATTGCGAGGCTCCGGGCGGCATGTCTTTGTGAGGCCCTTTGTCTTTTGTGAAAAGTATGTGTGCGAAAGTATATCTGGTTGTTGTCCTATAACCCTATATACATTACCATTCCATATTCACGATTTCTGTATTCGCGGCATATTTACGGAACGTATCCCCCGTGAATAAAGAGCTTCTACTGTATTGCTTTGTGACTTGAAAATTGTCTAAATTACAGTGGCAATGGAGAGCGAGCACCTTAAATCCATATTATGAAGGAAACTCCCCATCCCAGATGATATGTGACGATCGTTTCATGATATACACATTACAAAATTGGACATTCGGGGCTGACAATACTGGAGACATCATGGATTTAAAAAACTCTGAACATATAATACAGAATATCAAATCTCTGGGAAAGGTGAGATGCATAGCAATACTGCAACATGGTTCAGTTCTAGAAACTTTCCTGTACATATATTTTTTTTTATATTAGCACAGTGGTCGGCAAACATTTCAACACAAAAAAAAAAATTTGGAAGTCGAATCTGCTTGTTTAGTAAACTTTTATTACACCAAATAAAACTAAATTTTATACTTAATGAATATTTATTAATGTGAACAACACGCTTGCTCTGTGGATATTTGGGCTAGACCTCTGGAGCCGCACTTTGCCAACCACTGGCCTAACATATGACCATACTCCGTCTGATGTTAAGCTCGAATATGGTCCAGGAGTGGAGACGACTACTACCATAAACAGGTGGCAGTCTTGGGGATACAATACAAATTGACAGGGCATACTCTTTTCGTTAATTATATTATTTATCATAGTCATAATTATAAATAAAATAAATTATAGTGTTATAAAATGTTAGTACAAAGATGAGCTTAATACCAGCTTACCAGAGATTGAGATGCTTTAATTAGTTCATAATAACTAAATATATAATTAGAAGTACATACACACACTGCACACATATCACCAGGTCAAATTAAATTAACATAGTCTGAAATAACATTGGCAATAATTTTTTTTAACCCTCCGTCGGGCGCGGCCGATCGCACAGGCACAGCAATTATAGGCTCTATGAACTCTTATGAAGTCTTTTAGTTTTTAGTCTGATTTAAAGGGGGAAAAAAATCTATTACTTTTGTATAAAATTTATTTCTATACATTCCAATAAAAAAGATTGGTTTTGATTTTCATCTTAGATTTAATCATCAATTTTCTCAATCAGCCCGTCAAGCACACCGCGCCCGATCTAAGGGTTAAATACCTTGAAAATACAATTCTCTGTCTTAATGATATGGTTTCTGAGATAATATGTAAACTAAGAAATCTTTACAAGCAAACCAAGAACAATAGTAACTTTAAATCTTGTAAAATTTTATAGATCCTACCATGATAATAGGATCCAGTAATATATTTGGCAGGATGCTTGTGGCTAAAAATAGTATAGTATAATTTTAAAAAAATATGTGATTGTAATTCAAATAACTTCCAGGTGATGTTGGTAACAGCAGATGGTTCAATAGACTGCATGGAGAAACCAGATGAGCAGGAATCTGTCACTTCTGCACTGCATTATTGTGAGACTATCACTGCATTGCGGGCTTTGCATGAAGGTAAATGCATTTTGTTGTCAATAACTTTAATTTTTGACTGTATAGTTTCATTGTCATTTTTAACACTGTTTGCCATACTTTATAAACAAAAATCAAATAATGTCATATTGGATTTGGTATTAATAATCTCGAATGTCTAATGAGGACAATTCTGCCGATGTAGCCTAACAAAAAATTATGAAATTTCAATGCACAAGTAAACCCTCATGTTAAAAAGCTCCTAGTGTGAATTTAAACATGGAATATTTTATATGGAGCTTTTTTATTTCAGCATATCACAGGTTCTATTGAAAGAGTAAATGACTACTAAAATATTTTTTATTAATTTTTCAGGGGGAACATTCATAATAAAAATATTTACAATAATGGAACATAATACTATTAATCTGCTTTACTTGTTATCGTGCGTATTCAGTGATGTAAACATATTTAAACCTGTCACATCAAAGCAGGGGAACTCTGAAGTCTATGCCATATGCCTCGGTTATCACGGCATTGAAAAACTTAAAACCCACATGCCGATTCTTCTATCAGCATATGGAACTAGTCTGTATGCAGAGAAAGCACTTTTCCCACAGATGGAAATAGATGCAATGTTCCAAAATCAAATTCGTAGGTGTTCGGAATTTTTCAGCACAACCCAGTGTCAAGTTATAGATAGTAATTTATTTTCTTTCATAATACCCAGTGGAGTGTCATATTGTGTTAGAGAAATCAGACAGGCCGTTGCTGATTTATTTATAGAGAGGTATGATATTCGACCAATAGCGGAGCAGTTTGAAATTTTAAATGGAGAACACCGTAGAAAGCCGTTAGATTATATTTATACTAATAAGGATGTACACAAAGGTTCACACACTCAAAGGGCTTTGTATGAAAAGATGAATGTTAAAGATAAATTGTACTATTTTAATGATATTTTTGAACATATGGCCACTGAGATGGAAAGGAATTTGTTATTGTTGACAAATGAAGTGTCACTGGATTTGTGCTCCGAGGAGGTGTCGCTACATTTGACTCTTGGAAAACCTATCAAGGCCTTGAGCAGTTCTAAATTTATATTTCCAAATATTTTAAATTTATACTTTCGTATTTTAAAACTTAATAATGGGGTATTCGATTGTGTTGAGAAGTCGAATGGAAATGAATTCTGTCATGTTTTATATTTTCCTGCGTATGATGGTAAAGAAATGTATGATTTTTATGAGAAAAAATGTTTTCAAAATCTGTGTGATAAAATGATGTCTATGGAAGAGCGCGATGACTTGGTTTTAATTAATATGAATTTGTTGACGCATTTTAATGTTTCAATTCTTAATGTTTTAGCTAAAAATTGTTTTAGATGTATTAAGTTTGTGAAATCTCAGATCGTGTTAAAATCTTTTATTAAATGTAGTAAAATTGTTGAATTGAAAAGGCGTTTAGATAAATTGTGTAAGTGTACAATTTTAAATGCATTGCCTGTGAGTGTGACCAATGATGGTGATTTATATCAGACTATACTGTTGTATAATAATACTGTGTATGAAGAGAAATGTAGGAAATTGTTAAATTCGATTAAACAAGATTTATAGTAAAGTATATTGTTTTCTTTTTATATTATTATACTAGTGCCCACAGTGAGATAATTTCATATCATATCGCGTTGAGCAGAAATTATACACAATGGCAAGATTGATTTATGGCAATAAAATAGCATCACAATATGTCTATTATTGTCTATGCTATAATGTTCTATGCCTACGATCACTTGTTAAATTAAAAATAAAAGTGTCAGTTCAAAGTGTTCGTTTGCTTCGTTTCTTTCTTTATAGATTAATTATTATTTAGTCAGTTTTACTTGAATAAATACTAAAAAGACTGTCATTGAGGAGTAAGAACGTGGTATAATGGATATAAATGAAGGTAAATATGTTTTTATTGCATTGTAATTGAGGTTAGAATGTTTGGCGGTATCCGTGTTTGGTTATTTATCTTAAACTAGTAAAGCTACAAATTAGCGCTAATACATTTAATTATTATTTTGAAATATTATATTATTAGTTACATTAAAGTTTTCCCCAAGTTAATAGAAATATATATTTTTTAAGGCACGACCACAGAAGATTTATGGACGCCGTACAAGGAGCTGGTAGCGGTCGTGGAAGGATATTTGTCAAAAGATGGTGCACATTCGCTTTATTCAGTGCATTCGTTCGAATCAATTCTCAGACGACATAAACAGACATTTTTGTCGTTATTAAAATACCCGGTAAGCCCTTGCATATTACAATTTAGTTAATTTTCTTCAGTTTTCCAGTTGTAATAATAATAAATGTTCCAACAGACAAAGAACCCTACTAGCAGAGATGAAATCAAAAGAGGTATTACAGAGGGCGTCACTTTACCGAGCGTTGGTCGAACTATGCTTTCTAAGGAACTGGTAGATGAAGCTATTATTATATCGGGTAATGAAATTTTAATTTTCTATCAGATAAATACAAGAAGTTTGTTATAATAATGTATTCGTTTTTAAAAAAAATTAATCCTAACATTTAACACTAGATTTACCAGCTTAAATATACCTATTTCTACCAAAACCAAAAAAGTATATATATATTGTTACAAATATATATAAAATAATGTAAAATTCATAAAACTAATTCTTCTGTTATAAATTAAAGAAGATTGGAAGAATTAAAGAAAATGTTACATGCAGTAGGAATTTTAATTGGATTTTGCAGGACCAGTCATTTTGACTTGTCTGGTAAATCTAGTGTTAAGTAATTTTTCTTTTCAATTTTATAGTAGATTAACACCACCACACTATATAATGGTTGTATTATAACACATGGTAAAAAATAAGTTTTTAAGATATATATATTTATTTAAACTCTCTAATAAATTAAAAATCCCTACTTTATATATTTATATATTAGTCAGTGGCGGCCTTAGGGGGTGGCGAACGGGGCAATCGCCCGGGGTCTCGCTCTTGCAGGGGCCTCATTTTTAAAAGTTTCATTTTTAAAAGTGTCAGTGTAAAATATTCAAATTTTATTTATTTGTATAAAACCAAACCAAACCAAACAACCAGATCTACTTTTGTACACATACTTTTCACGAAAGACAAAGGGCCTCGCAAAGACCTGCCGCCCGGGGCCTCGCAATGGCTAAGGTCGCCACTGATCTCAGTCATTAAAATCCTAAATTCTATTATCTGATACTAACATTGTTTTTCCTTTAACCAATTGGTTGTCTGGAAGAAATTACTTTTAGCTATAAGATTGCCAATTGCTTTAAATTCATCTTTTGTGTGTGTTCAATTGTAATAGCTACTTTTACAGTAATAAAGGAAATCTTGGACCCTTTTTGTACAATAAAATAAATAATAATTTGGATTTATTATTATTATTATCCTGACTAAATATGATATTGGGAAATATTTAAACTAAAATCGATAATGTTTATAATTAAAGGTTTTGCCCACGTGACAGGCAATGCCTAGTTCCATCGAGAACTATATATTAATTAACATTATTTATAAATAAATAAATAAAAATAAATTATTATTATTATTATCTTAAATTTGGGTCTAATAATAAATTTTTTAATATCATAATTACAGACATGTACAATGTAAATGAATACCTGGCTTTGGAGTTACTTCACACCGCTTGTCGTCAGCAATCGAGGCATCCAGGTCTTGCACGGGGGTTGTTGGCTGTTATCTTATACTACGATGGTCGGAGAGCTATTGTACATGCATTGAAACACATTTTGACTGCTTGTGACGGGGTCCAATGGTAAGTGGAGTTTGAAATGAAATGAAAATCGTTTATTGGCATAGGCACTAAAGTGATTTCGGAAAAGCGGATGACAAGAAACTCGTCAATCATTGTCTGTACATAAAATAATAATAATAAAAGACTGAATTTTAATTGAGAAAAAAAAGCAAATATCAATTTATAAATCAGATTGCACAGTGGTTACAATAAATGTCAAATTAATAATAAATAATAAGTAAATAAATAAAACGTTTATTTTTAAATAAATATTACAATCTGTTGTCTTGGCGTCAAAAACCAGTGTTGGTTTGTCTTGGTGCTGCACATTCGTCTTACATTCTAATTAATTAATAACTAAATATAAAAATAATATAAAATACATGTATATGTCCTATAATATGTATATAAAATGTATATAACTACATATACAACATTAAATTCAGTTAAAAAAAATATCCTTCTAGTAAGCCAACAGTAAGCCAAAAAATTTATTTGTAATTATAAGAAAAAAAAAACATCTGAAATATAACTTAATTCCAGGAGTATAAATGCTCGTGAAGATATTATAGCATATGTAACGCGCTACGTTGACCAATTGATATCAGACGGCTTATTAGAGAATACGCTGGACGCTCTGAAGAGGACCGAGATGGCGTCAGAGCTGGAACTGCTGCAGAATAATAGAGCGTTACCACCTGCTGCTTATCATGCCAAATTGTTGACTACTATGGAAGATATTAGGTACTGTTCATGCTCTGTTTTCGAATCTTCATTAGTTGTCAGATTTGTGGGTAGGCACAACAAAATTCGTCTTTTGTTTTATATTAGCCTAGTACAGCTATTTTCAAAGTGTGTTTCGCGGAACCCTAGGGCTAAAGTACTGCAAAAAATACCTACCATACGGAGACTATAAGGTTACATCTAAATACTACGTAATATTACATTGCAATATGATTATTCATAAATACATAAAAATCCGTTTTTTATAATTATATTAAGGCTTTTTCCTTCGCCAAAAAAGTTTGAGAACCGCTGGCCTAGTATATGACCAGTCTGCCTGATGTTAAGCTAGAGTGTGGTCAATGAATGGAGATAACTGTCACTGCAGACAAATGTCCGCGTGTACCAGTCATCTGCACTATGCTGGCTTGAAGAGACGAATCTAACTTGATAGGACAGTTTGATATATAGAAAGATAACTGGAACTACAAAGAATAATAGTTTTTTACCACCTGCTGCTTATCATGCCAAATTGTTGACTACTATGGAAGATATTAGGTACTATGGGCTTATCACGAATTTAGTTTGGCTTTCAAATCGAGCTGTCACAAGTAAAATGGATCCGTTAGCAATCGGGTTCATGAATTTTGATTTTCATATTAGATTTAATTAAAGAAAATTTAATCATCAATTTTCTCAATGAGCCTAATTTTCTAAGGAGTTTTTGAGGGGCTCCCGACGAAGGGTTAAACAAAAATAGGAGTAACCATTAATCTAGTATTGGTACACATCACTTGCAAATGTGTGAAATAACCTAGAATTAAACGTGACAGAGGCCCACAAAACACACAAGTTAACTTAGAGTGAAACTTTTATTTTATGTTTTCAGAGCTCTGTTGGCCAGTGTTATATTTGTAGCGTCAGCACAAAAGGGATTAAGAAGAGATTTTCTATTACGTTTATTGTCCGAGGTGAGTTTGTAGCAGAGATTCTCAAAGTGGATCCTAAAATGTAATGTGTATAGTCCTTCATACATATTGGTAATGCTTGTATTTTAATTTTTTTTTAAATTTAATTTGAACAAACATGACGGCTTTAAGTAGTTCCATAACTCTTAGGGAATCTCTAACTTTTATCAATATTCAATATTTATACTTCCATTTTTCTAAGATAGCCGAGAGGTGGGTCGCAAGATTGGATTAGTCGACCCAGTCAACTTTGAGAACCACTGGTTTATAGTATTTTTTCTTAAACAATGACTTGTCTTGATTTTAACTTGAATAATAATTATATTGTATTTCAGTTAACAAAGTCATCATACCAATTTGGTATACCAAACGTGGGTGTGATAGATGACATCTCGCTCGCACTGCAGATGGCGTTATTGTATGCATTGGACCTCTCTGTTTTACACAGGTAATTATTATTCACGTTATCTGTTAAATATGTGACTAGAGCCTCAGACGATTTAAAAATGAATTGACACTCTTGAAAGTTTGTATTTTTTATTTACACTGTCACACTTTTACTAAAACCTTATGTAAGTAAATCACAATCTATGTAAAAATGAATGTTTGTATGTCCTTTATAGAATCGTAAACTATGCATTAGATCATGTGATTATCTTTAGCAAAGTTGTTGTGCATGAGCCCACGAATGGTTCTGAGTTGGTACGACCAGTTTTCGACAGATGGCGTCACTGTCATTCCAATGAATTTCATATATTGCCGTGACAGTTCATGACAGCTCACATAGAATAGACAATATTGTCGTCAAATGAACAAAATGACTCAAAATAAATTAAATATTTGTATAATGTTTTTCCTTCAAATTTATTTTAGTTGGTGGCGTAGCAACGCGCACAGGATACAGCCAGTTATAATATACTAGCTTTTGCCTGCGGCTTCGCTCGCATTGAAGTCATTAAATGAGTATCAGAGATCATTTCAATAGAAACTATAGTCAGTTGGAAACTATAGTAAACAATAATATTTTTTTTTAATAACTCCTAGTACCTCCAAAAATATGTGTACAAAGTTTCATGATGATCGGTTAAGTAGTTGTTGCGTGAAAACGTAACAAACAAACTTACATTCACAGTTATAATATTAGTGAGGATTTTCATTGAAGTTTATGAAAATAATTTCATAAAAAACCTCAAAGTACTCCTAGATGGGAAACCAAATGGAATACTTCATGATAAGACTAATTTTCAGACGCGACGATGGTGAAGAGCTCGCAAAGAAACTGCCCCTAATACAAGATCCAGAATTGATATCAGTATTAATAGACGAACTATCAAGGCCACTGGAGCAGAATCCGGAGGCAACTAACAAACATGCTGCCGGAATAAGAGCCCTGTGTCAGTTGTCATTGGGGTTAGCGTTGGCTGCGTTGAAGCGAGCACCACACTCTTTGTTCAGATCTTCTGTAAGTGAACTCAAAGCTGAGATTATAGATCAGGACGAGATGCTTGTTGATGCTGCAATCGATGGGAAGGTTTGTGCTGTTTGGTTTCTTATTTGAAAGTAAAAATATTGTAATCAAGAATAACGAATTTGCTTGAGCTTTTTAGATAGGTTCCAATATGAAGTTCTTAACAAAAACATAGTGTTGGTCTTTAGTTTTACGTTCTTGTATTTATATAAATTATAGATGATGATTATTTATAAAGCCTATCTACAAAATTACATTAGAACCTACATATTATAAACAGGACTACTGTTTGTTTATTTATTTATTCAGACATACACAAACAAACAGTTAACAAACCATAACATGAAAGTAACAACTACACTAGACTAGAGAAATAAAGCTAAGTTTGGTAACCTAATAGTTGTGTTGGACATCTGAAGAAAACTATATACATTAATGATTACATACGAATGCCAATCTGCTGCTCGAAAATAGATATATAAACTAAATGAAATTTTAATTATAGGATAGGAATATCGATATTAAACTCTTCCAGAACTCTCCAAGAAGAGTGGGTTTCCATTTAAGAGTTTCAAGTTGGTCTCGTAGAAGTAAAATATCAGTTACACTTGCTTCAGGTGATTAATATTTTATCTGGTTTCAGGTATTTGAGTACTTGGACGAAGTGATCCTCTCGAATGAGGCAATCAGCCACGAGGAGTTCTACCAGCGTCGTCTGCATTCGCTTATTACTGATTTTATTGTCCTCATGCATTCTAAGCTTATGGAAATGAGAGCGAGGTATAGTTTAAAGTACTTTTTTGTAAGCATAGACTCACTGAGTAGAGTTTAAAACTCCAAATGTTACTCAGCTGTTCGAAATAGAATAGACCAGTGGTCGGCAAATTTGTTAGCTAAAGAGACATATATCAACATTTCAACAATTAAAAAAAAATTGGGAGTCAAATCTGCTTGTTTAGTAAACTTTTATTACACTGAATAAAACTAAATTTCATACTTAATAAATGTTTATTAATGCGAACAATGTGCTTGCTCCATGGTTAATTTGGCTACTCAGGCATATCCGAAGTTTCGTGATATGGCCGTCACCTCTGTAGCTTACGTGAATTTTGACATATAAACTCGTAAAAACTTGTCAAATATCCGTAAAATAAGCATCGTTGTGGCCTATCCGTCGTGACGTCGCTGTCATTACGTTCTGTTGATTACGTAAGTTTATAAGAAAACGTTTTAATTGTTACTTATTAATATACTTTTAAAAACGCAAATTAATGTTTAAATTGGATATTTGATGTATAAGTATATGCAACATATTACTATTTTATTTTTATTACTGTCTAATGGTTGTCGTGTTTAAAGATTTATTAGTAAATAATTATTACTGCATTAAAATAGAATAAAATGCATTTAAGTAATGATCAAAATACGTTCAAGCATTATTTTTGAATATTTCTATTTCTATTTCTATTTCTATTTCTAATGCATCATCCGTAGGTTCCTATCGGAACACTTGGACTTGTCAGAATATAACTATATTTATGAATACAACAATATGCAGCCGACATCCGCTAGAGGGCCTCTGCATGCGTTACTGCGATGTGTTGAGAAATTGTATTCCAAGGATCCGCTGGGGCTCCGCAACGACTATTGGTTGGCAGACACGCCGCAACATTCACATAGGTGAAGTGATATGCGTAGACGCAAGTTTTTGTTCAGTTTTATAATACCAACTAGCTGTTGCCAGCGACTTCGTTCGCGTAGTAATGAAGATATAAAGTACTATGAAGTTTAATGATGTGTCATATTTCAGTCAACAGAAAATGCCTTCCACAATCCTGTCGCAAAATCTACTAACTACCTCTCTGTCAAATTTCTAGTTTGTAGCAAAAAAATTATACAAACCTGCGAGAGCCCTTACAACTCCTTAATCTGGCCCTGTTGCAAAATCCGTTCTTTGCAGACGTCAACTAACTTTAAACTACCTCCCTGTCAAATTTCATCTTTGTATATCAAGCGGATTTCGAAATATTTGCTTTGACTAGAATTTCTGTGGGATTAGTGGACACAGCGCACAGTGGTCGGAAAATCGAGGTCACTAACCATAGGATTTTTTTGTCGCAAATAAAAAAAAAAATTGGTATCTCTCTGGTATACCTACCTCCCTTTGGTTACTAATTAAGTATGGAGTATATGGGTAGAACCACGCGGGAGAAAAAAAAAATTTAGTTTTTTTTTGTATGGGAGAAAATACATTAAGTACATTTATTTGAAAACAAATAGAACTGAAGGGCTGGTGCTTATATGGCCTATACTACCATACACGGCGAACAAGATGACACACAGATCATGCACCTTTAGGCGCCTATTCGCATTTTACAGCCTTTTGAAAATTTGAAATTTCGTGAAGTGATTTTACAAATTTTTGACGTTATTAAATGATAATACCGATCCCTATGAGTAAAAATACTCTTGAAATAATAGACATTCATATAACAAGTAAGAAAACAATATACAGGGTGGAAATTTCGAAGAAAAATTTTAAAATTTTGTTAAGTGTTTTTACAAATCTTTGACGTAATAAAATGACAATACCGATCGATATACCTCCCATTGGTCATCTTGTTCGCCGTGTATGGTACAATAGTCCATATAAGCACCAGCCCTTCAGTTCTATTTGTTTTCAAATAAATGTACTTAATGTATTTTCTCCCATACAAAAAAAAACTAAATATTTTTTTTCTCCCGCATGGTTCTACCCATATACTCCATACTTAATTAGTAACCAAAGGGAGGTATACCAGAGAGATACCAATTTTTTTTTAAATTTCGTGACAAAAAAATCCTATGGTTAGGGACCTCGATTTTCCGACCACTGTGCAGCGTGTATATTGAGCCTCTGAGATTGGTTGAACGGTTAGCACTCCACTCTGCCACATACTACATGTCCTATTGTTATTTCGCAGGTCTGGCGGTCGCGCGGCATCTCTGTATAAGTTCGTGCGCGTCTCCGGGGAATTGGTGTCTGGTGCTGTGCTGGGGGGATATCTCAGAGCGCTGGCATCGCTCTCTGTGTCGAAACACACGTGGGGGTTGCTCGTCGTCGCACCACCACCGCTTGCAGCGCATCATCTTCTCACGGCGCTGGCACGATATTACTGGTACTAAATTGAAGTGTTTATTTATACCTAGTCGAATCTGAAGCGAGAATAATGGTCAGGTCTCGTCACTTTTAACTGGAGTTTTCAAATTTGGTTTATCGGAGTCGAAACCGGAACTGGAGTCGAAACCGGAACCGGAGTCAGGGTTAAGGGCAGGCCTGAATAAAATAAAATAGTAACTTCAAACTTTAATCAGTCATCCTCTTTAATAATAATTAAAAAGTAACAAGCCTACATATTATATAATCATATTACAATATGGGCTTTTAAAATAAAAATACTCCTTCAATTATTAACAACAGTAAATTAAATCAAATGAATTGACTCCAAAAGAAGCAAATTATATTTAATAAACAATAATATTTCAATGGAAATCTCAAAACTCGCGAGTCGACTTAAACGCTATGTTTCTTGACTTTTATTAACCTTCATAAATGAGAAACCTCTATGAGCGATAATAATATTTGGGTCCCTTGAATTCTCGCTTATCCAGGTTCAGCTGTATTTGTTTAATCCTTTCGCTACGAGCGGTGACTATAGTCACCCAACGCCTGACGCTCGCCATCTACGAGCGGTGACTATAGTCACCCGCGATTTTTTGTGAGCAGAGTATATTTGTTATCTCCATAGTTACCTGTTATATTATTAAATTGTGTTTTCTGATAACATTATATGATAAATCTTTTACCATTTCCTTTCTACGAGCGACAACCTCCGCTCTGCGTAAGATACCGTGGTATTGAGCGCATCACGGGCGATTTCAATTGTTTCGCGAATGCACACTTTCGGTGCGGCGGCTCACTCAGCGAGAGTAGCGCGCCGGAGAATGCGTCCGTAGCGAAAGGGGTTAATAATGAGAGATACCAATAAATATTAATACTAATATACATTATTTATTGTAAAACACAAAAACTAAATCATCGTTTTCTCAATTGTCAGCAATCTCCGTCAGGATCCGTCGCCGTTGTCAGATCAATTCCACTCGTCATCTTTAGGGGCTACTGCCATTGTCAGTGGTGGTTCCAGACCTAACAGGTTACTGGTCAGACAGGAGGAGGTATGTTAAGATATTGTACACATGGAGAATTTCAATTGGTTACAGTTTCTGTAGGTATATAAGCGATAGACAGAAACGATGTCGTGAACAGCGAAGGTGATATCTGCATCTCTTTCACACACGATAATATAGTTATCCCTTTCTAATGATTGTTTCTTCCAGTCTGTATCCATTTGAAGATCATCGACTGTACATGTAAATTTTAATTATACTGTTTTAAATGATTACTTATTTGTTCTTCGTGGTCCAGGTGGAGGCGATGATATCAGCTTTGAAATTGATAGAGGCGGTGGCGAAAGTAGACCAAGCCGCGTGCGCAGCTATTTGTGAAAATTTACAATGGGACGCTATTAATGTTATGTTTGGTATGTGGTTTTTTTTCTTTTAGACATTCAATTATTTTGAATCACGCATATATTTCATATTTTAATAGTTAACATTAAAGTGTATTCAAGTAATGGTCGCCATCTTCATTTAGTCTATGTACAAACAACAATCTTCAAATGGATACAGATTGGACTTTGGACTGGAAGAAACGATCATTAGAAAGAGATAACTATATTCTTATCGTGTGTGAAAGGGATGCAGATATCTCCTTTGCCTTTCACGATACTGTGATTGTTTCTCTTTCTATTTTTTTATTGTTTATATACCTACAAAAACTGTATCCATTTGAAGATCATTGTGTGTACTTGAGTCAAGAAGTGTAACTAAATCAGCGATAAAACTGAAAATTATCTAAATAATATCAGTGAATAATTTTAGACAATATTATTTTTAGGATTAGTATGTTGTCACGTGCCAATACAACTGAAAGCTGAACTCCTCATGTGTCTGTCTGCGTTGGGCAGTATCCCAAGTACTGCTGGTAGAGTGTGGTCAGCGATGGAGGCAGTCGGACTGCTGCAACAACACGATAAGAGAGCTCTGGGTGCTGATCTCCATGAGGTATGTCATATTAATGTTAATTTAATCCACCAGAGGGCGCTCTAATTATTTTTAAATATGTTCCTACAGGTAGAGTGTCGTCTGGAAGAGTACCCGTTATCCCGAGCTTTTCTGGCATTAATTGAGTCATTGAGTAAGGCGGCACCTTTGCCCAGTACTTTGGGTGCAGGTGTCAGACCACCTGGCCTGGATCCTTATGTGCATCATATACTGCATAGACTGGCCATACCTGCACCGCATAGGGCGTATGCTAACCCCTCTGAGAAGTATAAGGTGATTTGTTAATAATTATATTGTTTGTTGCTAAACCGATTTAAAACGTAATTTTTGCCGCTAAAACCGCTTTAGAGACACGATCGCGTGTTTGTTTAAAATCGGTTTAGAATAGCTGGTGTTATTTTCATTAATTGTATTACATTTTAAGATGCTTAATTATAGTTAAGTTAGTAAGAATGTAATAATAATAATAATAACACTTTATTGCAAAATAATACATGTAAAGAACAACAGAACAGTGATCTCTACCAGGCAACCAACCTTAGGGTAGTAGATCAGGAAGTAAATGGTAGGGTGCAAAAGAACAAAATAAAATAAAATTACATATACAAATGACATTAATAAAGAATGTATGTATAAATAATAAATCCGAAATCTCGTAGATTCAGATTAGATATTGCAGTGCATGCAATCCGCGAACGCTTCCTTTTGGCCCGTGAATGTTTTGTAAATAAGTTATAATATAATTCGGTCGTTATTTTTCTAACAATAAAGCCCAAACATAATGCAAGTATTACGTTAATATTATAAGTGACTATTGCCTGCCAAAAGATTGCCGACCGCTGACCTCAAAGGTCTTTGTGTAATTAACCTGTTTTTTTCAGGTTCTCTCTCTCTGTCTTCGTGTGTTCGTGTGTTGGGTGGAGAAATACACCCCTTCCCCGGGCGAGTTCCCCTCCCCCGGCGTGGTCAGCGAGCAATGCGTGCCGGCCGGCTTGCATGTGTTACTGCAACTGCACTCCGGCGGTGAATTGTTGCGGTTGCTGTTGCTCCTACTGTGTGATACTGTGCATTTGTTGCATACAAGACCGCTGCCTGATAAGGTAGTTTTAAATTTATTTACTTTTTCTAATTGGTTTCCAATAGAGCGCTTTTACTCGTCTAAATATAAATGTAATAAATTATGTAAATCTAGATGAATATCTTCCTGATAAAAAAGCTTGGACATAACCGATATCAACCAGTCAAAAGGACTGGATGACTTGTGCTTGCAAAGTATTAAATATAATTCAATAAATTTGTTATATTGTAACGTTTACAAAAAATAATGAGTAAGGTTTTACATAAAAGTCTTGTGAAGAATTTTTGAAACTGGTCATATTGACGTGTTGGTAGTTCTAGTGTTAAGAATTACACAGATAATTTCTATTGTATGTAGATTAATATAGTAAAAATACTTAACCCATTTTTAAAGTTGACAGTAGTCCTCGATATGGGCGTAGCCAGCCATGGGCTCAGGGTGGGGCAGCAGTCTAAAATAATATGTAACTATCAATCTATTTACCCCGGTTAATTTCTTTGTGTCGACTGTCGAGTATGAACTTTCTTACGGATATTGAGTATTGTAGTTAGTACCCAGATAATTAAGTTTCTTAGGTTTGATTAGGTACCTTATCAGTCAGAGCCAAGGTGGGGCAAGCAGGTAATTTATCTGTCCCACTGTAGATAAATTTGTAAATGCATATCTCTGTTTCTTCTCTGCAGGAAGTGATAGAAGACTGCTTGAAGAATGTGCTCCGTTTGTTGGAGCTGGGTCTGCAGATGGAGAGGTCGCTCATACGGGAGGCTGCTGAAGCCAATCGTTCAGTGCTGGTTATCGGATTGTCTAAACTCATATTAGGTGACTAATTAACTAAACAAAACCTGCGTTCCTCATTCAGTCTTGAAGCGACCACGATGGCGGTAGTTTTCAAAATTTCTTGTCTGTGTTTTATAGTCTGTTTTAGTTTATCATCTCGTTTTTTATTCTATTTATTCATGGTGTTCCAGTCTGTGAAAAGTAATGATATCTAGTAGTTAATATTATTATATCTGTTTTGGAGTGAACAAGGCGCTATTACAGTTGCTGCATATTGTTAAGTATATTTACATTTTGACAAGTCCAAGTGTTCCAATAGGAATCTATGGATGTTGTGAGTGAGTATGAAATATGGTTATTGGAACATTAGACTTGTCAATATACAATAATAATAATAAATAGTTTATTGCTTTTAAAAAATAATAATAACAATACTGATATAAATTAATTAATAAGAAACAGATTTAGAGCAATTGGCGATCTTATCACTAAAAGTAATTAAATTAATTATACTTAATAATACAACACTTCAACAATGGGTATAATATTTTAAACATAAATTTTCTCGATATACTGATTGCGTGTTATAAAACTAATAAGCGCCATCTGGCGGCGTGTAGTGTAATTAATAGTAATGACTAATTGTTTGTGCAGCGCCGGAGAGCGGTATGGGCGGCACTAGTGGTGAGGAGCTGTTGGTGTCGTGGTGCCGCGCCTTGCAGCTGCACGGGTTGGTGTCGTGTGCTGCGATGGCCGCGCTCGCCGTGCTGCTGCAATGCCCGAACGCCGCGCGCAGACTGCTGGCCACCGCTGCCATGGTCAGGTAAACGTGATAAAAAAAGGTAGACGGGTAGATTCACTCATATAAAAAATATATATCACATAAAAAAGGCTGATGACAACCTAGTGTGACTGAGATGATTGTGTTTATGTTGGTGTGCTTATATATTTAGGTACTAGATTTATATATATACATTATTAAATTTTAAAAATGCTTAATTAAAGCTAAGCAAGAATTAACATTGTATTGTACAAGCTATGATTGGCAAGTTTTTTGTGAATTTTTTTCGTGTGCCTTTCCGAAATCTTCGTAAATTCTGATTATGCGCAAGAGCCTAAAGGGCGATAATAAGCAAATGAAAAGCTTTTATTTACACTAATACGGCGACAATAGCTTGTTATTATGACTAAACCTTGCATGCGTTATTGTATCATTGCAGACATTACTTCGTAGAGTGTCTGGAGGCTGAAGAGTGGCCCGAGGAACAAGCGGCTGCGATCAGACACAGCAAGGAGAGTCTGGTGCTCATGCTACAACAGATACTGCCATCGCCGGCACCCAACCTAGCACAATACCTGCTGGGATATTCGTTAACTGAAAATGTAAGTCGCTGTAAAGTTTTCAATAATACAGGGAGGCCGCTATAGCCTTAAAAAGCCTCATATAGAGTGGCTCATATTCAGAGGTAACGCTTGAGGGTAGTTTCATCTGTTATTATAATTGGTTGTGTCAGGCGTTACTTTGCGGAAATCCATATTAAAGGAAATTATTTTGCTTATAATTCCCGCTACATTAGGTCGATGTAGGAAAAATTCAGTCGTCAAAGCGAAGCCGAAGCGACCACACGTATCCTGATAATGCCACGTGAAGTGGTGAAACGCGTCGAGAGAAGTTATTGAATATTGTAGCGGAAATTATAAGCAAAATAATTTTAAATAATTTCCTTTGATCCTGATCATTACTGAAATGCATTTTGTTAAATTATATGCAATTAGGCAGTAGTCGAAATAAAATAGAAATATGTTGCATATACTTATATATCAAATATTCTGTTTAAATATTAATTTGCTTTTTTTTCTTTCTATTATTAAGTAAATATTGAAACGATTTCTTATAAATGCGTGTAACGGAACGTAATGATAGCTAGGTGACAGTAGACAGTTGCAATGGTTTACTATCATTGGTCAAAAATCACGTCATAAATTTTTCAAGCGTGTGATTGGTCTATTTTGTTTTGTATAGCTAAGTGACATTTGAAGTTTTGAACTCTACTCAGTGAATCTATGCTTGAGAGTAGTTTTTAAATCTCGCAGTAATAATATTTCATCTCGTAGGTAGCGAGTAGTGCGCTGAACGAACCAGGTGTCGAAGGTACTTCGCGCACATGCCTCCATTCAATATTGGAAATTTTGGACCAATTCATCGCTGGACCAGAGAACCCTGATCGGTGAGATTTTCATTAATAATAACTATACAGGGTGTCCCAAAACTCAACGATAAGCCGGCACCAGTGGGTGGACCCGCTCTTCACTGCTCGAGGAAAAATAAGAAAAAAATATATCTCAATTTTTTTTGAAAATATTAAGTAAATTTTGAAATCCTTCGAAAATTGACACCCTATATGATATTTTCAAGTGCCACGACCACAAATTTACAAATATTTCAGATTTTTTTTTGTATCGGCAACCTAAGTAGTACTGCTATCCATTATAACCCTTACAAATTTCAGAATGCCTGTAGTTTTTACACAAAAATAAATTAAATTTCTTTTTTCCCTAAAATTTTGAAAGATTTTTACCTTCGGTCCACTTTAAGTCATCGTGGTGTAAAAAAAAAAGTATGGACACTACTATGGCAAGTTTTTTCAAAAGTTGACGCAACTAACCAAGATTCCTAAATGGTATAATACTCTAGGAAAACTAATCACAAAAAAAATATATGCCTAGCAACAACAACAATTTATGAAATTTGATTCTTGTTTAGAAATGACAGGCATATTTTTTTTTGTGATTAGTTTTCCTAGAGTATTATACCATTTAGGAATCTTGGTTAGTTGCGTCAACTTTTGAAAAAACTTGCCATAGTAGTGTCCATACTTTTTTTTTTACACCACGATGACTTAAAGTGGACCGAAGGTAAAAATCTTTCAAAATTTTAGGGAAAAAAGAAATTTAATTTATTTTTGTGTAAAAACTACAGGCATTCTGAAATTTGTAAGGATTATAATGGATAGCAGTACTACTTAGGTTGCCGATACAAAAAAAAATCTGAAATATTTGTAAATTTGTGGTCGTGGAACTTGAAAATATCATATAGGGTGTCAATTTTCGAAGGATTTCAAAATTGATTCTTGTTTAGAAATGACAGGCATATTTTTTTTTTGTGATTAGTTTTCCTAGAGTATTATACCATTTAGGAATCTTGGTTAGTTGCGTCAACTTTTGAAAAAACTTGCCATAGTAGTGTCCATACTTTTTTTTACACCACGATGACTTAAAGTGGACCGAAGGTAAAAATCTTTCAAAATTTTAGGGAAAAAAAGAAATTTAATTTATTTTTGTGTAAAAACTACAGGCATTCTGAAATTTGTAAGGGTTATAATGGATAGCAGTACTACTTAGGTTGCCGATACAAAAAAAAATCTGAAATATTTGTAAATTTGTGGTCGTGGCACTTGAAAATATCATATAGGGTGTCAATTTTCGAAGGATTTCAAAATTTACTTAATATTTTCAAATAAAATTGAGATATATTTTTTTTCTTATTTTTCCTCGAGCAGTGAAGAGCGGGTCCACCCACTGGTGCCGGCTTATCGTTGAGTTTTGGGACACCCTGTATATTTATATATATAAATAAAACTAATGATCTTAAATATAATATTACGTCTGTTGACATAACTAGAATTAAAATATTTTTAATCAATTGATGAGTACTTCAATAATAATAATAATAATAATAATAAATTCTTTATTGTACTAAAAAATCACAAAAGGCGAACTTAATGCCTTAAGGCATTTTCTGCCTTAACCATTAACCTTTGGGAGATGTGAGCGGTGATGTTAATAGTACAGAAAAGTAAAATAATAGAATAAATACAAAATAATACACAAATAATTTTGATTATTAACAAATAATTACACCAAATAAATATAATATGACAATATAAATATACTTATAATTATATTGGGTAAATGAAATTAAATAATTAATTTATATATTGATTGTATAATTATATTGCTGTGCCCTGACCGGGTGGGTCACATTGATACTAAACTGTATGACATCTTAATTATTGTGACATGCAATAAAGATATTTGAATTTGAACGGGTTTTATCAACATTGCAGGGTGTACAAAATCGCAATTTTATTCACGATTTAAAGTTGTCATTGTGCATAGTTTGTTTGTGTAGATTCTTCGTTGTTGTATTGAGTATTTCAGGAACCATTTTCATGAAATTGAGAACTATATTTTAAAGTATTATCTATACTAATATATAAAGAGAAAACATTTGATTGTTTGTTTGTATGTATTGGGTAGGCTCCGAAACTACTGGAACGATTTGAAAAATTATTTTACCATTAAAATCCTACATTATCCCTGATGAACATAGGCTATAGAATATTTTCAAAAACGTTAGGAATCCGTATAAAAACTTCAATAATGTAAACCAATGTGTGAAAACCATTATATTGCGTACGCTGCCGAAATTATTGACAATAGAGCAAAGTGATGTAGATACAGTTTTATAGAGGACATCAATATCTGCAAAAAAGTCAGCGGTACCATATGTCTAACTATTACAGTTATGTCACAGTAACTACTTTTTCATGTTAAAATTTAAACTTCACAGTACTTTATATCTTCATTACTGCGCGAACGAAGTCGCTGGCAACAGCTAGTTTACTAATAAAAAGGAGCTTGTGATATTTACAAAGTTAAATAAGATATTAACTCCCTTAGGATGTCATTATATGTTGATTAATATTGATACAGTGAAGCGTCCAATCTGGTCGAGGGTTGTTACCGCCTGCTGTACTGGCTGTGCGCCCGCCCAGCCACCTCTGCGCCCGCGCTTAGGTTCCTGCGAGCGAGGGACAACTTCCTGTGTAGACATTTAAAAGCCACGATACATCTAGAGGTATGCACTTTGCTGTTGTTAAATGGATACACTTGAGAACAGGATATGTAAGTAACAACTAGTTCAAACTATTCAACCATGTGATTGGTCTATTTTGTTTCATACGACTGAGTGACATTTGAAGTTTTGAACTTTACTTAGGGATTCTATGCTTGAGAGTAGTTTCTGAAATTAAGATTCCATCTTCTGTGCTTATGGTGTGGTGTTTTGCAGCGTGCGTCCGTCGTGAGTATTTCGAGTCGGTCATGGGTGGTGCGCGCGTGCGGGTGTGAGGCGGGGGCCGGGGCGGCGCGGGAGCACCACTCGGCGTTGCATTCGCTACTCCACACACTTATAAAACCTACCACTCATCCCACACAGGTAAGCTATAAGTATTTTTATTGGACGTTGTACTGAGTAATTTGTCGATTTTTTTTTATCAGCACATGTTTATTCTGGATTTATAAAGAAAGTTTAATCGCCAGTTTTATTAACATGGAGTTGGAACTAATATTTTGGCAATTTTCGGTTTTTATTTGCTGAAATAACTTTAAATTATAATTCTCCATCTCATGAAAATTGTTTCTAAGATACTCAATACAGCAACGAAGAATCTACACAAACGAACTATGCACAATGACAACTTTAAATCGCCTGTAAAATTGCAATTTTATTGTTAACCTACCATGTTAAAAGGACCCGTTGATTTATACATATACCCTACATATTTGGCAATAGGCAAAATGATAACATAATAAGATCTAATTTAAATAACAGGCTATCTGATTTATCAGGAATGGGAGTGGTGTTTAATCCGCCGCTTACTAGAGGGCGCTGCGGTGTGCGTGCAAAGCGTGCCCGAGCCGAGGTGGGAGATGTTCTCAGAGACACAATTACATTCAGCCATACAGAATTGTGATATTAATACAGGTATATGAATAAATTAGTCGTTTGCGTGGAAATTTCAAATGGTTACACTTTTTGTAGGTATATAAACGATAGATATAGAAACGATCGTCATGAGCGGCAAAGGAGATATCTGCATCCCTTTCGCACATGACTTATCTTCGACACTATAAGGATATAGTTGTCTCTTTCTAATGGTTGTTTCTTCCAGTCCAAAGTCCAAGAAAAAATATGCAATGATAATTGTTAAGGTCAAACAATTTAAATAATATTTTTAATTATTTCGCCTTCCATACTGGCCGCGCGATGAAAAGCGTCCAAGCAGATAGGGGTTTGTGGAGATTTTTTTTTGACTTTTTGAAAATTAAAAAAACACTATCGACATGAAATTTAATTTCCTGCAACTTTGTCTTCCGCGGCGACCGCCTATCTCTCACCGTTTCCGAGATATCGCTGTCACTTCCGGTTTTTACTATGACTTCCGGTCAAACCCGGATTTTTCCCGAGGTCACATGGAGGTCCTCTACACATCCCTATACGTCACACATGCCCACCACACCGGCAAGTGCTTCAAGAATGATGTCAATGAGTCAGTCAGTCAGTCAGTCAGTGAGTGGTAGTCCAGCTTTATATAGTATAATAATAATAATAATAATAATAATAATAATATATTTCGGTAACAATTGGGGATTCGATGCCGGGAACTGTATTAGCATATTAATGAATGAACGTGCCAGTTCTCGTGTACCGAGACGTTTTACTAGAAATAACGTTTTATAATTACTTTTATTCTTACGGCCGTTACACTGTTTTCGAGATTTATTTGACTGGATTTATTTTATTGGAAAATTGAAATGTTTAAGGACGAGAAGCTCAAAGCAATTCCTAATTCTTTTATTATTAACTTTCTCTGGTAGTTAATATTAGTGACTAAACGTGAAATTAAACTTAAGTGAAAGCAAAATTATCAATTTTGACATATTAATACAATATTATTTTTTTTTTAAATTATACTAGTTACGCAAGTCTATTAGACAACAGTCCCCTGTACTTGCATCTAATCTTGGCTAATATATCTCTGTCTGCTTATATCAACGCTTATATATTTAAAGCAATGTATTCATTCAATCACTTACATATGTGCGATCATACTAATAAATGTTCGAAACCAGCTTATATACCAATCAGTCTATATATTCAGTCTGAAGGAATTTTCGAACAATAGGCTATGATTGACGAGTTTCTTGTGGTATTCTTCTCGTCATACGCCTTTCCGAAGCCATGGTAGAGTCTAACGATGAGCAAGTGAACACCTTTAGTGCCAATCCTAATAAACGATTTTCATTTTGAATAGGTGTTGAAAATGCAACATTAATGATAAGACTGGTTGGTGGGTTGAAGACCTAAAAGCAAATATATCATGATCATTATCAAGCCATTGAATAATTCGCATCGAATTTACTGGTTGGAGACATTATCTATAGTTTTATATCGCTATTATATTATTTTAATGGATGATAGGTACATTTAAGTTTCACGGTTGGGAATTTTATTACATTTTAACTGGAGTAAGTTTCTTGAAGTATTAGGTTTAGTTATTGCTATAAAATTCTTTTTGTTTTCAGTTCTTTCGATAGCTACGATACTGGGTTTGTTTTTACTATGCTCACTAGTACTAGAAAAATGAACTAGTTAATTATTAGGTAATTCATTGTTTACTATTGCGTTTACTTAAGACTAGCTTTTGCCCACGACTTCGTTCGCGTAGTAATGAAGATATAAAGACCTATGAAGTTTAAATTTTAACATGAAAAAGTAGTTATTGTGGCATAACTGTAATAGTTAGACATATCAATATCGCAAACTTTTTTTGTAGATATTGATGTCCTCTATGAAACTGTAGTACATCACTTTGCTCTATTGTCAATAAATTCCGCAGCGTACGCAATATAATGATTTCTTTTCACACTTTGGGTTACATTATTGAAGTTTTCATACGGATCCTTAACGTTTTTGAAAATATTCTATAGCCTATGTTCATCAGGGATATGTACGATTCTAATGGTAAAAGAATATTTCAAATCGGTCCAGTAGTTTTGGAGCCTATTCAATGCATACAAACAATCAAATGTTTTTTCTTTATATATTAGTATAGATTATTTCAATCAAA
>JAPWLS010000409.1:0-10077 GCA_028551675.1 Tineola bisselliella | reverse complement strand
TCTATTCTAGAATTAGGTTAATTTCCTCCTCCTACGCACGTATTCCGATGATTTAAAAAAAAACTACGACTTGCTCCAATGATTGCTTTTTTTGCGTTCACGGAAATTGTGAAGTTAAAATGATTAATGTTGCTCATAGCTTTAATTTCCTCAGTTGATAAAACGTTGCAATGAACCAGGATAACTGAAAATAGTGACTATTTGTTCTGTTATATGACCATTTAACCAATTTCCCCTTCGTGCGCTTTTTTCGCTCCTTCATCTGTTTCGTTAATTTCCTCTCGTTAAGCTAATATTATAGCTTCATATAGTAAGGGAATATTGTATATTTGAGTTTATTGATGTTGAAGGTAGCGTTTACTAAAGTCGAGTAGATGATTTTTTGTGCGACAACTAAGGATACAGCAATATTTGTATGTTATTATAGTAAAAAATTATCAGGTGAGCACTGAGCAGTCAAATGACCTTACAAACGTCATATTTACGAAATGCACTAGTTATCTTAACTAATCCGCGTGAAAGGCAAAAGCACAAATGTCGCAAACGTGACCGACGGTAATTAATGCGGTCCATTCTGATTAACAATCTCATCAATTAGTCTGTCAATCGCGAAACAATTGACAATTGCGATGGAATCATCTCGTATTTATTTTATTTTATTACTCATTATACATTAGCATAACAAGATTATTCCTAGTATCTGTGCATTTAAAATCAAAACTTTCTATTTACCAATCAATGTCTTTCCATCTGTTATAATAATTCTCGTTCGGAAATAATTGTTGTCAAGCAAGTTTAGATACCTCAGATACAGTACGGAATATTCCAAACAACTCCCTACATTTGGGCGTCAATTCATTACGAGTATACGAGTGCGTTTAAGTGGATGACATCATGTAAGCTTTGTGCTTCAAGTCAAAACCTGTTTGTTTTGTCAGTTACTTGCTTAGGTTTCCTTCCGATTTTTGTGCACTGCTTGTGGTTGGTCACTAAATAAGTTTAGAAGATAAATTACTGAATTTAAGTTTCTACTACACATCGTTTTAAGTTTCAGTCTAGGATGGTGGAGCTTTAAACTCATACGTGTATTTTTTTAGTCAATTTCAAATTGCCGTTTAGCTAACCCAGTTTGCATCTGAACACTTGAACCAAATATATTTGATGGAGATGACAAAATGAATAATTTGGATCAGACACCAATGATGGTTATTAGCCGTATAGCGCGTCACATCTCGAACTACCATAGAACAATTGCAACTAATGAATTTAAAACAAATGACAGCTCATTATAGATGTGGCCTCGCATTCGTGAGCCCGCGTGCTCTAATCTTGCACAAGATCTCCGGCCGCTATTAATGTAATTTTGTTATACAGAATTCATAGTTTATCTGAGATATATCTATAGCGTCACGTCTTTAGTTCCACGGGTATAGGCACGGACAATGGAGCGTCGTCTTCTACGTTCTTTACACGCCTCTTTCGTAAAAAATATTCCAGCTTTGTACATACACATCATGTATAGTATACCTATAGTTAATGCATAATTTATCTAACATTGTTGTTGTTTGTTAAGGTTGTTTATATATTGAATATGTGATTTGAAGTGCATCGAACTCATTAGATTTAATATTTTCGACACGTGCACAAATTACATGTAAATGTTCGATATCTAAATTTCTAAGTCAAATGATGACCAAGGCCTTGAATGTCTAGAGGTGGGAAGGTGAAAAATAACGTGATATTTTAACATAATCAATTTTGAAGATTATTCAACGTTTATGGTTTCGATACACGTTTCCCTGGTACGTGATGTTAATCTATGCGTGGACTACAGATCATGTTTAAATGGTTAGAAACAAAATGATTCTGTTATGACATATTAAAAGACTATTTTATTATTATAGTGAAAGTGATTATTTGTCGTTAGACGTTGGCGAAGGAAAAAACCTTAATATAATTATAAAAAACTGATTTATATGTATTTATGAATAATCATATTGCAATGTAATATTACGTATTATTTAGTTGGAATATTTAGATGTAACCTTATAATCTCCCTTTGGTAGGTATTTTTTTAAGTATTTAGCCCTAGGGTTCCGCGGAACACACTTTGAGAATGGCTGGTCTAAACTATGACGGCCTCTTAGCTATTTCCAGGCTGATCCCGAAACGCGTCTAAGTTACTTTAAGTACTAATGTCTTACCCATTCACTGAGTCGTGCATCTAACTCGATTCAAACATGATGCGAAACTATTTGCTAATAAATAAAATATATTGGGGAAAAAACCGCGAAAGATACAAAAAAATAATATTTACTTCGTGTAATATCATCTTTATGTGAAAAATATATTATTTTGTGGTTTCCAAAGTAACCACAGATTATGATAACTTGTTTTCACACTTACAATAGTTTAACAATTGAAATGCTCGTGTGGAACTTTTGCTGCTAACCGGGCGTTCTAATTTATGTTGATAACGAAGAATTAATTGTTTGTTTTTAATAAGCGATCTCTACACAAAACTAACTTCATAGTTACACACGATGAACACTTATTTCTAAGATGATAAGTGTTAAAATTGAATATCATGTATAACGATATTTATGGGCGTCTACATGTCTACCGAAAAATTTAACTTGAGACAATAAAAAATAATATTGACTATAATTAATGTATGTTCGTCCGGCAGCGGGAGGTGTTTTTTTAAATACCAATACAATCGGTCGAGGACGACTACACACTTCCTCTTATATTATTTTTTACCATAATCATTAATATCTAATTCAAATTGTTACACTGGTTAGAATCATTTAATGTACTCTTTCCTTTCTCATTACATCCTGTTTTCATTACATAACTTTATTCAAATTTACATATACACACGGAACCAATAGATGTATTCGAAAATTGTTTTCCAAAAATATCAAGAATGTTTTTGTAAGCTTTAATATTTTTTAATTAAATTATATATTATTATTAAATTAATTTTACATATTAAATGTTTCAATTAGCAATTTTCTATAAATACGTTATTAAATATAGCATTATATTAATTTATGCTTATCACATTATAACTAATGAAAAACAAAAGCCGTTAGAAACAACTGAATCTACATTTTTCAAATTTCATACTACTAGTTGTTTATTAGGTTATTGTCGATATTATTATCTATTTAATGATTATTTTCTTCCATATTCCAAATTAATTTTAAATGTTGTTTTGTTAGTAGAAAACATTTTAAAATTTTGTTTATCGAAATATTTCAGGAATAGAAGGAGTGAGGTTGTCGACTCTGTGTCTCCCCACGGTGCGGGCCTCACATGTATAAAACATAGATATAGTGTCGCCGCAAAAAGTTCACATCAGCAATGCAAATATTATACATGTTTTGTCGTAACCTTGGTTCCGATGACCAGATAATATTATGAACATAACCGATGGAAAATAACCTTGTCACCAGGCTTCTAAACATCATTTGTTTAGCATATCGTAAATTTTCTTGCAAATGAAATTTTTTTTTAAAAAAAACAGATGTTTCAAAATTTTATATTATACGTTTACAATAATAAAATCTTGATGACACTTACAACCGTACTTAAGGCAGACTGACGCAACCGAACCTATAATTGAATCTGAATAACCTGGTTGACGGAGACACAAAAGGAGCGACACTAAGGGGAGATCTTCACAAATCAATACTAAATTATAATTAACCCGATCCTGCAGTGGAGAGTTGTAGTTTCGCAACCTGTTTTCGAATGATCTTTGTTAACACAATTTGTCTAAAATAAAAAAGAAAACAAAGGTCAACACTTTCGGAAAGCGTTCTAGAATTTCTTTCTGAAACTAATAAACACGTATGACGTGTATTTGGTGTAGATTTTTAATTAGTTACTCGTGTAGTAAGTACATAATATATGTATATATCAGGCTATTGTAAACACGCCTTCGTTCGTAAACAGTGAACAACAGCTTTGCATGTAATCCTAGCTTTATGTTCACAGATCCTTAATGGTAATGGAGAAACTTAAAAAGGGAATAATGTTTTGCGCTATAGATTTAGTATTATAAATATTTGTATGAACAATTATCACGTAAACAATTGTTATTTTTGCATGCGTGATATCTTTTTTTTTAGTGATAAACGCGCTTAGAAATTATTATCATCATATATTTGTGTTTCTTTGTATTTTTCTCTCTGACTAATGCCTATTTATTCTAGTACTTTATGTATTATTTCGTTATATAACAATTTGTTTTTATAAACAAAGTGTGAGGTGTTGTTTTTAAATGTGTTTGGTTTTATTTTTTGCTTTAGTAATCACTTGAATTTGTTTTATTTACTCATTAAAAAAACATCCTATATGCCTATTTCTGTTTTTTGTTTGTTATTATAGTTGAAAGTAGAGTGATGATGATGATGAGCCCTTTTTACTGAATGATGTACAAAGCGTCTCCTCAAGTCGGCATAGTGAAGGTGATTGTTGTAAAGTAGACACTCTAGCTTCAACTAGACGGAATGTGGTCATGTCTCAGGCCAGTGGCGTAGCGTGGGGTGGGGGGCAGGGGTAGGGTGGGGAGAGGTGCATCATGCCCGGGCGCTACTCTCAAATGGCCTGCAAAACTCGCTGCTGTATCAGATTGCAATAAAATAAAGTATATACATGGAGAAATATCTCTAAAGTACATATTACAAAGTTAATTTGGTACATGAGTTTCTCGACCTTAACTTCACACCCTCAAAAGTTAGATCACGGCTGCTCTTGAATTCGTTATTATAGCAAATTCCTGTTTTGCTTGCCATAATTGTATGACAGGTGTGTCTGAAGTAAAGGAAACAAAAAATCTCAACGGACAGGTATTTCCCGATACGCGATTAATCTCAAACGAACGAAAGAGATAGATTAACGTTGAATTGAAAACCGAACCGAGTGGTAGTTAATAAGCAACAAATGTTTTATTGTTGTTGTATTCAATGAAGATTTCTTTTGACAGGCTATTGTTAATAAAAATGTTATTTTTATTATTTAGATCACGTAGACATACTAAAATTCACACAATGGTTGGTACACTGTAGACACTAGTTTCAATGAAGAAATTGACGTTTGTTGGCTTTCGTTTGTTTTGAATTCAAAACGAGCATGCGGTGACAATCATGAATTAATCTGCCTATAGTTAATAGTTGGCTTAGTGTGGATATTGTTTTAATTTTTTATTCTCTAAAAATCCATAAAAATCCGATAAATACAGATACTAATTACGTATTCTCGTAAATGCAGAACTTTGTTAACTTGGTAACAAAACAAAAATACAATTTAGCGGAATTCAAGCATCACCCAATGAACAATCTGTAAGTCAACAATTCTGGGATAACAATAGTATACGTGCCGTGTAGCTAAGAATCTTTTTTGTTCCTGAACAGTAGTGAGGCTGATGGAAATTTACAGAGTTGTTGGCTCAAAATTAAAATAAACGAAACTTCATTAATAACAGGATGTATGAAAGGAATATGATGGTTACAATTTACAAATGAAAATAAAAATTACGCTTGCCAATGAAATCTTTTTCCACAATACAATGAACACAGATTCAATACAATTTGTCTATAAGGTTTGCAGTCTAGCTTAAATAGTTCTTGAAATGGAGCCTAGACTTAGTCATTCATGCCTATTCCCTTTTCTCCTTCTTCACTTTTATCTTACTCCTAACATTTCGTTTCCTATATATATAATATTTTTTGTCTAACGATATTCCACTTTTTTGTCTATCTCATTAAAGATACGGACGTATACCCTCATCTACATTTAAAAATGAATGTGAAAGAACAAAAAAACGTACCACGGGAATCCCAAAACGCAACTTGAGATTTCAACTACGCCATACTTTATTTAGGTTTAGAATTATAATCCCTATTTTCTATGGTACTTGGTTGAGATTCGTCCGGGGTTTTGTGAATAGGGGTTGAGGTTCCTGGCTATAAATTTTCGTGTGGATGTGCTATAGCTGTTCATGTGTGTTTCTATGGGATGAAACGGTTCGAATAAACGAATATTTATGATTAAAATTGGATTTTATGGTGTCGTTTTTATGAATAATATATTATAGAATTTCGTTGCTCATAGCGATGGAAATCAATTAACATACTGATAACAATAAAAAATCGTACGTATTCTGTTGCAGATATTCAAAATGGATGATGATGAAGAAAAGGTAGACGCGATAGTGCAAAGAATATTAAAAGGTTTTTTAAATACATTATTTTATTTTTAACCCATTCTAAATAACAAAAAGAATAAACAAAAGAATTAAGTACTTATTTACTTTTTACTTTACAAATCAATTATAACTTGTATAACTGCGTAGAAGGTAGTCTTCCGCCATCTTGCCTAAACTAATATTTGCCCTAAATTAATACTTCAAAATAGCTGTAGTAAGTTGGTGAAAAACCCCTTTTTTCTGAACTACCACAAGGCGTAAATTTAACAAAGCTATATATAATGAGCGTCACAGAAGCTCTATACCGATCCTTTGTTCGTACACTCGAAAGGGAACAAAGAGCCCAAAAGTTAGGTTAGTTTAGGAGCTCGAGGTTTTAGAGTTTCATTGTTTCTTCCACACTGTATTTTGATTAATCGTAACTTATTGACACATATTCTTAATAGTGTAGTTGCAATTAGGGTTATTGTCTTAATGGACGTTAATTAATAATAAACGTCCGAACGTCTGCAAAGTGCTATCTCATACATTGAATTGAATCTGCCAAGTTTGCCACGTGTATCTGCCCACACATGATTTGCCAGTAACAAAAAAAAAACAGCGAACAAGCTCAACAAGCCAAGCGTGAATTATGAATGCATCAATTCATAGTTTTGGATAAACATGCCAATCTTTTAGCATTTTTCCATATTTTCTTAGTATGATTGCGAATAAAACATTTACTTGTTCTTTACTTCTTTTTTTGTTGAATCACCTGATTTCAGACACTTTTATTTATGTAAGTACTATATATTTTCCTATTAACACTCATGACATTTTTATCATAATTTATTTACCGTTATCCCTCTAGCTACAAGTGCCTAAAACGTATTGCGCAATACCGCCACCCCTGGTAATAATAATACCAAACCGTAGAGGGGCCATAGTAACGATTCTTGGAAACTACGCATCAGCCGTTTTCGTTTTTTTTTAATACTATTTTTGCATTCCGAGAATCAAATTTGTAACTTTAAGCTGCACTGTTATGGGTTTTTAATTAGTTGAAGTTCCGTTATAGGTTTTTTATTCTAGTTAGATTTGTATTTTATATACAACAATACATGGTTTGAGATTACGTTTTTAGTTGGGGTCTGTAGAAAGGAGGAACATTAACTAGAGAAGCCATGTCAAATGACGCGTGACAATAAATATATACGTGTATTTTGCTCATAGATCAGTACGTGAACTGGATAAAGACAATCTATTAGATATCTTAAAATAATTTGAACACATTTTAGGGAAGTATTTAACGTAACAGAAAGTAACTGTTTTTAGTTAACGGGCTTAGTGAAGTGGTCTGAATACAACCTGCTTTTAAGGGAAGTCTCCTGTTTATAGGCATTGTTATCGTGCACGTAGGGTTAAGACGATTAGGTAATGTTTGCACTACCCACTGTGTGTTGGGATTTTGCTTGCCTGCATCTTAGTGTTATCATCTTATCAGTTATTATTTTTTCTTAAGAAATCGCTCTCGCCTTACCAAATGTCTCATTATCATGTTAATCATTGAGCAGATATAGTTTAGATAACCATCCGTCGTTATCTGTTTGCTTGTTTTGGGTGTTTGTAAAAGTTATCATATGACACCAGTCACTGCCTACATAAGTGCTAATATGTAAAACTCGTTTTCAAACAAATTTACATCATTCAATTCATATGCAGTCGGCATCTAATATGTGACTTAATACAGACAAAATGAAAAATACATTTAAACCGGATTTTTTTATATAAAATCATGTCGTTTTAAATCGGTTCCGTAATATTATTGTTGTGGTTCAGTCACGTAGGCACTGTCGACAGTGACAGCTGACGTAAAAGAGATAGATAGAACAATCTAGAAGACCGGTCGATGCGGTTTGTGCATGTCAGACGAGGACAGCATGATGGCGTGATAAAAGATGGCGTCGCGTCGTGCCGGTTGCCGGTCGGTCCCACGTGCGCACAGCTACAGAGCTTGTTTGTCAACAAACGCCCTATGAAGGTCACTTAGAGGGTTACAGGACAAAGAGCGATGATACAACGTTATATAACTGACTCCCAAAACATAAAGGATTTCTTAATGGAACTCGCTTGTAAAGAATAAGTTAAAAACTGGTTTTCTTTGAAGATGTTCGGACGATAAATGCCATTTGAAGAGTGGGATTTGCACTAAATAAATAAACGCAGAGAAACATCAAGGAAAACGACTGCTAAAATGATTTTGTTGAGTTTGCTGCGATCTTTTGAGTAAATCTCTCAATAAATACTTTATTGTAAATTTTAAATTATGATGGCAAACTGTAGATCAAAGAGGAGGAAGAAGTTGGATACTTGGTCAATAACTTATTTACTTATGAAAGCTATGAAGAATTAAAAATAATACATAAATAATGAAAAAAATGTTGTATTACATCAGATTAAGAGTTGGCTAAAACTCTATAAAAGTGTCATATCTATAGACTATAGTAATTAATTAAATCCTTCGAAGATGATGCAATAATTGTATTTGAAAAATAAGATTTGGAAGTAAACAATGTACGCGAGGCACTGGACTGTGGAAACTATTAAATAAAACACTTATGGGAAGCTTCCTGACACTAATTAAAACCTAAAACAAACGTTCAATGATGTATAAAACCCTTAAAAAACACAAAATATATAGTTTTACAACAATTATAAAACATAACCAAATTACACTGATCACAAACGTCAAACAGGTCAACACAAGTTTATTTTAAGGCAAAGGCATATAATTTATACTTTAAATACTTTTTTTAAATAATCAATTTTTTTTAAAAACATGAATAATATTAATTTATACAGCAGAGCTTAATATTGGCTCAATTGAAACATAAAAAACAACAAAAAACGGCCGGCCGTTTTTTGTTGTTTTTTATGTTTCAATTGAGCCAATATTAAGCTCTGCTGTATAAATTTTGCTGCAGGTTCGAATCGGCTCAATTTAGACATAAAAAACGGCCGCCGTTTTTTATGTCTAAATTGAGCCGATTCGAAGCTGTATGGTTAACGAAAAATCAGGCTGTATAGACTAGACCCTTTGCCTTTCTCGATACCTTTGCCTTGAACTGTTTGACGTTTGTAATCAGAGAAATTTGGTTATGTTTTATAATTGTTGTAAAACTATATATTTTGTGTTTTTTAAGGGTTTTATACATCATTGAACGTTTGTTTTAGGTTTTAATTAGTGTCAGGAAGCTTCCCATAAGTGTTTTATCATAATAGTATGGATATATCATGGTAAGTATACAAAGTATCTTAAACAATTTTCAATCGTAAATATTTTATTTTTTAGTAAGTTGCTCAGTTTGAAACTTAATAATATGTTCATTTATTTGGACGTCAGCCACAATTTTTTCCGATGGGGGGATCATCGTCAGTCAGAGGTTTGAAGTCGTCGGAAAATTGGAAAATTCAAGTGATCGATCTTCACTTGAAATTTTGTGGAATGATTATTAATATCTAATCAAGCATGAAAGTGAACGTCAGCCACGTTGATAGTGGTGGATTCATCGTCAGTCGGCTCTCCAAAGTCGAGCGTGCTGACCAGATTCCTCTGGCGCGCTGCATCTTATGCAGCTCGATAGACGAAGAATCCACCGGCGTCGTGCCAACTGACGATTGTTTGTTTAAAGTGTGAAACAAATTCTCTATGATTTATTAATTTCAAGTCAATATAAATCGCTTGATTGAATTTTTGAATCGTTATTAACAATATCATTAAAAAGTGAAAAGTCCCGCTTATTAAAATTGCATTTTTTTTATTAGTTACACAAAAATCTTTGAAAATTAATCATTTTCTCTTTCACTCTGGCTGTCTGACT